>VXBX01005737.1:289152-422764 GCA_013400415.1 Scytalopus superciliaris
TCCGCATCCCGCACCTCACACTCCGCAACCCGCACCCCGCACTCCTCACCCCGCACTCCGCACCCCTTCACTCCGCATCCCGCACTCCGCTCTCGCAACCCGCATCCCTCACCCCGCATCCCGCACCCTGCACCCCGTACTCCGCATCCCGCACCCCGCATCCCGCCACGCTGCCCCCGGCCCCGGGCCAGCCCCGCGGGACACCCAGCCCAGGGCTCGAGGCTGAGCCACGGGGGACTTGTCCCGGTCGGAGCCAAAGGCGCAAGGCTGACGAGGAGGACCGTGGGGATTTAGGGCTCGAAAGAGCCCATCCCTGGCCGTGCGGCTGCAGCTGGGGAAGGCACCGCTGCAGCCCGGGCTCTCCCAGTCCCTTTAGAGACATTGGCACTGTCCCTCCTAGGGGTCTGGGATCTCCGTCTGGGCCGGCTCCAGGCAGCACCTCCGGCTGGTTTCTCCGGAAACATCCCCGCGGTGTCGTTTCTGCAGCAGGCACTGGGGTGGCTGGTGTCCCCCATGAGGGCCAGGGCTGGAGAAGGTGAGGCCTCTTGGGGCTGTCCAGCCGTTCCTCCTGCCGAGGTGGCCCGTGGCAGACACCCCACTGCAGTGTCACTGCTGACTGGGAGAGGAGCCGCTTAAGAAGGTGAGAAACTTGCGTCATACACGTGAGGGTGAGGTGAGACTCACCCCTAATGACTTCCCCATCTATTCTGGGCTGCTTTACTGGTATTTTTAAAAACACATGATGCAATGCATCGTCTCTGGCACAACCCACAAAAATAACCATCTGTAGTACTCTGGGTCATAAAAGAAGTGGTCCACTGAAATGGTTTGCGTTAAAAACAGTCTTAAGAATCCATCACTTGAATAAAATATTTCGTAGTCTATGATTAAGCCCTGCACATCTGTTGAAGCATTTAGTATAAAGATAGTTAAATATGAAAGTACTGTTTGGGAATAAGGGTAAATAGGACCATAAATCATACAAGGACTGAGAAATCCCAGCTTTGTACCACACAGATACGAGACATCAACTTCAGTGACCAGTCTGGAACTGAAACAGTGATCTGGCATTCATAAGGCAACAAAGTGACTCAATTTCTGAAGTCATTGAGTTAAGTCTAACTGTGATTTTTAGTGGGTTTCGTACCGTATGCATCACTTACAAGCAGTATCTTAACCTGGAACTGTGTGGGATTTGAATCAGGTTTTGACTCTGAAGAAGGACTGTTTAAAATTGAACTAAAACCCCTGTTTTGCAGTCTTATCCTCAGGTGAGAGACTGGGGCAAGGCAGCTTCCATTTGACTCTGTTCAGTCTAACTCCTGAGCTCTGTGCTGCACCTGGCCTTGTGTTACTTCAACACCTTTAAGTGATATGTGTGAAAACATGGCAAATATCTATCACAACAGATTTTTTTTATGTTACTCTTCCTAAGATAAGATGGTATCTTTTCTCAGTGCTTTCTGAGTAGCTTCAGAATGTCACACTTGTCTTTGCAAAATGTCTTTTATGCACTTCTTTTATGTGCATTGGCATTTTGGGAGAGGTCTGCCTCAAAAACCAGTGCAGATGAACAGAATGCAACGGCATGAGCATTAATTTGTCAGTGAATTTAAGGCTTTGAGTCTTATCTAGGCAGTATTCTAATTCTGTACATTACTTGCATTGTGTTGTCTTATTAACAATCTCATTGATTCAAATAATAAGAATCACAGAAAGGCAGCAAATGGCATTCCATTATACAGGATCTGAAAGAGCACAATGCCTGGCATACTCCAGAAACATCTGAGTCATAAAAAATTCACTAATACGCTTTGGCAACTTAGGTTCTTCCATGACTTTGAGAAATTGCTAACCAGTGTCATTGTAATTTATAATTTTCTCAGAATTTAAGGGGAGCCTGAAACATCTGTATGATTAAATATTGGGAAAATTATTTAGTAATACAAAGTCTGTTCTGAATTTCATGCACTATAACACTTCAGTCAATGAGTTCAGAATAGCCAGCATATGCACCTGTATGTGAATCTGTAGGGAATTCCACGGCTCATGCTGAGGACAGGAGTGGGCCGTGGTCTGGTCATGTTCTAGAAGACAGAGGAGGAACAGCCACCATCTGTCACACCACAGACAACCCCTGCCTGGGCCCAGTTCTTGGAAGGGCAGCAACCCTCCCTTCCCTGCCCTCGTCCCTGCCCTGTCCCCTCAGTCCTCACTCATCCACCTGCCTCCAGTCATGAATGTTCTTCTGAATAGTCTCCCAAGCTTCTGGCATTGCCTTGTAGTGTTTTAATATATTACTGACACTTTCCACTTTCCTGATCTGAATGTATTATAAATGAAGATAACAGTTCACTTCCTTATATGCAATCATTTAATCTATTATTATAGCCTGATCCAATCTTCACCTTCTATTTTATTGGATTCTGGTGAGCTTCGTGGTGTGCCTTACCATTTCTTATCCTCCTTTATTCCCCTGACATTACCCCTTTTTAACCAAAACACAGAGGAAATGTTTGAGAGGAAGGGGAAGAGAAACTTGTCACTTAAAGGAGAGACAGAAGGAAAAGTATTTCTTTCAGTTTTACGTAATATCCTAACTACTCTTGCTGGTGATTGTCATGCAACATTTATACTTGGGAGTGACATCTGCCTCTCTGCTGGGATTATCACCATATTTATCAATGCCAGATAATAAGAATTGCCCTTCTACAAATCCCTGCTATGAGAAAGTTAGGATGTTCAAAAGAAAACTAAGCTGTGCAAGAATAAGGCAGACATTTTTAGTGAGTTCATATGAATAAGAAGAAACGTTTTCTGCACATGATTCCATCAGAGAGCATTTCATGCAATGTTAAACACTGAAATGTGTTTAATGAAAAACACACAAGGTTTGTGTCTTCATTAGTCTTTCATTGTTACTAACAGCTGGAGAAAAATATATCCTAGCAGGACAAAAAAACCTATTCAGCACAGGAAGGACACTGACCTGTTGGGGAGTCCAGAGGAGGCCATAATGATGATCAGAGAGCTGGAGCACCTCTGCTATGAAGAGAGCTGGGGTTGTTCAGCCTGGAGAACAGAAGGCTCTGGGGAGACGTTATAGCACCTTCCAGTACCTGATGCGGGTCTAAATGAGACCTGGGGAGGGACTATTTGCAAGGGCCTGTAGTGGCAGGACAAGGGGAACGGCTTCAAACTGAGAGTAGGCTTGTATTAGAAACTAGGAAGAAATTCTTCACTGTGAGGGTGATGAGACACTGGAACAGGTTGCCCAGAGAAGCAGTGGATGCCCCAACCTTGGAAGTGTCCAAGATCAGGTTGGATGGAACTTGAAGCAACATGGAAGCAACCAGTGGAAGGTGCATCTCCCATGTAGGGGGTGTTAAAACTAGATGTTCTTTAAGGAGTCCCCCCGCACAACCATTCTGTGATTCTATGAATTATGTATCTTTTCTTTGTACAGCTTTTAATTCCCATGTTACTCTAGAATAGTTTTCTTTTAAAAGTAATGAGTTACACAAATCTGTAGTGAAGAATGTCCAGGGTAAAACATGAAGTATGTGATCAAGAATACTTTGATACTGTGGAGTTAGGCTTGCTTAGAAATAAAAAAATTCAATCCAAGTAATCATTTACATTTGGCTACTGTACAAAGAGACATTTTTCATACATGTAAAGAGAAAGGCAATCTGGTATGTAACTAAATCCAGCACATCCTGAGGAAGATCTCAAGTCTGAGAAGTCAGCTGAGGATTGTTTATTATTGTGACCAATACATTTCTCATAATAATACAAGATCACATACCTCACAAGTCAGTTCTTCAAGAGGATTAGCGTTTTCCTAGGTTTAATGCTGCTACTCTTCTAATATACAAGAATAAATTACTAAAATAGCAGTCCTATTGCATTTGCTAAAATTTTATTCAGGAATTTTAAATGATTGATCTACTAATTTCGGAATTACTAACACAAAGTTGGGGCTTAAATGTTGCTGGAAACATATTCCCCCACTGTGGCTTCTGGAGGTGGAGTCTGTTTTGTACAGCCAACATAGCACAATAATTTGGTATAGCACACATAATTATTTTAGACACAGCACCCCACTGGCCTGGTCCTTTGAGACCTGAGAAGCCTGAATCGTGCAGGTGTGTTCACCTTCCGTCAGCCTGAGGCATTCCAACGGCATGTTGGATACACACACAGCTTCTTTCTCAACAGATTCCAGTGTATTAATCCCCATCAGGGATTAATCTCCAGCCTTGAGACCAGGTGGGATGTCACATCTTGTGTTCCCTCACACAGAACAACCCACACCAAAGAAGGACCTTGCACTGAAGCTGCTTACAAGGAATGGCTCCCGGCCCAGGCTCACTTTTGGATCATGCAAGGAAATCGTCTGGGAGATGAATTGTCACGGTCCAAAACTGTACTACTGTGCACACTGTGCTCTGGTCTTACAGGGTGGACGGTCACACATCAGCTCCTCAGTGCTGGGCTTGCCCTGGCAACACTGCAGTTCTGGTAGAGACGTGGCCATAGTTAATATATAGTTAATATGGTTTTGAAGTGGACGAACCTGGGCTTTGACTGTCAGCAGGACTGATTGTTCTGGTGTTGGAGCTGGATCACATGGCTTTCTGTCAGTTCAGAACAAGCTCAACTGTGCTTGCAAAATAACATGCAAATACATCATAACCCAGGGCATTATATAATCAGATCCTCATGCTATAGGAAACAACATGTTCCAGAAGTGCCTGTGAGTTTGTGTAGGATTGGAACAAAAGTACAATTCTTTGTAATCCACAAGACTTTAAATAATGTACAATTAGTTAGGGCAAACCGACCCAAGGAATTGCTGCCAATCAAAATTGTTTCTACAGACTAAGTTGTGAACCATATCCCAAGTTGCTAGTAATTCATACCACTTTATCATGGACATGTCTGTGTGATTCCAGTGTTTGATTAGATGCTCTACTCAGACTTTTTGTGTTAGAAGACCAATCAGCATCTTGCCTGTCTTCTCTCTTACCCTGTTTCACAGGTTTATCTGTGCTCCCTGCCATGGTCCCAAATATTTTCTCTCTCTGTGATTAAGTCAGATATCTCATACCAATGCAGTCTGTAGCTGAAAATGCTTCCTCTGGCCTAGCACATTGCATCCTCCTGGTCTAGGTCTTCCAAGACTAAGCCTGAAGGAAAAGAACTACTATGACATCCAGGAATATGTCATTCCATGACCAGAGCAGTAGATACAGCAGGACTGAGGAGCAGGCAAGAGAAAGACTTTGAGAAGTAAGACAGGTGCAATTCATTTCCTTCTCATGCTGCTTTCCACCTCCTAGAAGGATCAGGCCCCAGAGCTTACAGTGTCTCTTCTTGTGTGAGCTCCTCGGGATGTTCCATAAGCCACCCTGCACAAGCTCTGCTCATCCCAGCAGGAGGAAGCTGCTGCAGTCCTAGGCCAAGTGCTGCACCAGTACCATGGGAAGCACGGTACATATAAGGCAGCTCACGAGCCGTACCATAAACCCCACAGGACAACATTCCTGACTGCTTGCAGAGACACCCTATGAGACTGGACATATGTTTTGAAACCTGGAAAGAACCTTTCATGAAGATACGAAGAGACCTCTCCAGTGTCACTATGTGGGAAACAGTCTGAGCACCAACACTGAGCACTGGAAACACCCGCATTGGAAATTTTAGAAGACTGAATCCTGGCATTTCAAAGTACCGTAACATTCTATTAAACCAAACTCATGCCAGTGTTGTAAAAACAAGCCACCCCAGTGGACTAGTTTTGCAGGTATTTATTAGGAAATTCTGAACACCTAATTAGTATTTTTGTTCCTCGAAAGTGATATAAATCAGGAATTTAACATGTCTCAGTAACTTCAGATCAGACTTTTTCAGTTCTCAAGCAAAATGATGATTTCTGTAACTAACATCTTTGCCCATACTCAGCCTGGGCTGTAGAAAGCTACTGCTGTATGGTCAGTGCCACAATCTCCAACAAAAGATTTAAAAGGTGCAATCTAATGAGCAATTCTGAACAAATTAGACTGAAATGCTGCCAACTCTTGACCATTTGAAATAAACAAAACAAAAGTAAGGAGGTTCCACAGACTGCAAAATGGCCCTTCAGCTAAACATAGGCTAAAATTAAGATGCTTTCTTTGGTATCAGTGCTAAGTGCTGTGCTGAATCGGGGCCTTAAGGAAGACCAAGGTAATATCCAGCATTTTCAGAAAGTCAGTTCACAGGCCTTAAATAAATTCTGGCTTTGGATGAAGGATATGGGATTTTCAGCCTTATAAGAATTGCTTTGAGGTATTTTGCACTGAAAGGTGACATTTTGGAGTGTTCTGGGTTTCATATTATCATCACATCTATCTCTGAAAGGAAAAGCTTTATGCATTTGATATAGTTTGCAATGAGTCTGAGTACCTCTGTAGATTTTATGCACAAGTAAAATAACCCCACCATTTTTTTAAAAATCAATTATAAAAGACACCACAATTTCAAATTTATGTTTTTAATGTAATTGTACAATATATCCAAAATATTTCACAGTTTATCAAAATCCACTACAAAATAATCATGAATGAAAGTTTTTCAGCTACAACTTTTACAGGTATTAAAAAAAAATGTTAAGTGGTCCATATGCTATTCTGGAAGCAGATCTTCTCCTAGTTCTTCATCAGCAAAGTCATCTTCCTCAGCTCTTTTTCTTGCTGCTGTTCTTGGTCTTTCTGCTTGTGGGCCAAGTGGATCTACGTAGGAGGCATCTGGGGTTTAAATAAATAAATTTGGAACAGTTACCTGCAAGTAATCTTAGCTTTGTTTCAAATACACAAAATCAAACACAAGATTGGGGTTTAGCACTACACATCTGTAAGGTGTCTTTGAAACACAGACCAGAAAGAGCATGTGAACACTGAAGGAGAATAAGAGACTGCATTAAGGAACTGAGCAGGGCACAAGAGCAAAGTTTCTGAGTGCTAGTGATAGAAGCCTTTTTCCCTCCCTTTTTTTTTATAAATTTGTCTTTATTATAATACAGTAGGAAAAAGACTTTGGAAAAGTGCAAGGAGCAGCAAGACTGATAACTTGCTTAAGGAATGGCATTTTAAGAAGTACCACATTCCACGTGGGGTTGAGTTTTTAAACCCCTTTGAAAATTCAGTCTTACTGAAGAACTTAGGACTGCAGACCCACAGGAACTCATTTAAAGGATACGGCAGACACCTATCAAAAGTAATATTAACCTGGGCCACATTTCTTAATATTTACAATTACTTTATAGTGAGCTCTGAATAATGAAGCTAAAACCTCATTTTCATGAGGAAAATGTTTCCCTAATTATCTAATTTTATATGCTCTTCCAGTAACTTATTTTCTCCTCTTTCTTTATTTCTCCTCTCTTTGAGGGACAGGAAAGTAAGAAGGTATAAGATGTCCACTTGCCTATTTCTTTACTGCTGCTGCTTTCGTAGGGTTCATTTGTTCCAGGCAAAGCTTTTAGTTTGGCACTCAGTCTTTCCCCTTTGGTAACACCACTATCTGGGGAACAGAAAAATAAAAAACCAGGAAGACAAATAACATGCTGTTACACTCTGTGAAATCATGACACAACATCAATTCAGCTACTACTATCTGTCAAACCAGACTTGGATGAAACCATCTTTTCATGACAGACACAGTACTCAGTTGTAATAGTGGTCTTTAGAACACAATGGACACTGTGTCCATGTGTGTGTTACTGTTTTTTAAAAATTATATACAGCTTTATTTACTTTGGAGTAAACACCATAAATATTTCTGCTTCAAATGCTGACATTTCAGTTGCTTATAAATTACAGTCACATTTTGGAGTTAAAATAAGCACAATGAATATAAACAGCAGGCAGTGTATAAGGACGTTTCATATGTCTGTGTGCTTACCAATATATCAGTGTGATCCACCTGCTCAGTACTGTCAAGGTTAAATGCAACACTAACTTTGCTTCTAATGAGAAGGGTATATTTGACACGTGCTGTCTGCATGGCAGGCAGGCACAGTTCATGTATACAGACCATCCTGGCCCTGCATCTTGCTGTAAACACTGTGCTGGCAGCTCAGTTTGCAGCGGGGCCCCAAGGAATGTGTCGGCTCCAAGGGCTGCCTCCTGCCCAGACAACATCAGATTAACATTCTCTTGCCACAGCAGTATTCCAGACACTTTAAATATTCTGTTCACCTCTGAATCTCTTTTTCACGTTCATGGCAAGCTTTCAATCTCATCTGCTACAACAAATTTTTATGCAATATATTTTCTCCTAGGAGAAAACATTTGAGTTTGACTTGATGTATTTACAAGGCAGGACCTGCCATGCAGCCAAATACAAACATGCTCATTTACAACACCAAGCAATGCTGTTACTAAAAGTCTTCCATCTCTAAGGAGGAAAAATGGGTTTATTCAGTAAACATTAATTACTAAGCCTGGAGTTGGCAACACATTTCTATTGTCTTATTTACTATAAATGTTATTTTAATCAATATTGTTATAATTAAAAGAAAAAAAAAATCCCCAAACTTCTACAAAGATGACAAACCTTTATTTCTCTACAAATACTACTGCAAACTTCCTTTTGTTCAGCCCTAAATTGGAAGAACAATGTCTCTGCTCCAAGAAAGATCTAATGCATACAGTCACATGTCAAAGTTAGTAAGTTCAAAAGACAGATTAACAGTTGAAATTTCAAAGCAAGGAAAATGTATTTTAATGTACATCCACCTCCCTCAGAGCAATTCTCACTGACAGGCTTCATGAAAGAAGTGAATACTTAATGAAGAATTTGAAGAAACAGAGAGAAATCCACGGGTTTCACTGAGGGGGCTCAACCAAAGGGCTGTGAAATGACAAGAAGGGCCGTCCCTTGAGTTCAGTGGGCTCTGGACAGGCCTGTGCAACAAGGAGCTGAGTGCTGACCTTCAAGGATAGCATGGATGAAAACATTTTTGAGGGCAGTTTAGAGGAAAATACAAACTGATAACAAGGAGAAAAAGAGTAGGATAGAAGTGGGCAATAGAAAACGATTTACAAGATAATGAATAAAAGTGGAAGAAGTAGTAAAGAGATGCAAAGACAGGAACAACACACCAGAAACTACTCTAGGGAAAGACTGAACTCCACAGAAACTCCACAGGTTTAACTGGTTGGTTCCAGAAAGGAAGAACTGGGTGAAATGAAAATAAAAGAGGAAAAAGATGGCATATCAAAAGTTTTCAACTGAGACAGAGGAAAACATGTGGGTTTTAGGGATACTACCACAGGAAGGTGAAACACTTTATATTAACTAAAAGAAGGAAAAACAGGATGGTAAACAAACCAAATTGGCTGGGATAAACATAATACCCACAAGTTACCTGTACATCTCACTGCCCTAAAAACACAGTTGAAAAATACCAGAACACTTTAGTTTTATTAGGGCTATGGCCAAGAAGGGAATGAGGCAGTAAGTCCACAAGCTGAAGCCAATTTTCCTCTCCTTTTCTCTCTCCATCTACTGGATGTCCAACCCTTGAAGTAGCTAAACCTCACCAGCTGCTCCCCCTTCCACAGCTCTAAAGTTCCTTAAGCACATTTGCTATGACTGAGTTGTCCAAAATGGCCATGCCTGCAGGTTGTTCAGCACACAACTCTGGAGTGTAAGCTCCCCTTTCTTTTTATGAGTCAATACAGTAAATGGGATTGTGAGTGCTGTAGCAGTGAGTAAATGCAGCTGTTTATGCAAATACAGTTTTTTAGGCTTCAGACTTGATTCAGTTGCCCAAACACATTATTTACTGTGTTTAATGGACTGAACCAATTCATCACAGGGTGAGATTAATGCTTAAAGCAGTGCAAAGAAAGCAACAAGAACACGTGAAGAAGACAGGAAAGAAAAGAAGTGCTGAGAGGGGCTGGGCTGTTCTTTCCAGAAGCTGCAAGTTATTTCATCAGTACATCCTACCTTTACTAAACACACCCTGGAAAAAAACCTATAAAGAGTAGGTGTCTATGGGCACAGTGTCCTCTTAACAGTGTCCTCTTAAGCAGGAAGAACATACAGATGCTTTACTAGATTAAAGATCTAGCTAAACTGGCCATACTGTCCATACAAAAGATCACCACATGCTGAGGGAAGAGCATCATAAGCAGAGCAAGCATATACAGTAGCTCTCCAAGGATAATTTCCTAACCTCCAACAATTTGTAAATCAAGCGTGTGGGCAGGAAAAAGGGGCAACTCTTCATGTTTAATAGTGAGATTGATTGATTTATTCTCCAAGACCTTGTTCAGGCTTCTCTTGAGACCCTGTGAAATTTCTGCATCTGTAACAACCTGAGGCAAGGAGCTTCACCTTTCATTTCCTCTGAACCGCCCAGCCCAGTCCCGCCTCGTCACAGAAAGGAGCACCCTGCCCTTCCCGCCCTGTGTCGTATCCCCCTCCACATGCTGTCCAGTGGTAGCAGGCTGTGCTGGAGCAGGCTCCTCATACATTTAAAACTAACCTAATGAAACCTTTTTCTCAGGCGGATCAGCAAAGCAATGCATCTCACTGTACCTCTATATGAGCATTGTATGTGTAGCAAGAGTGAAGGGAAGGGTAACAGCTCTTCTGGTAGCAGCATGCAGTTACTTCAAATTAGGCTAATATGCAAAACCCCATCCTCCATGGACTGCAGTATGCTCTGAGCATACCTAAAAACATGGGAGAGGAGCACCTTTCCTTTGTAAGTACACCTAGAGGTGCCTGACAACATCTGCATTACATGGAGATGTCAGACCACAGCTCAGGAACTGAGAGGTCTGGCTTCAATGCCCTCCTTCACCTGAGGGAGTAAAAACCCACAGTTCCAGCTTTCAGGAGGAATGTCCCAGTTGTTGAGCCATTTGGGGTAAAGCTTTTCTTGACACTCTGCCATGGAATACAGGATTTGCCTGCCAATATGGCAGCTACTAAAAGTTCTGTTTGCCATATAACATGATGTGCCAGAAGTTTAAATCTCATTTTGGAATCACTTTTTGTAGTTCTGTTTGTATCTACATGTTTTTATTCAGTACACATTCACACATAATTTGGCAATATTAAGGAATATAAGCTTGCAATGCAGACTTCAGGATTTTGGTATCCTACAGTGAAGAGAACTTAAGGGAAGGAATTGTTTTTAAAGTATTTTATCATAGACATGGATACTTTCAGGAGGTGAGTTTTACAGTTTCTACTCACCATTTCCTGCTGCTCTCACCCCATCCAGGAAAAAGATTTTATATACATTTCAGCCTTTGGATTATGGGAATGAAACTAAATCTCATCAAAGCAATACACAGAAGAAAACAAAGCTAACATTGGGATAAAGGATAATACTAAAAACTCTGGATGAAAAGATTTATTTGTAGTTCTTCTCTACTAACAGCACAGCTTCAAGTGTTAATGTCTGTGTGATTGCACTTGTAACCAAAGGACTACAGGTAAACATTTCTCAAACGGGAAATTAATTCTATCTGCATTATGTTATTATTAACTGTACAAACACATACTCCTAATTCAAGGCAGCTTTTGAATAATGGAAGACCACTGCTGAACTAAACTGCTCTCTGTATCTAAAGAAACCCTCACTTCATTGAATACCTCCTTCTTATTTATTTATCATGCTTTTATTTATTATGTTATTACTGTAGCTCACATGGAGGCCAGTCCCTGTGTACTCACTTGGAAGTATGAAATGTGAAAATGTGGACACCTACATAAACTGACTGGTGGAACATGAATCCAGGTTTCAATTGAAAAAGCAACAGTAACTGATTGAGCAGAGTTGGTCAATATATTTTTTAATCTGATTTATAAATACATTTACTCTGTAAAATTATTATACTTGAGACTTGGATTATCATGCTGATATTATCTTCCCCTCAGCAGCCTTAACTGGATACTATGCATACAAAGATAATACACTCTGCATGCTGTTATCTTTACAGTGCGTTCCTTCCTTTCATCTCTTGAAAAGTCATGGCCATAATATTATATTTAGGATATTTAAATTATTCTATTATAATACATTTAATTAATTTCAATTTGTTCAATGTCTTACAAAAACTAATTTGAACTGATTCCTCCACAAAGAATTCGGAGGGGAAAAAAAAAAGAAAGTATAAAACTTAAGTTTTAAAAAACGGTTAGTTTTATATGGCTGAAAAATGAATAAAGCAACATACTGCAAAAGTAATCCTATTTTGTAAGAATCCTATTTTAGCAAAATAGATTCTAAGTCTTTTTATGTGTTTTTGTCCTTCATGTATCACATGATACCTATCTGTACTCCAGCCCCCTAAAATCCACGGTATTTGTATTTATTTCTTACAGGAATCTCACTAGTTGCAATTACAGTGATGAGACTACTGCACTGGAAATTCCTCCAGTATCACAAAAGATGTAAATTACAATTTTTAGTACCATTTCACTCATCANTGTTAATGTCTGTGTGATTGCACTTGTAACCAAAGGACTACAGGTAAACATTTCTCAAACGGGAAATTAATTCTATCTGCATTATGTTATTATTAACTGTTCAAACACATACTCCTAATTCAAGGCAGCTTTTGAATAATGGAAGACCACTGCTGAACTAAACTGCTCTCTGTATCTAAAGAAACCCTCACTTCATTGAATACCTCCTTCTTATTTATTTATCATGCTTTTATTTATTATGTTATTACTGTAGCTCACATGGAGGCCAGTCCCTGTGTACTCACTTGGAAGTATGAAATGTGAAAATGTGGACACCTACATAAACTGATTGGTGGAACATGAATCCAGGTTTCAATTGAAAAAGCAACAGTAACTGATTGAGCAGAGTTGGTCAATATATTTTTTAATCTGATTTATAAATACATTTTCTCTGTAAAATTATTATACTTGAGACTTGGATTATCATGCTGATATTATCTTCCCCTCAGCAGCCTTAACTGGGTACTATGCATACGAAGATAATACACTCTGCATGCTGTTATCTTTACAGTGCGTTCCTTCCTTTCATCTCTTGAAAAGTCATGGCCATAATATTATATTTAGGATATTTAAATTATTCTATTATAATACATTTAATTCATTTCAATTTGTTCAATGTCTTACAAAAACTAATTTGAACTGATTCCTCCACAAAGAATTCGGAGGGGAAAAAAAAAAGAAAGTATAAAACTTAAGTTTTAAAAAACGGTTAGTTTTATATGGCTGAACAATGAAAAAAGANTGGCTGAAAAATGAATAAAGCAACATACTGCAAAAGTAATCCTATTTTGTAAGAATCCTATTTTAGCAAAATAGATTCTAAGTCTTTTTATGTTTTTTTGTCCTTCATGTATCACATGATACCTATCTGTACTCCAGCCCCCTAAAATCCACGGTATTTGTATTTATTTCTTACAGGAATCTCACTAGTTGCAATTACAGTGATGAGACTACTGCACTGGAAATTCCTCCAGTATCACGAAAGATGTAAATTACAATTTTTAGTACCATTTCACTCATCAGGAAAAGATAACAAAGGGTGAGGTTGTTTGGTAATCTGCCTCCTGTGTAAAATGTTTATGTAACAAAGTGCACAGTGGGCTAACGCTCCACTGAATACAGAATGCATTTTAAGTGCAGCTCTGCGTATCTTTTATATTTGGAGTGAAGACACCATCTTTGGAGAAGAATGGGCATTGACCAAAGAGATGAGTAAGTTCAGTGTAGAAGGCAGAATATTATATTATATTAAAATTATATAAAATATTATTATATTATATTAAAACTGTGAAACACCATGGGAAGGGATGCAATTTTTAACTCCACCGTAGGTCATTTTGATTTGAAATTCTGTTAAATGAAAACGGTTTGTGGTGTGTCAGTTCACCTAACTCTTTAGGTGAGTTTAGAGCAGAAAACATATTAAGATGTTCTCTTCACTCAGATATTTTCCCTGTTTATTAAGAAGACTTCTTTTCCTATTTTGCATGCACAGCCAATGGAACCATCCCACAGTGACTTGTAATTAATGAGGCATCAACAGGTACACAAAGCCTAGAAAATATAAGTGATCATGATGTCCTGGCTGCAGGGCAACAAGAACGTCTCTTGCCTGTCTCAAAGTCCAGAGTATCTGGGATGCCTACAGCCCTAACATCTATAATGTGCTTCCATAATATGTGAGGAGATCCCTATGGAATGGTAAGATGTGTCTGAATACAGGATGGACAAACCCATTTCTCCACTGACACTGGCACCAGTGAAATGAAAAAGGGAAAAGACACCTAAATTACTCTCACATGGTTTTCTTTCCATTCATCTGGACAGGCTTAGGTAACAAGAAGAATGCAAAGTGCTCAGCCTTTCATCTTCTGAATTCAACACTGCTTCTTTGGGCTCCTGCCTGAGACTCTATGGCTCCTCTCATCCAGTACAAAACTCCCCATTCAGAGAGCTGGGCAAATGCAGAGACCAAGTAAACACTGCTATGGCAATGTATTCATACTTTTCATTATCTGTATATATAAAGGCACTATACTATTAAACAGTAAAAATCTCTTGTGGCAGTGAAAACCACAGTGTCCTAACTTCTAAATTCTGGATATTACCATCATATATCTGCAAAACACAAAAAACTCAGCACAAAACCAAGAAAAGATTATTGTAAAGGAAATCTTTGAGAACTGCCTAAACTAAGATGTACTATTAGCTTCCTTCAGGGTTTTGTGGTGCTTTTTGTTTTTTCCTTTTTCTTTATCCTTTCTTAAATTAAAAAGAATAATTTTAATGGTACTGTGTCAATGTCATCTGCTTTTTTTGGAAAGAAGAAAATTTCACTGTTTATAACAGGAGTGACAAATGTGTTCAATTTTAGGTAGGTATTTTAGATTTAATGCTTCTCTTCCTCACAAAACCAGAGCAGACTTCAAGTGATGTTGATAGAGATGTCAGTTTTTTTGGTCTCCCTGTTTCCATTCTGTCTACCATTCATCCATACACTAATCATATTGTTCAAATTGTGCTTTGGTGCATCTCATACACCTTCTGTTTTAATTTATATTGGCAAAGTAGTGGATGCCCTGTGAAGTATGAATCCTGCTGGCTTAGTTCTCTTTCCTCTTAGCTCCTTCTTTAAAAGCAATTGTAGATCATATTTCCTAAAACAAGGAAGTCTGAATTATTAATACTCGTAATATAAATAACTATATAGGGACAAAATACTTGGGGAGAAAAGATTTCTTGGGAATGCCAGTAAGTACTGGGACAGTGAGCTGGTAAGAAAGAAATAAAACAGGCATCATACCTAAAATATTTGGAATGCATACACACTTCATTTAGCTAGTAAGTACTAAACTAAGGATTCCATGCTTCACTGGGTTCAGTAATGATGGCAAATCCCTCATACAGTGTAGGAAAATGGTCTTGGCAATACAACTGGAAAAGACTAATCTTAAAATGTATACAAAATATTTTTTTATTCTTCTTTTGAAGTCATTAAGATTATGAAATAAAATAAACCACGTTTATATTTCACATGTGTCTTGACACAGGCCATGTACAGAAATTTATTAAACTGCAAAATACAGCTCATAACCCAGGTTAATAATGCCAAACATTGGACAAAATAAAATGTTTGGGTCTTCAAGTTTCTCTTAGTAATCCTTTGAAAAAGGTAGACAAACTACAACATAGTCCTTAACATCTGATGCTGTGTGCAGTTTCTTCCCTGATAAGGTTCCCCCAGAATCAACATTACCAGTTAAAATGTGTATAACACCTTTGACTCATTCTAAAAATACAGGTAAGTAGTACATCTCACCACAGCTCTTAATTAAGAATCCCAGCAGACAAGTTAAGTCCAGACCCAATACAGGACCTTCTTTGTACCTCTGCTTGTTTGCTGAGTCATTTCCAGAAACGTTGGATCTTTGGCACTGAATTTGTATATCAAAGACTTCTCAAACATGCTTTTATACAGACTTGTTCCCAAACTGTTCTTTTTCCGTTCTTTCATATCCTCGACAAAATATTTTGAGCAACAATCGGAGAATTATTGATAGGGCAAATTCTAGGTATATTCTGACCCTGCTTACCTTCTCATATGTTTTTTAAGTTTTATTTTTTTGTCATTTTAAAAAAAGGACAGATTTCTATAGACATTTCTGTCTTTAAAAGAAATATTGACAAACTGGTAGTTTGGGGGATTAGTGTTGTCTCAGCATCCTTTCAGCTTGATCAGTATTTATATCTTCTTTTGCTAAATTACTGACTCACTCCCTCCTGATAATATACCCTGTCTTCACTAACGAGCGTGGGGATAATCACAAAATAGAGCCGTAAGATAAGAGACCCTTTGTGCCCTTTGCCTACACACCTGATGCAATGTTTTGTGCAGCAGTAAATATCCTTGCCTGCTACCAGTGCTGCTCTTCATTTCTATTTATTATAAGCTACAGAGGATCCTACTTTATGATGGAGAACAGGGACCAATCCTGTTTCACACTGATGTTTTGTTGGCACCTCTAGCTGGCTGCCTGATCACAGGGCTTATGTAAAAAACGAGAGACCAGAAACACTTCTACTCCCCTCTGTTACCAAATTAAAGAATTTCACTCCAAGAATTACTTTGGCCTGAGGCCCACAACAGGTAAAATTCAGTCCTAGGTGAATGGAGTTTCTTCTACATATCAAGACATGATTTAAAAGCTTCTCTAGTGAAACTACTGAGCTGAAAAGGAATGAAAACCCTCTTAAACACCCAACACTCACTCTAAACCCTTAAAGAATCCAGGAGAGCACTCTTTACAAAGGGAACAACATTCCAAGGTCATCTTTAGATGACACTAATAATTTCCATGATTTTCATGACACTACAGAATTTGATAAATGTAGTAAAATTTCTGCTATGTAGCTGGAGAAATCAAATTGCCAAATAAGAAAAAAAAATAAATTATTTCTCTGTAAAAGGAAGGGAAGAAAGGCAGAATTTATAGAGGATATCTTTTTATGAGGCCCATTGATACTAAGAAACCAAAAGCAGAATACAGAGAAACCATTTTTTGGGGGTGTCAAAATATGGTGGGGTTTTTTTTCTCCAGGTGGCTAAAGTAGCCTGAAGTCTGCTAATTTCCTTAAGAGTAGCAGTGAGGAACAGTTAGGTTTACATTACTAACATTTCATGGATTTAAAATAATGGGAGGGAAAAATCATTAGGTCTGCCAATATGCAGGCTACCTACAACAGAAAAGACAAAGCAGGACAGTTTCCCGACTTACACTGCAAGAGTTTTATGTTTATGGAAGTCAGCACTGTAAATCTATAGAAGCAGAGAGACTTAGGAGTCAGAGAGCAAGCTTTCCTCTAGAGAAGACTCCAGTACTTCAGTTCTGCTATACTGGGAAAGGGCAAAGGAAGAGATCAAAGATAGTAAGGATATGTTATCTTTATTATGGAGTTGGTTGCACAAAACAGTCTCTTGAACTTTTAACAAACACCTAACATAGTAGACTAGATGGTGGGCACAAAATTCCCTTTCCTCCATGCTAAATAAAGAAACAATGCATACTTGTTCTTCATGGCTTTTGTGTTCTAATAAATGATTCCTTATTTTTAAATATTCCAAAGTTAATGGGATAGAAGGGTTCAAACACCAAGTTAATGGGATAAAAATTATCAAGTCCACAGTACTGAAAACAAGCTGAAATTTAAGCCTTAGGAATACACTGAGATCTGTATATAAAACACAAACGTTAGACCAAAGCTACTGTGCCAGCTGCGGTTTTATACAGCAATGAGATAACTAAAATGTTCGAAACAAAATTTGTGAAGTACTTCCATATTGCTCAATGCATATTTGTGTGCATTTCAGAATGCAAGGAGGTTTTCCAAACACTTTCAGCAAAACTGTTTTCTTTAGGATCCTGACAAATTGCATATTTAAGGAGAGGCACTGAGTACTTACCACCACTTCCTTCTCTGCGGTTACGTGCGCTGCCATCTCTGCCAGACTTAACGCGCTGCAGAACAGTGAAAAAAGTTTGAAAAGAACAGAACAAAACCCCCATTTAGCAATATATATATTAGAGATAACTATTGAAAATTCAACTTAGCTTATTAAATAAAACAGTAGAATAATGTTAAACTAGACTTACTATGCTGCAACTAATAAACCCTGTTTTTTCAACAAAAAAACTGTCCTAAAATCATTGTTAAATCCAATGTTTGCATAAAACGAGTTCTGTGAAATTCAAATAGAATATCTCGATAAATTATTTTTCTTCAGATAAAATTTATACAAGGAATGTGCATAAAAATAGTTCAGATGTCCCTCTGTAAAGTGCAGCTGAAAAAACAGGCAACATAGCCCTCCTTGCATGAGTTCAAAGTGGCCTCTGCCTATTAACATCTTGTAAATCCCACAAGCATTTTATTATTGTAAATACTCAAAGGGGAAAAGAAGGGGAATCTATAAAAAGAACTATTCACCCTATGGATCTTAGATTTTGAATTCTTGGCACAGCACTGTACTTCACAGCAAAATTTAATTTGCTGTTGAGTGTTAAATGGAAGATAAAGGTGAAGGTAAATACTTTAAAAGCTGTGTTTAAAAAGTCAGCTCTCTTGCACAGAGGAAGGTACCATAAACATCTTCCAGCTGTGTTTTTTTTTTAGTGTTATTTGAAAACTTTAACAGTTTATCGAAGCAATACCTCTGTATGACATGGCAGACTTAGCTTCTCCTGGCAAAACACCAAATTTCTCACGCATACATCTTGTCAATTAGAAGAAGGTACATCTCAGCAAGGGACTTTTTGACAGGTAGGTACAAAAACCTGATGTTTAAAGCACTCAGCTATTAATAAGTATCTTTGCATCTTACTTCAAAATATGACTTCAGGATCTGATTAAAACACATGCACACTACCTAACCATGTCTTCAGGTCAATTACTGAAGCTTCTTCACTCATTTTTCCCCAGGAAAATATCATGGAGTCTGACAAAGTTGGAATGATACCAAGAAGTGAAAGAACTTTCAAGATTCATGCAAACAGAAAAAGGAAGAACTCTTAAATCAAAACTCACAGGAGTCAGACAGGAAAGCATGGAGCCTACTGTGAAACCAGGGCTAGTCTTGGAGCAATTCAGTCTGGGACCAGAATTTCTCATATTTTTTATTTATTTTGGGAAATCCTCAAGTCTAAAATATGTTCTCTGAATTTTGTATTAAATATCCTTTTCACATTCCAGTGAAGTAGCACATATCAATCTTTCAGGAAACATGTTCAGACTCTGCAAATGTTGAACGACTGACATCAAGTTTAACAATGGAAGCTCAGCTTGTCTGCCAGAGGGAAGTGGTCCCTATATGATAGTGCCCTCTTGGCATTTACATCCCAGGGCTGTACACAAGTACTATAGCTTAAACATATGATTAATCTCTGTAAAATTCCAAGCGACTAGTTTGTAAGTAATCCCATACTAAAAGCAGACATTCAAAATAGGTTTCCACCCTAAAAATGCCTGTTTCTCTCCCATGGCTGCAAAAGACATTTAGGATGGTTAACCCAGATGTAGAACCCTCAAGGTAAGGGCAGTAAGCCCCCCCTCCCGAGCATTTGCACCTATCATCGCTGCTTCACACCACACCCACTCAGCCCTCATTTTCGGTCATTAAGCTCACTTAATGGAAATAAATAGTAATGGATGTATACATCCGCGCCAAGGAGCTTGTGTGAACTTTTACATTATTACCTGTCTTTTAAACTGAAACATGAAAAAGGAATATTAATGCAGGAAAAAATAAAAACAACCAACCCCCATACACCTCCCCAAAGGCCCAAACATATGAAGTTTGCAGTAAAAACTGAATGCTGTGAGAACCAGGGAGAAAAATTTCTATAGGGAATGAACTCCACAGATGTTCCCAGATTCTTGGCTGGAAGCATTTAACAACTTGTCCATATTTGAGAACTGAGGGACATAAGTACTCCAGAATATTTATTTTGGTAAAAACTCCATGTGGATGTACTTATTCTGGAAAAACAATGCCAGAATAGCAAATTTTGATAGATTTCTACAGGAAGACAAAGTCTGCGTGCAGACTTTGAAATGCAGGTATACTACACTAGCATTTAGCTATTTTGTGTTTACTGGGTACAGTTGAGAAAACATGGCTTAGTCTGAAATTGGGAGTAGGAATTGACCTATATCTGGTAGTGTTAACTGAAACCAGCATTCCTATTGGAAACTTAGGTGGTGAAATATTAAAATTTTGGTAATTTTAGAACTTGACAATATAGTTTATGACTGTATGGTCATGGATGACAGAAGGAACTTCTTAGGACAAAAAACCTCTAGTAATTTCCAANAATCTGGGTAAAGAACCCAGATTTAATACCAGTAGGAAAAAAAGGAACTGCAGGGCTATTGTTTGCAAGACAGCACTGATGCTGAGCTTCTGTTAGAGATACTCAACTTCTAATACAGGACAGCCGCACACTAAATTGCAGTGCATCCTGTAACATCTTTTCTTAGTCTTTGCTCCTTTACAATTACAACAGTGTTATTTTTAAGAAAACTATGTCAGCAGGTTCCTTGGGGGGCAGAAGTTGTTTCTTTCCTTAAGGAGGAACTTGGGAGTTTTCAGAGTGTGGCAGATAAAAGAGCCAGAAGAGGGAGATGGGAGTATGTTCCTCCAAAAAGGAGCAGAAAGCAACTCATCAGACTTCAGAGGTTCTCAAGAGGTTCTGTACTAGGAACCACACAGGCAGACTTTTTCTGCCATACAGGAATTCACTGAATTTATTCAGGCTGGAAACACTGGCCTATCTGCAGGAATGAAGCTTTGACTAGTTAGAAGTGCCATCATAAATACCTTATTCTCCCTTCTACTCTGTCCTCCTGAGACCACACCTGGAGCTCTGTGTCCAGTTCTGGGGCCTCCACTGTAAGGACATGGACCTGTTGGGGAGGGCCCAGAGGAAGGCCATGGGGATGAAGAGAGGGCTGGAGCACTTCTCCAGTAAAGACAGGCTGAGAGAGTTGGGGCTGTGCAGCCTGGAAAAGAGAAGACTCCAGGGAGATCTTGCTGTGGCCTTTCAGTACTCACAGGGGTCTTATAAGAAAGATGTGGACAGACTTTTTACCAAGGCCTGTGGTGACAGGACAAGGAGTAATGGTTTTAAATTGAAAAAGCCTAGATAAGGGAAAAAAAGGTTATGATAAGGGTGGTGGGACACTGGAACAGGTTGCCAAGAAGCTGTGTATGCTGCACCTGTGGAAGCGTTCAAGGTCAAGTTAGATGGAGCTCCAAACAGTCTGGTCTAGTGAAATGTGTCCTTGTCCATGGCAGGGTAGTTGGGAGAAGATAATCTTTAAAAGTCCTTTCCAACCCAAACCATTCTATGAACCTGCTTTGCAAACTTAGTTTTGTGACAGGATAGTCACCAGACTCCTAAACAGGAGTACTGAAATGTAACACACAGAGTGAGATTTCCACATCAAGGTTGAATTATGATCACTATTAAAGTCTGAACAGTCTAAACCAACTGTAACTTGTGCTACTGTGTGTCTGAACTGGGTTCCACTGATACCTCTGCCATTCAGGTATGACTCAATGAATTTCCTTAACACAGTGAAGTCAGAATGAAAAAAACCCCATAATTTAAATATAATTTCTGCGTTATTAAAATCTTAAGTAACTTAGATGATTTAAACTTTTAAATATTCTACTGTTAGCTTTTTCCCAACCAGAAAGTACAGAAATGTGTTTGGGCAAGCTTCCGTTTCCAATATGAAATAAACCGGAAGAGATGTGGCAATTTTTTATTTTTTTTTTTATGTATTTGAACACTAACTTTCTGAAAGGAAAAAAGGTGTTTTCCATAAAGTCCTCAACATTCACAGGTCTGTGGTACATGATTAACACCTTCAGTGTAAAAAAACTCCAGAATTACATGGAAGGAAATAGACAGCCTCTCCATCTCCAGGGACCTCTTTCTCTCATGAACTATAAAATAATCCAGTTGTAATTGGTTTCATTGGTGAGCTTTCCCAAGTACAGCACTGAGGTATTGAAAATTACTGCAAAGAACTAAGTATATCACCGACAATGAACTGATACTCCCCAGAAACCAAGCAAAACCTGTTTAACACTCAATTATGAGTTTTGCAAAATAGAAACCTTATATCTGGGTCATCTGTTTTGCTTACTGATATGATTATGGGGAGACATGGAGGAATATTAATCCCACTACAGCTGTAGACTGCTTTCCTTTGTCCATTTTCCCAAGTGCTTTAAATTTTACATTTACTGAAAGTCCAAACCAATACACTTCAGCTAGTCCTTCAAAGTATGTTTTTAGCATAAAGTTGGAACCCTTGGATCAGTGTTTCCTTTTATGAGTTTCATTTTTAAAATGTCCTAGCATTCATGTGCATGCTCAGGCTCCCTGGAATTTAAGTAAAAGTTGTTAAGGATGCATTTACACATTATCTGACATCAAAAGGGACCCTGTCAGTGTTACTAGGAGCAGAGTAAATTAGTTAAGACTTAATGTGTCCTAATGTGACTATGTAGCTTTGAGGCAATTCTCTGGATAGGAAAAGCAAGCTTGAACACTTTGCAGCTCTACAGCATGGATAATGCTTTTCAAACAAGCAGCTGTTTTTAATTTCAAAATCTCACTTTATCACCACATAGCAAGAAAACAATGCACGAGTGCACACACAAACATGAGCTCACTCTTCTGAAGAGAACACAAGTTATGATCCCATACCTTTCACAGCCCGTTGCTTTTCCATGCATTTTTTTTTCAATTGAAAAATTGGCACTAACATGAATAGTTTACTTCTACCTCTGTAATCTGTCTGTGTTGCGCCTTTGTATATAACAAAAAGAAATTCTACATAGACAAATTCCTAGGCTCCTGATCTCTCCCTATAGTTGCATTATTACTTGGCTCATAAATACACTAAAGTATTAAATAAACTCTGGCAAGTAAGTAGGAAAGACGACATTCCAGAGACATTAAATTATATGAGTGGCTCCGGCATTCCCATCACATCCACACAGTCCATCTTTCACTAGTATTTAAAAATCACAGAGAATCTGGTGCTCAAAAACTACTCAGACAGATATGAGACTAATCAGTAATTTAATACTAAACTCCCAAAACACAAGCCTCTCTAAAGTAGAAAGTTAATAACATATTTTATCTTGAAGTATCATAAACGCTATTTTAGCTTCATCTATGTACTTACCTGCTCTCTTATTTCTTTTAATTTTTCCACTTTCTTGAGCTTTGTTGTATATTCCTGGACTTCTTTCAACCCCATATCTGTGCAGAGACGAACTAAAAATCGGAGGCCTGATTGAAAAGCAAAAAGCATTGTTAAAAATAGCTTATAAGCAAGTCCAACTACAAGTGCACTTGAACAGAACTGGACATGCAGAATGGCAAAAATGCAAGTAATTGGGCAAACAAGGTGACTCCAGTTCAGTATCACTATGTGAGCTGTGATATTTTGCAGGTAATTCAACATTTCCTGTGTGTCTGTATACATGAACAGTACAAGTATCATTTATATATGTGAAAGGCACAAGACATACTAACTCATCTGGCTCAGAAGTCTTGACATTTGCAAAATGTTTTGGAAGCTGGAAGCACAGTAATGATACTAAGATATTACTGAGGAGCTGCTATCAAAAGCATTTTGCTTAGAACAATTCTACAAATGCCAAGTGAATCAAAATGTTTTTCTGTTGCTGTGGTTGGTTTTTCAAAGAGTAGTAGTTATAGAATTAAAAAATCCCAACAAACCTGACATGAAAATCAACTATAATCAACTATATGATTGAACAAAACAACTCATAAAAACATTCTCCTGAGACACTATACCAAACTCTGAAAACATTGTTGCTATTCCTACGTGTTGGTCAACATTCCTTTGAAAGAACTGGAACAGAAACAAGCACAACTTGATCCATTACTCTCCTGATGCTTTCACAAATGTTATTCATTCTGTGCTAAGTTAGTTTTCTGCTGGTTTAGGGAGCACGTGGTCAGGGAGAAATGATGAACCATCACTGTTTCAACAGCAGAAAACTTATCAGTTAAACTGTCTTGTCGAACTCCTGCCTCCATTTCTGTAATTTGTAGAAACTACATTCAGAAACATATTTGCATTCTAAAAGGTTTACTAAATACCCCTCTAAAATACGCACGACCAATATGAATATGGTATTCTGCTTATAACTTCGAGGAGTTATAATACTGAATTTCAGTTGTACAACAGAGCTGTGTGGTTCCTCTTTAAAAAAGCAATACATTTGTTAAAGCAGAAGGATACAATTTTAAAATATACTGAATGAATGCTCTTCCCACACTGCATTTAAAAGCATAGACTTGTTGGCGACAACCTCATATTTTGGAATTTGTGAGGCAGAATGTGGGATGTAAGAGAATGTTTTCACAACCACTGACAACCCCTACTTTCTACATGGCTTTTTTATTTAGAGTACAGGTGTGACTGATTTTGCAAAATGTCTTATTCTTCAAAGATTTTTGAGAGACTGGTTGACCAACTACGCTTAAAAACACAGCAGCAAAATCTCATCCCATGTTCCTTTGGACAGCCTGGCTTTAGTAAAACTTAGCAGTAAGATTTTCTCATATCTAGAAACTTACAGCAGGAGTTTCAACTAGCAGAAACCAGAAGTAAAAATACATGGTTTTTTTCATAAGAAAGATTTAATAAGTAACATAATTATATAGGAGAAAAAACTTAACCAATCTGACTGTTAAAATTTATTTTCATCTCTCTTCTTCAGCACTGCCCTAGTATTTCTTAAATCACACTTTAGTGTTGTTACAGAAAACATGCAGCCATTAGCATGAATAAAAATGTTACTTCATGAAAATATTTTCATATGAAAAATACATCATACGATTACTAACACACATATTCAATGTAACAGAGTTTCCTTTGACAGTTGTACCATGAATGAAACAACTTACATTCAACATTCTCTGGGAATTTTCTGTGAATGACTTTGTATTTCTCTAGAGCTTTCTGGTAGTTACCTGCAAACAAAACAAACATCTCCTGTCCACATATTCAAACATAAAAAAGAATATCTGATGAGAAATTGATACACCTTAACATTAATTCATCTTTTTACTTAGAGTTTAATAAGACAAAATTTGATATGATCAAATTTACATCTTTTAATTATTGATAGTAAAAATTAAGAGCATCTGAAAACAGTCCACATTACTCTGTAAGTAACAGAACTAATGAAGAGCAGTTTCCTGATTTTTGCCTTTTTTTTGACTTTCCTCTAAGACACTGTTTCTACAACACAACTATTAGATGAGCTGTATCAAGCCTAAAAGGACTTATCTGAGACTGCAAATGTACAGATTGGTCAAATGGCAGTATCTAACAGGTGAATCACAAACGATCTAAGAAGCAGCCAAACCCACTGTGTTTCTTTGCTGGGAAAACATTTCATCTGTCTAGTTTTGGGTGGTGCTGACTGTTCTTAATTCACTGGCTTCCCCAGGTCCTGTTCCTTTTCTCCCTGTTGTATAAGTAACTCAGCTGAGCGAGAAATGCACTTATCTATTACCAAAGACTGTTTTGCAAAGTTCTAAAGAAGCATAAAGAGGGACAAAAGGAAACAGGAAGAAAGAAGAGTATCATTTACATCACCAAGTATCTTGAATGCATTTTAGGCAATGAAAAAACCCAAAAAGATTAATATCTTTTCATTTTGCTTAGCAGTGTATTATATTCCCAGAATGAAAATATAGCACAATAAGACTCTCTTTTGTTTGTGTAGCATGAATACTATTTCAATATTGAAAAATTATACCTGCTGTTGGAAAGGAATGGAAATTAAGCAACTTGAAAAACTAATTGTTTATGTTGGATCAGTTGGCAGTATAATTACATGCAAAAAACCTTCTATCAGATCATTTATGCTGTACTATTTTCTTTATTTTATTTATTTAACAGCACAAGGAATGTTTCATGCATAAGTCAGTGCAGGCACACTTCCTGAACTTAAAAGAAACTTCATGTTTTATTACGGAGAAAATTTATAACTAAAGAATACATAACTGAATGTTCACATGAACTTTAGGACTAATACATCAATCAGAAAAGATTAAAAGAAAAAAATCAAAACATCAATAAAAACAAACAAATCACAGAATCATAAAATGGTTTGGGTTGGAAGGGACTTTTAAAGATCATCCAGTTCCAATCTCCCACCATGGGCAGGGACACCTGCCTCTAGACCAGGTTGCTTCAAGCCCCAATCCAATCTGGCCTTAATGAAGCACCCACAACTTCTCTGGGCAACCTGGTCCAGTGTCTCACTATTCTCACAGTAAAGAATTTCTTCCTTATGTCCAGTGTAAGTCTATTCTCTTTCAGTTTAAAACTGTTGCTCCTTGTCCTGGAACTGCAGACCCCAGTCTATCTCCATCTTTTCTACAAGCTCCCTTCATACATTTTCCAGTCTGAACCACCCTAGTGGGTTGCAAAAAATGTTACAAACCTCTAACTAGTTACCAAAAAGTTACAGAACCTACCACTTCTCCTGTAGCAACTTGCAACCATCAGCGGCCACTTCACTTGTGTTGGCCTGCATAAAAATAAAATAAAATTATGCACACTTGCCAACAATGAATAGGCAAAATAATCTGCAAAGCATTGGTGAAGACCTACTATTAAATTACTAATATATTTTCCACCTAGCATACTGCCTTCCTAGAAAGAATTTAGCCAGCTCAATTCCCTGCATCATACACTAGTTTTCAGGCCTTGCTGTCACTCCTTTTCAGTCCTATGTTATAGTCTTCCTCCTGCTCAGACACAATTAGTAGACCTGTCATGTGAACCACTAATCTTTATCAGAGATATGCCAATTTTTCTTAAGTACTTTACAATCCACATAACTCATGCTTCATGCACAGACTGAGACACGAAGCACAAAATATTCAGATCTTTGCCAAAACAAGATTATGAAGTAATTCTTTTTAGTTTCATCTGTTTCTTTCCAAATTTTCTAAAAAGGCCATATATGCCAGTATGTGCAATCTCCTATCATGACTAAAATAGAATTTTTTAAGGTGGCCAGTATTTATAGGGAAAAGAATACTGGCAAACCTGAGAACTGTGTATTTTTATCTAATCTACAACTGTGTTTCTTTATAATCATACCATTGTTTGAGGGAAGTCTATGTTTTTCTACTTTTTTTTCCTCATTTAAACTTTGGATTTTCTCTTATATAATTCATGTCTACTCTAACTCAAGAGTTTTAAAGCCAGAATTAGTAATTTTTACTGAACGTCTTACAACCAATTTTGCAGCATGATTTTTCCTTAAATAATACTGCACAAATCTTTTGCTCCCATGCCATCTTGTACATGCATGTCATTCAGATTCACGGATCCAAAATAATGTCAAATATTAGATCATGACAAGACAGGCAATAACAGAGTTTTGCTTAGTCTGATTTTTGGTAGGTTTCCTAAACCACAAAATAGAGAAATTCACACTTATTCAAGTAAATTTTAGTTGCATGAATTTTAGTTGATCTATTAACACAAAATGCTTCATCAACCTATAGACAAATATTTGTTTCCACATTAGAAGACTGTATGCATGTCTTTTTAGAATTATCTTTGAACTCTGGATTACAGATTTCAATTTGACCAAATTTTATTCATGAATCATTTCCTGGTAAGCTCCCTTTCTGAACTAAAATAAAGTATATGGCCTTTATACTTTCTGAAGTGTATCACATTTTGCTAACAGGCAATTTTAGCAATTCAGTGCTGAACTGAATCCAGTATATTTCAAACATCTTTATCAGGATCCATTGACCCTGTCAACTTATTTTCACTGACCACTGGTAGTTCTACACTGCATATTTTTGCTTACCTATATAACTTATATGTAATAGCTTTTTTATGGAAGTAGAAGTCACGTGAGAAGTGGAAATGTAGCAAGAACAGCTAAAACATGCATTTATCTAAACCACCAGATCATCACCACATAACAAAACAACAGAAAGAAGTATTTCACACAAAGCCATGTAGAAATACATCTTGGTGGCTTTGGAGAGCTTCTGCCCACTTTGTAGCTGTGTTTAATGGCAGATAACAGAAAAAAACAGGGTCTAATACCTAACAATATCTCGGGCCCAGTGGAGGATTTTACTTAACACTGAAATTGCACAGTAAGAGCAAAACGTACTGTAAATGAACACAAAGGTGAGAAAATCAAATAATATCCCAAATCCTCTTAACTCTGCTGTTTGCTCACAGTATTTATTAAAGTTATCCAACTGATTAGGTATACTTATGGATGTCTAATCACAAATCTAAGTAGGCATAAAATAATAGCTACTTACAGGATAAGTGCTGCTCTTTCAAAGTACTCAATGGCTTTTTCACAAAACTGGGTGTCAATGTAATATGCTCCAAGCCATTCAATGACCTCAATGTTTGAAGGGAAATACCGGTACGACTGACAAAATAGGAAAGGTGAAAAACCCCCACAATTTTAGTGATAAACAACATCTTTATGGTACTTCTGGAATATCTTACTCAAGTGTTTAATTCTCCAGATGCCCAAAACACATAATATAAATGAATGGAAGTAGTGTGCTATACTAAGCAATCATGGGGGGAAAAAAAAAACCAGCATGCCAAGTTTTCTAATTGCAGAATGCTTTTTAGAAGTTACCTGAGATGAGTCTGTCATATTTTCCATCTACCCTTATTTGAATTACTATTTTAAATAGCTTGCAACAACAAAAACATTTACCTAGCTCAGGTCTACATATGACTAAGTTACCTAAAAGGTTAAACAATGCTAACTAATATGTGTACAATTCCATATTCACATCAGTCTGATGGAAAACTCACCTAAAAGCATTCTTTTCTACATGCATGTACATAAATAACATTTTCAGCTTTTCAGAAACTGCCACTGAAATAGGCAGCAAAATTATCAAGCACAACTCAACCAGTAATTCAGACTGCAGCACAGCTTTTGGTCATTCTTACTTCACACAGATAAAAAGAACCCTCATATTGCAGCAAAGCAATTTCCCATCTTACTCTTTTCTCTAAAGCGGAAGAATGTCTCCAAACTACAGACAGTAGCACAGCTGGTCTGAAATGAAAGAGGCTGCCTATCTTTAAGCAACCATGTATACATAACGTGTAGCTGTACCATTAAAATATATATATACACTTAAATATATAATGTTTGTGTTTATGTATGTATCTCTGTATCTGTTATACGGATACAGCTTTCAATCAACTCAGTCACATGAGGAACCTTTAAAATTACATTTACTATATCCAGGTTTCATTTTGTTCTGGACTATATTATAAAATAAAAAACTGCTACAGGTCAGTGTAAACAATGACCACAAAAAAACACCTAGAAGTTTGAGGTCCGCATCCACATGGAAACACAGGCTATGTGTTTCCTTAGGATCTAACTACAAAAATTAGATTTTGTTAATTCTCCCCCAGTATGTCTTTTTTTTTTCTTTGTTTCTGGAGGACATTTAAAAAAGTTTAGACGAATCAATTGCTAATTTGATATAGGAACCAATGGCAAAATTTTCTTTAATTATTACAAAGCACATTGAAAAAGCAGTATAAGAGCAAGTACCTCATAGTAATAATGAAAAGCTTGGGATTTATCACCTTCATTGTCATATAATTTCCCTAGCTTTGAAAGCACATGTGGATCAGTTGGCACTACACTGATCAATTGCAGGAGCCACTCTATGGCTTGATTGGGATCTTCCATGATCTCATATCTGAGTTTTCAGTCAAGGACTGATGCTGATGGTAGTTTGATTTACTCAGAATTCCTATTACTTTACATAATGCAATCCATATGCTGAACAGATACGCCAGTCACTGTAGCGTGGAGATACAGTTGCTTTCTTTTCTTTTCATATTATTTTCATAATTTCATTTCCATCACATAGTATTGTTGTTATGCTAAAGGAAGAAAAATATTCAGAGACTTTGGCTGTTCTTTCACCTTAAAAATAGGTTGGGCTCAATAGAACTTTGGGTTCACTTCTTCTCTCTCTCTCTCTGACACTGATTTTACTTTGACTTCCTCATTTATAAGAATGAAGTGGGAGAACCAGGCCACTGATTTGTAGCCTTTACAACTTGACTAGTTTTTCATACTAACAGTATTTTGTTCTAAGGTAGTGATAAGGTAAAGCTGCTATTCCAAAGAACAGATTTTTGCCAGCAGTGAGGTTTTCTGCTATATGTCTAAGAAGCACACTCCAGACAATACATGACTCTGGTCCAGAGAACAGAGGCAGCTTTAGCTGCAGTGTGCTCTTCCCTCTGTGGTCACCCCCTAAGGGACACAATGGCTCAGATCTCTCAGCACCGTAAGCTGCAGCTACTGCCTAACCCTTTTATTCAGTTTCTGCTGCATCCTACCTGTCATGGAAAAAGCTTGTGAGTGTTGTTGGAAAGCAGTTTTAGACAGAGAAGCTCTCCTCCAGATGGGAACTGGGACTTGTATAGCCTCTTGTAAAGGGGCTATGCAACAAGGAATAGAGATCAGAGTCCTTGGTATTTTTAGAGGTTACTTACTTTACTGACTAAAATATATTTTTATTACCTACATTATTCTTAAAAGTGTAGTACAGCAATTGGAATCTGTTCTGCCTTGGGGAGGATTGTATTATGGTTTGCACACCCTCAGAAGAATTGTTAAAGAAATTCACAGTGTAGAATATCACTGGTGATGTGCAAAGTCAATCTCTCCCCTCCTCAGCTTTTCAATCTATTAAGCTTTTGCCATGCTGGGACACAACTATTTCCTTAGACATACACTAACTAATCTGAAAACAGCTTTCAGAAGAGAACTCCATATTCATTAACTACAATTTTTTTTAAGTATTTTACTTATTTGTGCTTATATCTGTGGTATTATTTTCCTAATATAATCAGCAGTATTTTAAATATTGCAGGACACAATTTAATACTGAATGAATGTAAATCACAAAAATAAATGGTCTTCATGTATTTTTTCACCTGCCTTACTGGAAATGTTCAAGACATTTACATTCTGGTCTCATTTTCACAAACATCAGAGGATGAATCATCCCTACTATAATGGACAGTGCAGTAAATTTCTAAGTCAGCCTGTGAAACACATATTTCAGACTAAATGAGTTCACTAAACCCACCATCCCTTATCATAATCAAGAAAAAGATACATGCTTGCTATCTGGTAAAGGACTTGGGCACTATTTGGAAGGATTGCATGGAGTTTCAGAAAAAAATCCAAAGCTTCATCTATCCTGTTTAGCTTCTTGTATGCCAAACCTAAAAAAAAAAAAAAAAAAGTTTACAGTATTAATGCAATGAGAAAAAGACTAATTCTTTGGCCAAGAATAACCCAGAAAACCAAAACAGGCACACAGTACTGGGAGGCAGTATCACTGCCTTGACATTAACAGACTATTTGTGAGAGCCATGCTTGTAATTCTTACCAGCCAGCATGACCTACCAAACTGATAAACACATGTGAACCCAATCAAAGACCAAGAACATGTGGCATCTCCCTTTCTGAACAAGATGAATGAGGGAATAAGGGGAATCACTCTGATGGTTTAATAATGCTAAAACTGGTATACTTTTAGTAGGTAGTATAAATTTCTTAATCTTCAAAGTACCTTATTCATCTGCAATTACTAGCTGATGTTGCTAACACTGGGATTTTTTTTGCAGAACAGACAGAAGTATAAGTTAATACCTTGCTATAATATAAATTACTCAATAAAGCAGTAATAACTCACATATATTTCTACATAAGAACACTTTGAAAGACAGATTCACAGAAAAACTAATGTTACCTTTGGCTAAAACCTAAATCACAAAAGCACCTATGACTTACCAAGATTATAAAGTGCTGCAGTGCATAAGGAATCATTCCTGAGAGCTTCCTTATAAAATTCAGCTGCTTTTTCATAGTCTCCATTTGCAAAAACAGTATTTCCTTTGTTAGTTAGAGCTGCTGGATTGTACCTATCAGAATTTACAGCTAAATCTGCATAGTTAGTTGCTTGTGTCAAGTCATTCCCCTACATGAACAAAACACAGCATTGCATTAGTCATTTTTCAGTCAATTTCCTTGCAGCTGTGGCTTCTTACAAGAATTACAAAAGGTTGAGGATGAAAAAAAAAAAAAGGATTACAGAATCACAGAATCAACTAAATTGGAAAAGACCTCTGAGGTCATCGAGTCCAACCTTTGAGCCAACACCACCTCATCTACTAGAACATGGCACTAAGTGCTACATCCAGTCTCTTCTTAAATACTCCAAGCATGGACAATACCTCCATCACCTACCTGAGCAGCCCATTCTAATACCCAGTCACTCTCTCTGTAAAGAACTTCTTCCTAATGTCCAACCTAAACCTCCCCTGGTGCAGCTTAAGCCTGTGCCCTCTTGTCCTACTGCTGGTTGCCTGGGGGAAGAGACCACCCCCCACCTGGCTACAGCCTCCTTTCAGGTAGTCGTAGAGAGGGGCAAGGTCTCCCCTGAACCTCCTCTTCTTCAGGCAAAACAACCCCAACTCCTTCAGCCACTCCTCACAGGACTTGTGCTCCAGTCCCTTTACCAGCCTCATTGCCCTTCTTTGGACATGCTCCAGCACTTCAATATCCTCCCCCTTGGGGAGCCCAGAACTGGATGCAGTACTTGAGGTGTGGCCTCATCAGTGCCAAGTACAGGGGGACAGTCACTGCCCTGGTCCTGTTGGCCACACTGTTGCTGACACAGGCCAGGATGCCATTGGCCTTCTTGGCCACCTGGGCACACTGCTGGCTCATGTTCAGCTTCCTGTCAATTAGAACCCTCATGTCCCTTTCTGCCTGATCCTTCACTCCTAAAATATTTCTTATATATTTGCATATGGCAGATCATCTCTTTCCAGTTTCAGATAACTTAACACTTGAGATGTGTCTTGCCACTCTGTTCCATCCAGTCTGGAAGTTTTCTTTTAAAGTAGCATTTGTGTAAAAAAAAAGAAAATCATCCCCCTACCCTACAAACTTTATACACAAACACACCTGCCTAATAGGTCTTCCTGAAGTTCTGCCTGGGTCCCCAAGACCCATGTTTCAAATGCAGCCACTGAGCTTCTGCACAAAGCCCACTGCAGGCACACTTCTGCAGCCTGGGGCTCAATCTCACTTTTCCTCCCAGCAAGAGGATACAAAAGGACCTGATCCAAACTTCAACTGCAGCCAAGAACTGGTGATCCAGAATAACTCCTCTAGCAGTTCTCCTTGTGTACAGAGATTATTTAGACAGACACAAAAATTGTTACAAAAATACAGAAGTTGCTATATAAACTTCTTACCAAGTTTTGTTGAAGCAAACACTTACCAAATAATAAAGGAATGAAAGGTTTGTTGCAGCTGCACTCTTTACTCTGCTATCCTTTTTTTCAAACATTTTCAAAGTCTCCAGTGCCTAGAAGTAATTTGGAAACAACTTACTTCCAACTGAAGCAAGCTTACTCCAAAATCCTTTCAAAAAGCATGGATAAATTTCACAGTAACAAACAGTGATAATTACTAGAGCTTGTAACACACACTTTTAAGCATGTACATGTGAAAGTATATCTGTATTATACATAATATTAATTTTGGTCACAAAAATTCAATAGTATTGGCTATTTATTACTTCTCCAAAATTTAGATTAGATAAGGCTACCTTGAACTACACTGATATCTGACAACTCTCTCTATATAAAATATGTTAGATGATTTGGTTTTAATCTAGCCAACTAATTAAAATTCTCATACATATTTTTCCAGTTCTTTAAGTGAACACAACAGAATTTACATTAAAACCCTTATTAAAAAGCTAAAAAAGAACACACTATATAAGAAAATACACACAACCACACAGGACTGGACTTCTACTTGCAGTTGGTTTGTGTAGTAAGATGACAACAACTGTCTAAGTTCAGGAAGGATTTAAATGTGAAACCTGAGGCCCGACGATTTTTTTAAAAACTTTTACATGGAAACTAAATTTCATGAACTTCAAAATAAAGATGTTTATGGACAAAAACTAAACATACTTAAACTGTGAAAGGAACTTTGAAATAAAAGGTAGCTTTGCCTTTTCACTGACTGTGGGATAACATTTGTAACTGTAGATTAAATGATTAAGAAAATCTGCTTTCTGAATCTCTTTATATTAACTACAAAGCTGTTAGAATATCCCAGAGTTTCCATCATCTACTACAACACAGATGTGGCAACCTCAATTTAGTCATCAACATTCGCAATTCAAGTTTCCTTCTTTCTTGACATGAAACATTTCAGCTGCTATTCATGTACCAAAGTGAATGCGTGATACTGTATGTCAAATGCCAAAACAAACATAAAGGAAACAGGTTTTAATTGACTGTCATAAATACTGTTTTTACAGTTAATCCACACAAAAAACATGACAGTACTAATGATGTGTAAAATGACAAAGTATATATAGCTAAATGTGGCTCATTGATTTAGTCGACTACATTCCACCCAAGAACTATAAACTGCCAATGATCCTAACACTCTCCAATAATAGAAAACGCTCTAAAACTACACCAATTTCAATCAAGAAAAGCATTTCAAAAGTTAGGCTCTAGGTGTTGCGGTCTCAGAAATGTAAAAATTGTAACTATGATAGACTTTTAGATGTATTTGTGACTTTCTCCAAAAAGGGAAAGATCCCAAATATTTTCAGACATAACACTACTATATCTGAGGTGCTCTATGCTTAAGCAAATACTTGCTTCTTCATTTAATTAATTTTCAGTGAATTTAGAGCTCTGCAGTTCAAAGTTACTTTCTGAAAAGCCATTTCCCAATGTCACAATGACTTTGGTAGATTCATCTGTTGAGCTTCTGTCAGTTATTGAATTTTGAGCAATGAGCTATACTTTTACTTAGAAGTTCCAATACTGTATCTTTTCTATGACCTTCCTCATTTCCTAATACACACTGTGACTTAAACTGCTGTAGTATCTTCCCAATACTGATGGTTCACTCAGCTTTCTCTGCCCTCCAGAGGGGCAAGGGCAACCGTTTTGTAAGAGATGCAGAACTGCTCGAGCTTTTGAGCAGATGCTTAATTTAATTTCAGTTTTTATTTCAATGGAACAATAGGAGGGCTGACTAAAATATAAGGACAGTTTGTAGTATTTTAGGGAATGCTTAATACATGGGGAACAGTGAGAACACCAGAGCATAAACATTAATGTTACATATATGTTATATATGCAGCTACATATATTTTGGTACTACAGTCAACCTGAGAGAAAGATTCAGCTCATACTAATGGAAACAACTCCATATTGATTAGTAGCAGGTTTTCTAGGCTCTGTTGACTAGTTCCACTAACTGTAATGACAGCTTGGACAACCACTGAAGATAACTAAGTTTAGGTGTCTTGATTTTGAAATTAAGTGCATTCACTCCAGTTTCTGTGTCAGAAGTTTCTTTTAGATAAAACTCATCTCTTGACACTGTTTCTATAAAGTTATTTTACTAATCAGCATCAAAATAATTATTACGTTTCCATAAATCATTCTTTCCCTTGCCAAAAAGATATGCTGTGGCTAAGAAAGGTATCTTTGCAAATACAGTATTAAAAAGGACTAACATGAAAAGTTACTATACCTGGTTAAAATTCTGCTGCCTCAAGTAAGTAGTGGCTTTATTTATTTCCAGATCATTGGCCAACTCTACATAGTGGGAAGCTTTTACCACATCAACGCACCTGCAACAGAAAGCGAGCCATAAAGTTAAACAGAATGCACCTGTACAAATCCCCCTAAGTTATACACTTTTGCATCTAATTTGCTTTCCAAACTCAGTTTTTCTTAGCTAATCTTTCTTTACAGAGGCAAAGAGCACTCTGATCAAATTTGAGAAAATACTTATATCCATATAATACTTAGATCCATAACCTGCCTTAATAACAGTATCTCTGCTATCTCTTTTTAGCTGCCTAACTATCACTTTATTTTTCATCATTGAGCAACACTTGATGTCAAAAACTCACTGAGACAATTTTTCAAACTGTTTTCTTTTACACTTCATCTCCTTTTGCATATATGACCAAACCCATAAACCTGACTAGTGAACAATCTATAGAGACTGCAGACTGTGTCCCTGAGCTATGTAACAGTAACACAGTCATAATAAACCTCTTTCTGGTCATCCCCCAGTTATTTGTGGCTTAGGGTCTTCTGCAAAATGAGTGCAGAACAGAATGCAGCAGACAGTTCAGATGCTCATTCACAAGCTCCATCTTCCAGAGTTTGATGTGGTGTACTTTAAGCTGCCTGATCATTTGAAGCAAGACCTTTATTTATTGTACACATATACTGTTCTCTCAAGCACTTGGTAATTAAGCATAGTAAATTAACAACTTGCAGGATTCTTCCTTAATCCCTTCCACTATTTTTTTAACTGCTGGAGAGCTGCCTTCTTTCCTTACAACAGCTGGCTACATTGCCAGCAGAAGTCTAATGTACCAAACTGCCTGCTGCTGTAACTGGGTCGGCACATGGACAGTGTGTATCCAAAGGACTTCTATGCTGGAGGAAAAATTGTATTAAAAACCAGTAATTTCTTCTTTTATTATAGATGTGTTTGCGAAGTCTAAAAGAGTTTTCAAGTGCTACTACTAACATCTGCAATGAGATCTAACTATCCAACTGTTCTTTACAGAATATGACAGAATAGTCCCAAGATTATGTCACGTTTTAAGTGAGAAGTTATGAAATCTGAAGACTCTTGTCTTCGCTTTATTCCCTTAAAGAAAATTAATCTATTTAAAAGCATGCTTAATACTCAGAGGACTCATAATAAAAGTTTGTAATCTGAAAAACTAAGCTCAAACTGCAGATTAAACTTCACTGGGCTTGAATACCTCAGCCTAAAATAAAAGAGAATAAATATCTCTTGATACACATAAAGCAATCCCACATACCTTACCAGAAGTTGTTTAATTAGCCAAACACATATGAGAGTGTGTTACTACGTGACAACTATTCTAAGGATAGCACTAAGGAAACAGTATCTGACAACCTTTTCCATTTTTCCTGAACAAAAAAAAGATACAGAGCAAACAAGTATGACTCATGCTAACAAATTATAAAGCAGCTAGCTAATTTTCACAAGACACACTGTTTAAGTTCTGGTAATTCAGAATGGCAGAAGTAGTGAAATTATAAGATTATAATGATTATTAAACCATCAAACACCACCTTGTGGACTCTAACAGACAAAACATGTCCGTGTGAGAGGTTATTCTATGTTAGCATAATCACTTTGTAAATTATAATTATAGGACCTGCAAAATTTGAAAATAATCCTAAGAGGCAAAAAAACCCAGGTAAAGGACAGTTGTCTTTTCCCAGAAAATGTCTTTCACTACCCAAACACCAAACATGTTAGTAATGTGCCTGCAGATACACAACATTTATTTGTGTACGTGTTATTTCCCAATGTTATTAAAACTACAAAAAATATCAAAGTAAGTCCCTATAATAGAAAACTAAAAGTTTAAAATACATCTTGAAAAAGTCATACAAATCATCTTTATACTGTCCTTATAGGAAGTGTGTCTACTTGATTTTGCTTTAAAAAGAAGAGTATTCTGCTGTGGGAAATACCACAGAAACAAAAAGCTAAGCTGTAAATTGAAAAATAAAGTCTAAATGGTAAACTGTAACAGCATCTTATCCCTATATATACTTGTATAAATGCTTAAGAAATGGTAAATTTTTACATTTATAAAGTTTTAAATGAAATGCAAATAAACCTTTCCAATAAAAATCTGGATTCCAGTGTTTTATATAATGAGTCTATGGAGTAATGAAAACTTGCTAGGCACAAGTTTTCATTATGCTATCTTCAAACTTACAGTAAAGAGCAGTGATCATGCTTTTCCATATAGTGTTTCAGATTTTTAAAAGTTTCCAATTTTCAAGTTGAATTTTCAAATTCAATAGAGCTTTTAGAAGCTCTTTTTTTGTGAATACAGAGCAGTGCAAAATACATATTTAACAGTTGAGTTTCAGTGATAAATTAAATTTTTATCACAGAATAGACTGCAATATTTTGTTTTGTTGTTCTCCACAGCATTATGGAGGCAAACTGTAAATACCCTGGATGACACATTTGAGATGCAGAGCAGATCATGTTTCCCAGGCTGTTTGCATTTGTGAATCTGGTTTCATAACCAGCACAAGAAACTGACATATAGTTTAGGCAAAAAGAAGCTCCACTTGACTCTTACCAGTCATAGCCTACTGCGAAAGATGTCTCAATTACTGGTGCAATGAGTTTAGCAGCAGTCATGATGTATTCCTCTGCCATGGATTTCCTAAGGAAAAAGAAAACCAAACAAAAACACAACACAAAAATATGAAAGAAATTCTCCACCGTGAGGGTGGTCAGGCACTGGAACAGGTTGCTCAGAGAAGTAGTGGATGCCCCATCCCTGAAAGTGTTCAAGGCCAGGTTGGATGGGGGTTTGAGCAACCTGGTCTAGTGGAAGGTGTCCCTGCCCATGATAGAGAGGTTGAAACTAGATGATCCTTAAGGTCCTTTTCAATCCAAAACAATCTATGTCATCATTTCAAACATGTATAGAAAAAAAAACCCCAATCCAAATCTTGTTCTTTCTTCTTCCTGCACTCAGGACGATCTTAGAAGTCAATCTAACCAGTCCCCTGCTATCTGTATCTTGATACTGCCTTGTATCTTGATTAAACTCCCAGTATTTTCTATTTTCCTGTCACTCCACTCTGTAGTTGTATTTTTAAAAAAACTAAAATCCTTCAAGTTTTAAGCAGTGTAACCTGTATCATTTGGGGTAGATATCCTACTTTACTGCAGTACACTAAACTGAGTGATCTAACTGGTTCTTCCGAGTGTGTTCTTTCTTAAGAATTATGAGAACAGTTTTGTAACACAAGCTGCGGGCAAGTGAGAGAACCAATAACCTTTCAGGAGCTAAAATCCCAGGCATCACAGTCAAGAAGGAATAGACTCTACTGTTACCTTTCACGTTCCGTTTGACTTATACTGTCATTTTTAATGGCTTCAAGCAGTAAATTCTTATGTAGATCATCCTGAAGGGGGACGAAATAACCGCAGATTATGCCAGCATACAAACATTTTAATTATTATATAAACAATATGACTGCAAACACAAACTGATGCAAAATACATATGTCTATAATGTCACTTATTTACTTTCCACATCTGAAAAAGCTAGCTTCAGTTTAAAGCAGTTTTCTAACCATAAAATCTGACACTTGGCATTACAATTACTTCAGTCCTGTTTTTCTGCTCATGTATGTTGTTACAGCTCATGGTAGAGTCATTAACAAATGTAGTTCACGTCATGTCTATCAGATTGAGAAGGCTGCAGACCACAGTGAGATTACTCTCAGACTTAAAAATAAGTATTTGCTGAACTGCATTCAGCAAATGAGGACTTGTGCTACCTCCTCATCACAACAACTCATGTGATCATCCTATCTATCATTTCTACCACACATCTCTGGTTAGCTCTAAAAGAAGTAATGCAGGTATGCTAGGTAGTCACCTCTCCCTCATTTATTTGGGATAGATCATAGATTTATATAAAATAAAGGCCAGAAGGAAACTGTGATCTTTTCTCTCACCTCTTCATAACAAAATAGAGAATTTGGAATGTCTGTTAAAACTATAGCCTGTCTATCCTTAGAAATAACTTCTACAGTCTAAAGGTATTCTTTCAATGAATGATCTTACATAGTCTTCAGTTAATTCAAGGGTTTAATGATCCTTACTGTTACATAATTTCTAATACAATAAACGTATAAAATATAATAAAATACACATTATCAATAAATATAAATCTATATGCTTCATGTATTAAATTTTATTTGCTTATGCTACAACAATAGGAAGCAACAGCTACTCTGAAGCTGCAAACAGTTTGAAGATTAATTATCTATTTGACCTTAAGGACTGAAAATGGAAGCTCTGCATCACTGAAAACAAGCTTGCTAGGACAGGACCATTCTAAGGGGGGTCCTAAATCTATTAATTACTTTTTCCTGTCTTTAGCATCATAAGGTGTTGGTTTCACAGTACAAAGGAAGCTCCGTTTCCAACAAAGGCTAATAAACTAAAATAAGCATCTGTATGTGTCACTAAAATTTTCTTCTGTAAAATAACGCTATAGTATTACAAGTTTTACTAGCAGTCATTTGAGAAAACTTAGATTACCTTACATTTTAGCTTATAAATATTGTATTAAAATTTTATATAAATGATGAGGATAAAGCAGTAAGTGAGCTATGTAAGTAAGCACAGATGAATTTCAAAAGATGATTGTGAAGACAATGGTGTGGTGTGGATTTTATGTACATCGTATCTTTTGAGGAAGAAGAGATGTGAATGTTCTCTCATTATTTTCCATTTCAGTACTGTCACACTAAGGTCATGTTGGTAAAAAAAGTTACTTTAGACAGCTAAATATACATCAATTTACATATTCAGTACAATCCAACCATTCAATATCTCTCCCTCTTTGTCCCAATTTACTATATAAAGATACAGTTTATTTTTTTCAAACTTACATTTAGTGAAATGTATTTGTCATCATAATCCACTTCTAATGGAACAGCAATCAGTTTTTTGAAGGCTTTTTTCATTTGCTCACCATTTCCAACAGCAAAATAACATAGGATCAAGTTGAAGCCTGCCTTCAGGTTTGGGGATATGCTCATTATGTCTTCAAATGAAGAAATGGCATCAACGTATTGGCCAGTTTTAATAAATGCAACTCCGATATTTTCCATTATTTTCATCCTAAGTAAAGAAATCAGGATTAGGTTATATTTTTAACTCTCAAATCATATTGTATACGAGACCCGTATTTCAAAACCAGGCCTCCTCAAAGAAACTCACCTCATCTTTTTGTGGGCACTAGTAATCTGGTCTAGAGCCATACGGTAGAATTTGATAGCTTTGGAATAATTCCGTTGTTTTAAATATATATTTCCCATATTTACCTTCAGTATACCTATCAAAAGAAGTCAATGAGTTACAACATTGTTAAATTGTTCCAAAGTGACAGGATAGAACAACTTCTTAAAAACATTTGTCTTCATTACAGAATACCAATGTCCCTTTAAAGCAGAACTGCACAGAACTGCCTTCTGTGAATTTCACACGGGAGAAAACGAAGTAGTGATGAAACCTAGACTAGGAATATCATGTAAAATGTATTCTGATTTTGATTATGAACTGAAGCATGAGGTAGAGATTATTTATAGTGCTCTCCAGGAGGACAGCTGCAAATAAGTATCTCCGAGAAAAGTGCACTGTAGGAGTCTCGAAGATGTGCAAAACACTAGAAGAATCTTTCAGGAGGGAAAAGCCAAATCAGAAGAGAAAAAAATAGCATTAGAATAGACAACACAGTGTTATGTGGCATGAGAAAATTACAGATTTGGCTTTATGTTTAGCTTAGCCTATGGAAAGACAAGACTTTGTGAGTCAGTATAGCTTAATGTGGTTTGGCTCGCCAAGTCAGAGACTGAGTATCTGTTTTCCACTTTGGCTGACTCTGAGGGCTGAGATCTCTGTGAGTCAACACCATATGCAGATACAGCCCTCATCGTGAATGTCTGACTTCCAATTTTAATCTACCTTGGAATACAACCTACCTCCATTGGTGAACATCTTATTCTTCACTATAACTTGGTAAGTAGTCAGTGCTTCAGCATACATTTCATTAGCAGCATACTGACTGGCCAGATTGAGAAGAACCTGTAGAAAATTGGAATTACAGGTACAAGAAAATACATTGTCCTCTCAACAGTAATAAACTTGAATTCATAAGAGATAATTTTAAATTATTTTACTTTGGAAGTAGTGTTTTTATCAATTTTAAGCTTCCCTTCTCATGTTCCTTTGTTCTTGCACATCAACATAGAGGAAACAAGTTTACTTAATCTAGGTAATTCTTTTATTTTTGTACATAAATAACTACCATTTAAAGTCATACTAGGTGAGCCTTAGAAATAAGTAAACACAATACTATAATACAAGGTTATTAACAAAAAAAAAAGATCATGCTCAGAAACTTGTGTGCAATTTATTGCATATGGAAAATGGTCCTGCTGCCTGTGGTCACTCAGCTTAGGATGAGAATTTTTCTAAACTGCTGTTTCAAAACACAAGTTCTGTTGATTTCAGGTAAAATACCTCTGCATTTTCCCCACAGCTTTACCCTGACCTTCACGGTAAATAAATCAGTAGGTCTGCCTAATTCAACATACTAGTTGTTAATAGTTGTCTCTACAGCACAGCCTGGGGGACAACTTTAAATACCCCTCAAGTATTTTTATGTATGTTGTATCCTTTTTTTTTAAAGTGTTACTTTGGAAAACAGAATATAAATCTAGACACCTGCTTTAAGATTCAGGACTGTTACTATAACCTATTTCAGGTAATACATTCTCTGACTTTATGGTTCAATTCAAAGGCAGTGTCTGATCTTTCCTGTTTTCTTCTCTTGGCATGTTACATTTTCTAGACTATTTATTTTTGCAGTACAGGGTTTATGTCTGTTACGTTTTGATATGCAAGTTTTGCACATGAGTAGACAGCTGGAGCAGATATTCATGGGCATCCTTCTCCACTTAGATTGCCTGGGAAAAGACTTGATGACATAAATGGATCTTCTCTGATACACTGCTAGGAGCATTACAATACACACACACACACACACTTCAGGAAACAACTGAAGTATCTGTTCAGAAGGCTTTTTAGCAACATTTCACTACTGAAGATTTCTATGCACTTACTGAGTAAGTGAGGTCTAAGTTGATATTTTCTGGAGGAGCAATTTGTTCACGTTGTCTCAACAATTCTCTTTCCTGTCTTCCAGCCTCTTTTGCTTTTTCCAGAGCCTTAAACAAAATACCAGAATTTAACAGTGCCTTGAATCTTACCAACCCAAGATGTCAAAAATATATTCAGAACAAGTATGAAGAGAATATACTCATGTTTTTAATCTTTAGATGCACAGACTATACCAAATGTCTGAAAAATGGCACTATAACCCACAAAAGGGTGTTACTTAGCAATAAGCAGACATACAGTCTACTTAACTGTATAATTTTAGAGAAGTACAGCCACACACATAAATATGCCATAAACACTGGATTATGGTGATCCTAGAAGATTATTCTACTTGTATTAATCGTAGGAAGTGCACAGAAATTGGGGGGGGAGGGGGGGGAAAGGGGAGGGAGTAACTAGGCTTGGCATGTTTCCTTACTGCAGAACCCCAGTGCAGGACACTGCTGGAAGGAAGAAAGAGAAGGCGGGAAATAAACATGCATGTTACAAACATGCAAAGGTATGCCGGACATACACCTTGACTAATTTTTGATGCTGGTAAATTGCTTTCCCTTTTTATCTATCCACAGTGGTATGTCACATGTATGTATCTGATTACAATCCCGTGCAGACTGGTGTCAAGACCCTTTGCACACGTAATGCTCTGGGTCTAACAAGTGCCATTAGCAGTCCTGTATGCCCCCACGAGGGCACAATGATTAAGAAAGTAATGGTTACTGCTCCAGGTAGCGATTTGGCAGCCAGCAGGGAAGGAAGTACTTTAAAGGACAGCTTGATTCTTAGTCCTTATGACACAAGGCAAATACAGTTTGACTCTTATAGATAATGAGCTGGCAACTTTGATGACTTTTGCAGGAAAATGAATATTCTGCTGGACCTGTGAGAAACTAACACAAACATCTTAGAGTATCCTTGGAATGGTCTGGTATAATCTACATAGGAAACAACCTTTTGACATCAAGAAGCAGAGAACATTCTTGATGATACATGCAAAGGGCTCAAGAAAAATCAACAAAACAACTTGGCTCATCTCCTAGTGAAGATGAAATTCAGACATTGTAACAGAAATATATTAGGATAAGTCTGTAAGGATACTTGTCCTAAATTAACACAAAAAAATGGGTAGACATCTTTCATACTCTCTGATCAGAAGCTGGCAGCAGCAGGAATAAAAGGTTTTACTACAAAAGGATCTTTGTCAGCTTGAATGGTGACCCACTCCAGCCTAAACACCAGACTTGAGTCCCACTTTGTGACTCATAGTTTCACTATTAGAAGTCTTCTTGCTTGCTCCCCAGGAAAGCAAACTCCCTATGCAGTGGACTCCTAGGAGAACATATGCTAAGTGAAATCCTCACCAAACAAGCTATCAGGCTATTCACTCAACAGATAATCCAAAAATCATTACGAAGGAGGATGGCTGATGTAGCCCAGTATTCCAGATGGCTGTCCATCCAAGCGTGAGCATAAAGGGAGTCCTCACACAGTACAGTATCACCCTGACATCAGAACTGTCTAGGCTGACCCATCACTACCAAGATGATCAATGAACAATCTTGTCTTAATTCGATTAGGATCACTGGAAATGCTGCACAAACTTATGGAAGGGATATACCAGTCCTTTTAATCAGAGAAACAAGAATGCATTCAGAGATCTAGAACAGATTTTTTTCTCAAAAGCAATAGATACAGTGCTTCTTTGTAACAGGCCAAAAAATAGGAAGGTCACCAACCCTGAAACAGATCTCAAGACAGTTAAAATCTTCCAATCATAGTCTAATACTCTGTATTTGAAATTATTCACTCTATACAAGACAAAATCATTGATGAGAGAAGTATGTTCTTGCCGTACTAGTTCCAAAGGTAAACTAGTATCTTAGAGAGAGAAAAAGACCTGAAATCTGGAATACTTCTTAATGAAACACTGGATGCTTTTCTACAAATAAAGGGCAGATCCTGCCACTATAACCTGGAGCATCTCATCTTCAGGAGGCCTGAAACAGGCCAAGAAAGAATCACTACTTAAGAAATCTGCCAAATGCAGATAAAATTGTAAGGATAACATGTCTGATAAGAAGTATCATACAGGCCTTGCACAAAAGAGATAAGGAGGCTTTTCACTGTGTGTGGAGAGCACTGGACAACATAAAGTCCCTTCAAATAAGAAAGTTCTGACTGTCACTGGGTCCAGTGTGGCTACTGAGAGTTGAATGAATTTCAGGTCTCAATGCAAGGCAAAGACATCTGAAAAAAAGATGATTTACCAACAGATGGACTGCAAACCTCAAAAACAGATACAGCACATCCATAGTAACCTTCAACCATATCTAGGAACAGTTTTGAGAAGTCCTAACTACCCTGAGCCAAAACTGTGCCAGTATGATTAATTGATCAGATCCATTTGAAAAGGTCAGTGGAGAGAGGGGGAAGGGTATTTCTGTAACACAGAAATCTTAAATACCTATGCCAGAAGTACAGCTCCTACCTTTTCTTTGGTAACACAAGGTACCACTAGACTAGAAGAGTCATAACAAAGTTAGAATTAAGATGATTTTCCTCATTTTAAATGTTTGAATGTCAGTAAGTTTGAAACACCAAGCTATACAAATTGTTCTTCACACAACAGCAAAGTGAAGTGAAATCCAGAAAAATTACCAATTTCAAGTCTCCACAGCTGTTGGCAGTGCAGCTTTCTTCAACCAGTTCATTTACTTTTTTTTCCAACTGCCTCATCCTCTCTTCTAGACTAAGAAAAAAAAACACAATAAAAGGATTAACACTAGTGACATAAGTGCAAACACCAAGCTTTTACACATAACTCAATTTTTTTACATCTTACTCAATAAAACAGAATAGTGATATATCACATGTCACAACTAACTGGTTTTCCCATCAAAGAAAATATCATCTGAAACTGAAAAAAGAAAATCCTCCAAAGGTATCACATCCATGCTTTCAATTTGAGAACAAAAACCTAAGAAAACATAAACCCTCTTAAGAGAACAATACAGACAGGAAAATTTCATTAACTCAATTTATTCAGGAGAAGTAGCAAAAAGAACAACTGATCAGCTTTCAAATCAAACACATAGTGAAATGAAATATCACATTAAAAGCAATTAATTGCACCCATATTTGCATAGATAACCCCACAGTATGGCTTGCAAATGCAGGTCATAACAAAAAGTTATTATTCATCTAGATTTTTTTCCCTCTGCTAAATAATCAAACATTTCAGTAGGATTCCCTATTCCTATACAGCTACATTTGGGGAATGCAACTTTTGTATTGGAAAGCTCAACATTTTCTGAGTGAACTCCACAACATTTGCACCAGCACACACAATTGTTTGTGACATTATTCCACAAAGTTAAGAGTTTGGCCCCTTAAGTTTTCATAACTGGCTGGATGTTTTTGAAATCTATGCATGGTTGGCTTTCTGTTGCTGTTAATGCTTTGAAATAATTTAATGCAAAACAGAACAAACCTGTCTGAATTTTTCTTTTCCAGAGGTGGAGCAGGACCTCTTGCTTGGCCAAGAGGATCAAATGAAGAACCTGCAAAATTAACAGAGTACTGAAAATTGNTATATAGTTATGTATTACAAAACATTTAAATACAAAAATCACTTGTTAACATCTCACTAAATTTAATATTTAAAATGTTGCAGTATTTAAGCATTAAAAATCTTTTAAATACTTGTATCAAACACTTATCAAAAAACTTCATTGTTCCAAATTAATATAAAATGTATATATTGAGTTTTACCTGTATACCTCCTGTCATTGGTCTTCCCATAGATGATGGTAAAGTTGCCTTTGACTATAAAAATAAGTAAAGTGTTTGAAACTGGCATTCACAAAGCGTAAGAAGCCTATGTCCAATCTTCTCAACACTGAAGTTTAAAAGCTGACCTCTCACCTAAGTTCATAGTAAAGTTCCCATTTATGTGATTCATAAAAAATACACTGCCAGGGCCTGACAGACTAAAAGATGTTGAACACTTCTGTTAGCACGAATTTGCAGTAACGGTTTTATGTATTTGGATATTTCTGTCAACTCTTTTATAAAGAAGTACATAGAAAATTATCTGAGGCAGCAGTACTTTACATTATTAAATTATCAAAATTACTATCTTTAAATAAACAAGTAATTTCCACAAAAGACTTCAGTATTTTATCTTTTGGTAAATGCCACTTTCATTAGGGATACAACAGAACAAAAGCCTACCCCAAATCCAGTAGCTAAAGATCTTGAACTTGATGTGCCAGGAATTTTTGCTGTCACCTGGGAGGGGGAAAAAATAACCCAACCATATGTTATTAGTCTTTCTATGTAAGTTCTATAGTGATTTCATAGAAATAATGCTCCAATTGTTATAGAAAGGATTCTCACTGTAGAACCAGATTATTCTGGTGAAAAAGTAACGTAATCAGACAGTTCCAGCTTTTCTTTAGGCATACACTGTGTACTTCTAAAGTGCAGGTACCAACTTTATATTTGGTTTTGAAAACTGATGTAAGATTAAGTCAAAGCTGGAGGAAAATAAGGGAATCAATGTCAATTACATTAATATGGAGGAAAAAGTTATCAGAACACATGATTTTCTAAATCCCACTGTCTAGTACATATTTTAGCCTCGTAACTGTATGTCAGAGCCAGTAATTCTATGTTTGGAATCTTAAAAAAAGTCCTTCCTTTCAGANCCTGGTGCAGCTGGCAATTTCTACAAACCATACCTCTCACAGCTGCCTTAGTGTAACCTGCAGCTTGCACGGCTGTCATTGGTCGAGAAACTCCATCCTCAAAGAAGAAGATATATTAAAATAATCTTACTAAAAGCTATATTATGGACAATACAGACATCATTATAAGTCTTTATAGATATATATTTAATATATTTTATTATTTATATATAGTTATGTATTACAAAACATTTAAATACAAAAATCACTTGTTAACATCTCACTAAATTTAATATTTAAAATGTTGCAGTATTTAAGCATTAAAAATNCTCCTGAACAAGACTTTACCTCATTTTACCAAACAGGAATACATATTTTCAACCACAGTTCCTTGTTTGCTCTAGAATAACTCCAGAACTTAATGGAACTCGTGGTCTGCTAATCTTTTACTTATTTTTCATATAAATGACTAAAGTCTGTATCTTCATGTTAGTAGTAGACAAGAAGAAAAAAAGACAAGAGATTCCGAAGATGAGTTTGCCCCAGTGCCAAAGTTAGAGCTAAGGCTCTAGAGAAGCTCTACATTATTCAAATGTATTTTCAAAGGTACTTACAGGGGGTCTTCTTCCATGACTTGTTCTTGCTGCCTGTTGAAAAGCTAAATCGTTTTCTAAATCCTAGGAAAGGTAAAATAAAAACACCAACCCTTTTAAAATGACAACACCCAAAGCCACAATTACAGAATTTTCAGACTACTAAAAGCAGATAGGTAAGAATACAGTAATTCTTCCCAAAATACCTGACCCCAAGAAAACTGAACACCAGGTTTTACTGACATTAAATTACAATGACATAATTTGTCTATCTTTTTTGGTATTTTAGATTAGGAAAAGTAAAAACTCATTATTCTCTGAAAAAAATAAAAATATACTAAGGAAGCAGAACTGAAGTAATAAAATATAACATGAAATTTTATTTCCATCCAAATGTTTACTACTTGTGCAATTTCTGAATTTTAACATGAACAACTGCCATCCCAATACATTAAAGACATGTCTCTCAGGTCATGCTGCGACTCCCATGAATTTGGCACTGGGATTTCACAGAAGATGCCAGGTCTAGTGAATTTAGATCGAAGGATCCCATTGTTTTTCCAACTACACCACACCAGCAGTTACCAGAAAGTGGTCTGCAGGGCTATCCTTAAGACATCTCAGATGCTCTCCTAATTGCACAAAGACTGACAGGATTCCATTCCTCTGAGGGCTCCTCCAGCAGCAGCACACACAGCAAGAGACCAATGACCAGGCCCAGTGAGTGGCCTCTTTTGTCAGAAAATTTATTGCTGCACACAGTCTGGGAATGTGCATACAAATAACTCAAAATTTTATACTTCATAAATTCTAACCATTACAGCCTATTAGATGTATGCAGATATTTTGTTGGAATAGAAAAGTATCAAAGAATTAACTATTCAAAACGATCCTGGCAAAGCATTGTATGTTTCTTGCTAAATAAAGTAAATTTCACTTCAAAGCAGTAGTAAACTTGCACACTGTTGTACCTACAAGTTCCTGTCTTGTACTTCTAAATTACAATTGTACATATGGGAGAGTCGGGAAACAGCAAATACTTTTACCTCTGTGTCAAACATGGGATTGTAATCATTGTAGCCAGAATAGAGATCATCTTCATCATTCTCAGGAGCCAGACGCACATTTTGCATCATTTTTCTGTGAAACATTTAACATGCCGAATGTTATCTCGGTGGTTTTACATAAATCTTAAAAATTGCAAAACACAAACATAGGGTTTACAAGTTCAAAAGAGCTAGGACTCGCCTAGAAACAGTATTCAAAGGCAACATTTCACAGAATTAGATTTTGTTTTGCACTTATACCAGTTATGAAAACTGTTTAAAATATATTTATCATTAAAACTAAACGATCATAACAAGTAACGGTATTACTGCTTCTCGAATGGTATCTCTCCGTTGTCAGCTAATTCACGTTTAAGATAACTCTCATCTAAAGTTTGTCTTTATTAGGCCAAACCACAGCTGTTAAGTCTAACGAGAGAGATCTCCTCTAACCTCAAACCTTCCCTCACACGCCCTCGTATCAACACAGCCAAAGCTATCGAGATGTGAAGATATGAAGAACGCTGCAGAAAGAATCCATCATACATGAAGAATATATCATACATGAAGAATATATCATACACGAAGAATGCTGTGTCTAGATGGCAAAGCCAAAACGGTGTTCAGCAGCCAGCACCCAAGAAGCCGGGGTTCCAAAGCCTCTGGTGGCCTTGCCCTCACGGAGCACAGACGCTAAAGGAGCTCCCTCTTTGCCTGGCTACTTGTTTTCGAACAATCTCAGGCACGCAGCGCTCGGTTTCGTCAGTAACACGGAGTACATGCCCTTCGGCAAGCCAGCCTCAGCCCGGGCGAAGCGCACGGTCCCTCCCCGGCAGCAGCAGCAGCAGCAGCNATGGGCGTGCGTGAGGGATGGTGTCTATTGCTGGCTGACCCGGCTATATTCTTTGCTTCCAGTTTCCACATAAGATGAATGGTTCATCCATCACGCCAATATTCTAAAGAAGAATCGCTTTACTGTAGTTTGTTATAGTTTGTTATAGTATATGGCGGTGAGGTGCTGCCACGGGTTGCCCTGTGTGTCAGGTAATCCGTATTTCCAAGGTAGAGAGCCTGCGTGCTAAGGAATAAAAGTTGTGTCATGCCATGAAGGTACAAATAAAATTTTGTCCCCCCCCCCTTTGCGTTTCTTGTCTTGCGGAAGAAGAACACGACAGATGCGTGCAGGATGGCGGGCCCATCAGGCTGCCTGCCTTTGTCCACGGGGTAAGGAAAACAAGTGAAAACATCTGTTCCCTGCTAGGCATTGCTTTGCTGTGTGCGAATAAAAGCTTATGACGTAGGCAATAATTACTGACTTTAAAGGGAAAATTCTTAGAATAAATTAGTTGGTGTTTCTGAAACATTAAATAGCAATTAAAAATTCAGAATGGGGGGGGAGGAGGGGGAGGGAATTCTACTCTCCTCCATAGCAGGGAATTTGGAATTAAAGGATCATAGAAAGGACCTCAAGACATCCCTCTCATCTTTATACCTAGCTTAAACTTCTCTGTGTCTCTTCCCAAGAGTAAAGCCAACCTCCTGTCATTTTACGGTGAAAATTGTTGTTTTAAGCCATAGGTCCCCTTGTGAGAGAAAAGCTTTGGTAAAGTAGTTGGCTTTGTGCATGGCTGTCAGAGCTTGCAATCGAGTACATGCCCCATACCCGAGAGACCCTGAGAGCATTGGCTTCCCCAGCCCCAAACTCTTACTGGCACCTGCCCTCTGGAGCACAGCAGGGATGGCTCAGGCAGAGCCCTCATCACTCACCACTCACTCTCAGGGTGCTCGGCCATACCCTTTCTCCCAACAACCTGAGAAAAAGAAAAGTTTTTGAAGTTTTCCCTATGCCAGTCTCAGAAACTAAATAAAAAATTAAAATCCCTAATGTCTTAGGAAAAGATGATTCCTCCTACCATTTTTACTGCTTTCTCTTGGCATTTTGAAAACCGTGACAAATGTCAGCTGATTTGCTCACAGCAAATCATGATACTGTGGGGAAAGTTTCACATGCCTAAATGGGAAGCAGAATAGAGCAGGGATCTCTGAACAAGCCTACAGCATTTCTGAGGGAGGAAATATTTTATGAGACCAACTGTAACCTACCCCTACTGCCTTATGCTAATGCCATAAAAAGGCTGCAAATACAATATACAGTACAGAGTCAGAACACCCTTTTTATGGTCAGGGATTGTGCACATTGTGCAATGTCAGGGCCTTCTGCTGCTCACCTTTCAGCCTCAAAGTCCTTTCTGAAGAGATAAGGTGCAGAGGATATGAGTGAAAGGTCTTTCTAGTCTGACTCCCATCAAAAGAAACAAAGATAACATGAAGAAGTATTAAGACATTATCACTTCTTGCATTAGCCTGTTCACGTTCCGTGCATGAACCACTTTCACACAGAAACTTCAGACTTGAGACCTTTGGACATGAGAATCTTTATATCTGAGGTTTCTGGAGTACAGCTATTTTGCAGAATAACAGACTTAAAGTGGAGAAAATTTTCAGGTGCATTACTTACCACAAATTATGAACTTCAGCACAAGAAATATGTGTGTGTGGCTAGCCGTCGCGAACGACGATGCTTTTTATGCCTGCGCGAATGGATTTATTACGTGGAGCTCAGCGTGCGCGGAACTGGCCCCACCCCCTTTAGCCCTGGGACACTCTAAGCCTTGGCCGGGGCAAGCCCGGACGAAGTTGGCAGAGCGAGACCCACAGGACTCGAACCGGCATCCTTCAGAGAAGGAGCACGGATCCAGGGGCGGCGGCTTTACCCACACGGCCACAGCCGCCGGCACAAGAAATATATATATATACATTTATAGCCCCCCTTTTTCTGCCTGTGACTCCTCATATCTAAGTGAGCCTGTGGTTTTTAGATTTCCTCATTGTTCCCAGATACATCAATATGTATCCCAGTGGTAGGTAGATTCTGTGGCAAGAGCCCTAACTCTGCTACATAGCTTGTCCGTATCAGGGACTTGGGCATACTGGTGCCCAGCACCATTCTGATGTTTCAGCCCAAGTATCTGTGGCAGTGGAGAGAAGGCACTATGTTAAGTAGGCAATGCATCTGCTTTGTAAATGAGATGGTGCCAAGGCACCATTGGAATCTGACTGTGTTCATGTTGTCAAATTTTCTTACTCTCCAAAATAGGGTGTTATTGGAAGTGGTCCCTGGCCTGTATGGACTCTGACCAAACTGGGAATTATACTGGAGAATGGTAATTAGCCAACACTAAATTGGGCTATTTTGACCTCAGAGACATATAGCTCCAGCACCCTTCCAATACTGCATGTTGCCTACACTGCTGGAGTGTGCACCAGTGGCCAGGAGGTCTTTAGGCCTTGCAGTCCAGCTGTTACTTTGGTCATCTTCAAAACAATATGAGAGTCTCAACAGACTCTTTTCATGTTTCTAAAAGCTGTGTCAGTGTACAATTATTTTTTTCTGGTGCTGTGAAGTATAAAAATGCATGAAATTTTAACACAAACCCTCAGGATCCTTTGTGGCAACACGGGATCTTACTCTTGGGCTGTGATTATAAGACATGATCTAAGAAGTTGATGCTACAGGGAGAAACCCTGTGATGCTGTAAGATAATGTAATGGTCTTTTTGTTTCGGCTAAATCCAGAGGTAAGCTGGAATGTGAAGCTGCCAAAAAGCAGTGTAGTAAGTTTAGTATACAGTCCAAGTAACACTGTATGCTGTGAATTCCTGGTCATTTTAAATTGTATTAAGTCAGCAGAGTCACTAAATGAAGTTGTCTCATTCTTTTCCCACGTTCCAATTTTCTTCCCTGCCTCAGATCAGTCCTCTGACTGGCATTAAGTTATATACTTGTGCAGCTCAAGCAAACTGCAGATCTGATGAGGTGCCATAGTCCATTACCAAATGAATGTACTTTCTGGTTGCTCTGGTGAGCAAGTAATGTATTAAACAGATCTAATACTTAACAAATGTGAACTATGCCTGTTTTCATCCCATGCTAAAAGCTCAGGCTAAGACCCTCTGTATTTTAAAAATATACAATTCTTTATTTATATATTCTATATATATCACCTCCTTCATATTCTGCTTCCCTGTGACTCGCAGTTAGCACAAGTTATTTCCCCTTGCTTATTACATGACCCTTTTATACCACACTGCTCCTGCCTTGGCAGTAAACCCACCTGCCCCTGGCCAGTAGCAGATTTCAGCTCCACACATGGGACAGCAGAGGATCCTGCTCCATAGGAAGAGACTAAAAACACAGAGGGATCAACTGTGCACCTCCCAAGACAAGTCAAATTTGCTCCTCCCGCTCTTGGACTTGGAAGAAAGAATTTATATGCTGGTGGGTGCATATTTGCTCCCCTTGGGCCTCTCCCGCTGCCAACACAAGCCCTACTTTTCATTCCCTAATGGAGCCCTATTGGTTGGTTATAGGTTTTTTGTGTTTCTGGTCTTATGGCACCTTCTGTCGTTCCCATGTGAATTGCAGAAGAGCGAGGAGAATCACTGCCACTTTCTTGTGGACACTGCAAGTACTGGGCCTAAAAACTCTTATGCTATTACACAAAAACGAACCTTGTGCTTTGTTTTTAAAACATATTTTCTTCCCTTGACTTACAATTCTGATAATTTAATTATTTATATTTTCCTTTCTTGCAAACCTCTCTCTCTTATTCTGTTTGGACTTATCAGTGTCTCTGGCCACCGTAAACAATGGGGAATATGGTAGCTGTCCTGTCATACTCTAATTGTGAGTAAGTAATGCAGAGCTATGTGGCTTTGTCACTAATATATGAATAATAATAAGGATATCATTCAGATTTCATTGCCACAGACCTGTTTTGTTAACCCGCAGAACATAAAGGCCCTGTAATTGCTTTTATCATGACTGTGATTAGCTCTCATACCCCCGTAGTAACACTCCTGAAGAGTTTAACTGAGCTTTTAATTCTGCTTTGGTGAGACAAAGGTCTTTGTGTTTAGAACATGTGCCAAGTCAAGCCATTTTGAAATAGCCTTTGAAGGAGCAAAATTGGTACTTGCTAAAATCATAAAATTGTGCTTTCTACACCAGTCTGTGCAAACCCTGGGCAGCAGAACTGGCACAGAGTTGATCCCTTAAATCTTCCCATGGCCCAGTAATTCCACCTTGCTCCACTAACATTCCCAACTACTGGCATGTTTCAGGTTACGTGGGTGGTATTGAGGTCGGGAAGTCAAGGAGATAGTTTGGTTTTCCACCTGCTACCTGTTGAGTGGTAGTTCATGAAGCCTTTAGGAATTTATACTTTTGAGATCTCTGTCTCCTTGTTGAATGTAATTGGAATTAGCAAAGTGCCAGCGAGGGGGACAGATTGAACCAAGTGATTATGTGGGCCCTTTATTTTTTTTCTCCGAATCTAGAAGAAATGATAGCTGAACAAAGGTTCACTGAACTCTGACAGTAATTATCAAAGCTTTATTCTGGGAGCAAAGGTATTAAGTAGCTGCTGGATTTTTTTTTTTTTTCAGAAAGTCAGAAATACAGGAGAACTGTTTCTCAGCTATATTAAGAGTACAGTAATATAATCTTTGATAATAAGTAAGCACTGAAAATGCTAAATTTTGTTTGTTTTCAGGAACATCTAGCATGATTATAGAGCAGTGTGCAGATGAGCAGGAACTGCACCAAACTGGAAACAGTGATTAATGCAGCACACCAACAAGATCAGTACATGTCACAGCACAGCATGTCACATTTTGGCACGACCTTTAAAAGACTCTGTGCGAAAATCAACGGCAGCAAAAAAGAAATTAATTCATAATTCGAGGATAAAGCACTTTTAAGAATAATAATGCCTTGCTTAATGTGCAAAACCATGGAGCTGCTTTCAAATTAGAACTTCCCTCTGCAGTTCACTCGCGCCGTTGTCGCAGTCCACGGGGTTTGATGCGCTCCGGTACTACCGCTGCTCTCTGTCGGGGCGGGAGCTGGTNGGGGTGCGGTGTCGGCAGCGCGTCCCGCAGCGCGTCCCGCAGCGCCCGCCGCAGCCATGGAGCCCCCGCAGGTTGCCATCGTCGGCAGGTAACGCCCCTCCTCCCCCGGGGGTCGGGGCAGCGCCCGGCGCCTGCCGGCTCTGGGGACGCATCCCCGCGGAGTGCCGAGGGGCTCGGGTGCCGGCACGGCACGGCACGGCCCGGGCTACGGGGAGGTGGGTCTGGGGTCTCAGCGGCGGGTCCGGCCCTGCCTCAGCTGTCCCCGGGTGCCGGCCAGGGGCTGTCGGTGGGGTTTGGCCAGCTGCGGGGTCGTGCAGCTGCTGGATCGCGGGAACCAGGCGGGGATGCACCTGCCTGGCTCCTCGGAGCCCCTCTGCTTAACTCCCTGACAGCTCTGTGCTGCTTTAAAGCAAACAGCAAACAAACATCCGCAGCATCGCTACCGAAGTAAGTCACCCTCCAGGTGTGAAAGACTGCTGGCCTTTTTCATTGCAATGCTTTAGTGCAAGAGGAGTGGAGAAATCCAAGCACAGCTTTAACATCCCGTTTATCAGCTATGTCAAGAAGCTCCTAGGTTCCTCTCCTGAAGTAATACCTAATTGACACGAGATACAGCAATATTTCTGGCTTGTGTGGGAATGCGTTGTTTCACTCTCTTCATTGAGCTGATAGGGATACGTGTGTATGAAGGGTATGGAGAGCTGGGCTTTTGCTTCCCGTGGCTGCTGTGGCACACTGAACTGAAGGCAGGAAACTTGTTTCTGGTAGCACCCACAGAAGTTGTGTGAGGAGATCTGGTCCTTAGACCTTATCTACCACTGGCCCCAAAATGACAGGGCTTAAAAAAGCAGTGCCTTGGGGTCAAATATCCTAGCATGAAGTTGTAATGATGCTGTGGTGTACAATAAGTGACAGTGCAGGATTGATACCTACCATCAACTTATTTTTTGTTCTCTGTAGTTCAAAAGAAAAGCCCCATGATCCTAAAAACCTGCATTGAAGTGAAATAAACTTTTGATCATCAAACACTGTTTTAAGGAAACTTAATATAAGAGTGCAATTTAGAGAGGTGATGCAATTTATAGATACTGGCAGCTCAGATATGCTTGTTTAAGTGATTCATTTTATAAATTCTTGTTTGCCAGGAGGCTAAGTAGCTAACAAACCTTGAGCATACCTTACCTGTTTCATAAGTTTTTTCTGTAGCTTGCCTGAGAACTGATGAAGTTTGGGCTTACTCCAGTGAAGCTGTGTGGTTTTACTTTTAAATGGTAGATTTTAAGTGAGACCTTACTGTCTGCTTAACAGCACTAAATGCAAAGCTTCACTTTTTCTTTGGGTCACGGTTATTTCCACTGATTCCTGCTATTTCCTGAAGCTTCCTGTTTTGATCCTTTTTTAAAATATATACTTAAACCAAAGCCTGAACATGTTCCTGTTTTCTCTTCCTTCTTTTCTCATCTGTTCTGCTGCTTTATCTCTGACTTTTGCTCCCCCTTTAATCTTTTATTGATGCCCTAGTGGCCTTGCATTTTCTGGTTGCCAGAGATCACTAAAGTTTAATGCTGCAAATACAGTGGTCTTGGAAATGACAAGAAATGCATGTAATTGCCAAAAACCCCCACTGAAATAGTCATGAGTATGGAGTTGTGATCTTGTCTTACGGAATTTTTTTAGATTTTTAAATTGGTTTTTTTTGTAATCTCAGGTTACTTATGCTTGTGACACCATGCCTCAAGGTTTTCATTTGAACATGCTGATGCCTGCTATACATCTAAGTTAACACCTGCATTGCTTCAAGAGATATGAAAAATTGCCAGTTACTGCATGTTTCCTCTATGTATTGCTGAGCAATGTGATTTCACCAAAAGGTGTAGTCAGACTGTTTCTGTGTGTATTCACCATGGTAAACTGCTTCATCTAAAAATAAAGGTAGTACTAGAGGTGGCTAAATGGAAAAATATTATCAGACCCATGGCTAGTTGAGGGTTTTTTCCCCTGTTCATATGCTTATGGTACTTTGCAAATTGCTGAGGGCCTGTGACTTCAGTAGCTGTTAAGAGACATTTGTTCCTTATTAATACCAACTTTTTAATCGAATATTGAAGAGTCCAAGCTCTTTTTTCCATTTTGCAATGCTTGCAAGATGTCCTTCTCTCAAATAAATGCTGGTTTATGAATTGGCTGATATTTATTCTTTTTTCTTTTCAGCGGACTCATTGGTCGCAGCTGGGCCATGGTGTTTGCTGCTGGAGGCTTCAAAGTGAAACTTTATGATATTGCACAACAGCAGCTAACTAGTGCCCTGGAAAATATTCGGTAGGTCACCTGACTTAAAATGGCTGGGGTTGTAATGAAATTGTGGAATTTTTGTAATTATGAATGAATAGCCGTACCTTAAGGAAGCATAGATTTCAAGCTTTGAAGAAGGCTTTAACTTAGAAGTACAGGTCCTGTTAAGATCAGAAGAACTGTGCTCCCAAGTGTCACTGACGAATCTGAAATTTAATTCTTGAGTAATGATTCAAGAGCTTAAGTTTAAATCCAAATTTTTCAAATTATGGTTACCATCACTAGGTTATCTATAGGCTAAGTTGAAAATACATGAATGTAAGGGGTTTTGCATAGAAAGACTCTTTCAGAGTGCAAGTAGGTTAAAATGGATTGCTGAGGAGCCCTGCTACAATTATTAGTATTTTATAACTAGAGTTTTTAAACTCTGAACTAATGTTTTTTGAATCCTAGAAGAACATGTTGCTAGTTTCACTAAGGTTGAAGCTACTGATCAGGTATAGTTGAAGCTGGGAAGCATCTTTACAGGGAGAGCAAATTTGAGGTTGTGAGCATGAGATCACTCACACCAGTTCAGGCCAACAGTCCTCCAGCCCTTTTCTCTTGCCTTGTGGTACTGTGACTAAAGCCCCATGCTTTTCATACTACAAGAGCTACAAGTTCAAGTCATGCCTGTCTGCTTCCTGCCCCCAACCTTCAGTGACTAGAAGTTAATTATATATTCAGTAACTCTTAACTAGATTTCTTTTAAGTATTTCTTTAACCTTCCCTTGAACCTATGTAAATCCTTCTGTGGCCTCCTTGCCAAAGGACTTTGTGTTCTGCAGGTTTACTGCTCACTGCATGAAGATCTATTCCCTTTTGTTTATTTTGAACCTGACTCCTCAGTTGCTTTGATTGACCTCTAGTTTTTATGTTAGAAGGGGCAGTGTCTGGTTGGTCCTATGCACCCTCTTCTTGCTGATCCTAGAAATACAGTTTTTATATGCGTGTGAGAGAGGGAGAGAGTGCATTTACAGAGTGGTTCTGTGCACAACCTTATGTTGCTGTATCAGCATTTAATGCTGAAGTTCAGATTGCTTCACAATCAGCATTAACTTAAATGCATCAACCCTCCTTTCATGATGCCTTGGAGTGATGTGTCAGCTGGTGTGGGGTGTAAGGTGCACCTGAAAGAGGGTTGTGGTGTGTTATATCTTCATTTCTTTCTGTAACAAGGCTTAAAGCAAACAGGAGTACCTTCAGGAGGCCCTTGTAGGTCAGTTAATTTTTTGGAGTTCAGAAGTTAAGCACTATGTGATACCTAGTGGGATTTGCTAAAAAAGGCTGATAACAAAAGAAGAGGAAAATCTCTCTTTTTTTTTTTTTTTTCCCCCCCCCTCCTTTCCAAGTAGATGTTACTCAGACCAAACATCTCTGTTGCATCCCTAGATGACAGACACTTTTGTGGGTTTTTTTCACAATTGCTGTCATAGTGATAGCCATGATAAGATTCTGGATTATTGTGGAGGTTGCAGTTTTGCAGTCTATGTTACTAAAGGCAGCATTTGCCTCTAATTTTTTTCTTTTTCTAATAACAAATCACAGAATGAGGATTTTAACTTTCCAAGGTTTTCAGCTTGAAAAAGTAAAGCATAAATGTCAGGCTTAATAGGATAGAGTGTTATTGGAGTGTGTCTGTACTGTCCTGTGCCTGCATGTGCTGTCCTATAGCAGTTCACAGAATCCAGAATGGGTAAGTTTGGAAGGGAGCACTGGAGATCATATTGCCCAATCTACCTGCTCAAGCAGGGTTCCCTAGAGCATGTTACACCCAGGCAACTCTTGAATATCTTCATGGAAGGAGATGCTACAACCTTTTGGGACAACCTGTTCCAGTGCTTAGTTACCCTCCCAGTGAAGAAGTGCTCCCTCGTGTTCAGGTGTATCTCAGTTTCTGCCTGTTGCCTCTCGTCCTATTGCTTGGCACCACTGAGAAGAGGCTGGCTTCATCTTCTTGTCACCCTCCTTTTAGATACTCATATACATTGTTTAGGTCTCCTCTGTCGTCTCTTCTTGAGGCTGAACAGGCCCAAGTCCCTCAACCTTTTCCTTTAAGAGATGCTCCAGTCCCTTAGTCACCTTTGTCACCCTCTGCTGGACCTGCTCCAGGAGCTCCATGTCCCTCTTGTACTGAGGAGCCCGGGCCCACTGCTGACACAGGGACAACGTGCTGTCCACCAGGACTCCCAGGTTCCTCTCCACAGGGCTGCTTTCCAGCAGGTTGGCCCCCAGACTGTACTGGTATGTGGGGCTGTTCTTCCCCAGGTGCAGGACCCTGCATTTGCCTTCCATTCTGCCCATTTCTCCAACCTATTGAGGTCCTTCTGAAGAGCTGCACAGAACTCTGAAGTACTGGCCACTCCTCCAAGCTTTGTGTCATCAGTGAACACACTGTGGAGGCACCTGCCCCTTCATCCAAGTCATTGATAAGTTCAAGGCAAGTTCAGTTGAGTTCAAGGCAGGTTTTGCCTTTTACGTAAGGTATTCTTAACTCAATTTATAATTAACTTGTATATCCAGGCTGTTGTAACATTCTAGTTAAAAAACCTAGCTTCAGGACAACATAATTTTTGTGGCAAGAATACAAGCTATGAGATTTCTTCGATCACTGTTTTAATGATTACATCTATCAAAATAATCAGTGCAAATAATCTTTGCACTGATTTCATAGCACACAACCTGCAGGAAATCACATCAAGTTACTGATGTGATCCTTTTGTAAGAGCTGGAACTTGAGCAGGTCAGGAGGGCTCTCAGGAGAAGAGCAGGGGAATGCCTGTTGGAGCTGTCTGACAGAGCCAGCTGGTGACTATTTCTCTGGACTTGCTGTGATTTGCTTTCGTTTTTCCCTTCAGATTTTAGTCATTGCCTTTTTAGTACACTGACTTGTAACTCATAGCCTTTTATATAAATTCAGAACATCTCAGAGTTCCTTAACCTAATCGTTAAGGGCAGCAAGGGTATATAATCCTGCAAGAGGATTGGAATGAGTCTGTGGTGGACATACAATGATCATGAGAGTCTGACTGTATCTGTGTGGAGAATCTGAGATGTAAATTTATTCAAAACACTTGGTTATGGGTAAAAGATAAGATCAAAGCATGGAATTTGGATGTATTGAAACAAGTGGAAATATCTGTCAGGTTGCCACAGTATCAGTCAACCAACTGCAGAAAGGAAAGGAGAGTGTGTTTCCTAAGACCAAATGTGGTGTGATGGATTTAGTATCCTATTCCTGAAAGTAATCCTGAAACATAGGATACAGAAATGCTTTAATTTGTGCCCCTTCCAAATTACTTTTTTACATAGTTAACTGTGCTGTTGTTCAAAACATAATTATGCTGCTGATAAAGATTGATTACAGTGAAAGTGCTGTATTCCCCCCCGCCCCCCTTTGTAAGTGGTTGATGTTTCATTATATGTGCAAAAACTGTTCTGTATGAAAGACTATTGCAAGGGAAAAAGTTTAGCTGATTCTGAAGGGGAAACTAAACCTTGGATATTTGCACATGCATTCTGTGATTTCTTTCTAAAAGCAGGTGCTGGTTAAGTATGGTATTTATTTAGATACAAAACTATATCTCCTCCAAGACATAGGAGAAGGAAACTGATTTTTATATACTAAAAATAGTTGTATACACAAAGTTGCATGCAACAGCTAGCTTGAGGAAACGAATTGTGGAACATCTCAGAGTGCAGTCTGTGCTGAAACATAAAAGATAAAATTGTTTTGATTATTTTTAAAACTATGGCATTATAGTCAACTACACTAAACAGTAGATTTATACTAGAAACTCTTTTCTGTTTTCTGATCCTTCCTTTCTTCTCTTAGCACAGGTAGAAAAATGTTCTGTGACAGGTTGAAGTTGACTTTGTAAGGTAGCAATTAGGTGCTAGGAATATGGGCACATAAAATTTCTGTTATTGCTTTTACTACATAGACACAAGTGAAATGCAATCTATCAAAATATGGAAATATTTAATTGGAAAGGAAGCAATTTTGATACTCTCTTTAGTAAGTAATAGGGACCCTCTCCCTTCAACTAATTTAAATTTCATTAATTAAAAAAAAAATATTAGGGGGTTTTGTTAGTCCAGAATTGACTTCTATAGAACTTGGAACTCTGCCTTCTGAATAGTGATATTTGGTGCTGAGGTTGGATGGTACTGAATCTAATCTCAAAAGTGAGGCTGTTCAGTGAGAAGTACTTGTATGCTGGCTCTATCTGACTATTGGTTGCTGTTCTGCATGATTCAAAGACATTAGGCCTTTAAAGAGTTGGAGCCAAGAAGTCTTGAGGTCAGAGTATCATACTTGCTCTCTTCATTAATTTGACCATAAATTTTATTGGATTTGATACATAGTAAAGTGCAGTATTGCAGTAAGCAACCTCTGCTTCTTTGTGCTGTAGGAGACAATTGCTATGGAAAATTAACTAGATGCAGGAACTAGAAAAAAGTAGCATCCCTCCACTCAACACAAAACCAAGGCTAACTAATCTGGTGTTAGCAAGATTTCTGCTGCAAGTGCAAGCTGGACTTGAGACTTCCCAAGACCCCTTTCAGCCAGTGTGTCTGTGACTGTGAAAGACACAGGTTTCAGGCTGGGTCTGCATGGTCAGAAGCAGGGATGTGAACTGTGGGTCTCTATTTTAGGTAGGTGTCATGGGTTCGACCTTGGCAAAATGCCAAAACCCCCCCAAGACCCGCGTGGTCCCAGTGAAAGGAGGGAAGGAAAAAAAAACTGAAACTGGAAAGAACTATATACATATATTTACAAGAAAGTTACAATACATATACGTACAAATATAAGAAAAAACAACAATAACTTCATCCAGAGCTGTCCACCCCAATAACACACAGATTTCACCACCCAAAACCCACACGGAACAAAACTAAACATGTTTCTCTGAAAGAGCACCCAGCAAAGTAATATCAAACAAAAGTATTTACTTCCCGGAGACCTGCTTTGTTTTTTGTGAGAATTTCCATCTTGAACCTAGATTTAAAATAATTAAGAACCATAGAAAATGCTTCCTAGTAGGAAGGTTTCCCAGCATAAACTTGTCAGTTTTGATGCCAAGATGCCAAAAGGGTGACAGAACTAATGAATGAATTTACTTAGGTCTCTAGATTTGGAGACAGCATTGAAGTTGACTTGCAATGAGTTCCAAACTCTGCTCAGACTCACCAGTACTGATGACACTGTGTTTACCATGGAAAAAACAGTGACCATAATTGCTTTTCCTGTTACCAAGTCTTTGCTCTCATTGCAGCATCCAGTTTGTGAAGTGCCAGTATAGACATCCTGAGAGTGCTGTGGTTAGAAAAGAGTTTGTCTGTTTGGTAACTTTAGGCAATCTCAGAACTTTAGTTGATTTTGTACATCACCACACTTTTATGCTGCATCTCAGCTCCTCTGTAGTTCTTTGCTTTGTGCCTCTTCAAAACTGTGTCAAAGATGGGTGTGCATCTGGCCCTCTTTAGTATACTGTCATTGCTATAGATAAAGTGCATTTGACAGCTCTGAATCTTATCTAGGCACAAATATAGATACTTTAGGGGTCCAGCTTGTTCTGCTGTTTCAAGAAGACTTCCTGTGTGATAGCTCTTCCATGGTGATGTGTTGTGTGCTTGCCTTCTGTCTGGGAAAAGCAGGAAGAGAGAAGGTGATGACTAGCACTTTCAGATTGCTACTGAGTATTAGCAGCTTAGTATTTGGTCATTTACGTGTGGACAGTGAACTAGTCCCGGTGTCAGGGGCTCTCAGTTACCTACTTGTTCTGTTGTGTCTCAGGCTAGATATATGGGACCAGTGATGATTTGGTTTGTTGGTTTGGGTATCAGACAGCACTAGATGGTAGTGCTTTGACTGGTTAATGGGTCTATTTTTTTGGCAACTGGCTGAAGTTGTAAAGAGTAGTATTGGTGTTTTCTTCTCTTCCTTCCCTTCTGGCTGGCAGAGGCAATATATTTGTGATTAGGTGGTCTTTAATCTTGCGAGCACTTGCTTGTTGCAGCAGTGTGTGCTGAATACTGTGACTGCCCAACAGTAGCTGCGGGTAAAGGTGAGGCAAGTGTTGTGTGAACAAGATGATTTAAGTGTTGGCGTTGCTTGCAGGGTCCTTCTGTACAGACTTTTAGAGTACAAGTTGTAACCAGGAGCATTCCAGGCTTTTTAGATGTTTAAGCATGTTCCTATAGATTGGGTGCCTTGTCCTGAAGCAAATACTGGCCCAGTTCCCAGAGCAGTGTTGACATGGGCAGGCAGGTGCAACAGTAAAACTCTGGAGGTAAATAAAGTGTGGGCTCTAAAAGGAAGTACTATTTTCTTATGGTTGTGAATTCTTCATTCTTTGAAGACATTATGCATATTGAGTCAAACTCTGCAAACTATGTGCACAATACAGCTGCAGAGTGTAGTCCTGTCTGTGTGCTAAGGACATGGTTGCAATGACCTCAGTCTATGGGCATCCTAGGAGCGATTCCCTAAAAGTTTAGGCTGCATTGAATAAAAAGTCATCCCCCCTAGGGGTCAGTGGTGCACCGTTGTATGTACAAGCTGGTCTGGTTTGCGCCTTAATGTATGACAAGCATCAAGGAACCCTCTCTTCCTTTCCCACACTTTTGTGGCAGTCTAATAGCCCAGGGGAATATAAAAAATTTGGAAGACTTAAAATTCCTTCATGGAACAAAGCAACCAAAATGTCAATAAGTATATTGATAAAAGGTCCAAAGAAGAACATTTCTTGGGTGGGGAAGGCCAAAATTAAAGTAAAGCACATATTCCCTATGGTAGTACTAATTTAAACAAATTGCTAACGTGAAGATTGGTGCTATTAACAGGAAAATTTTCAGGAGGAAACAAAAATTCAGCCCTAAGCTGCAAAGGATAGACATGGGGGTTTTGCAGGCTAATTGAGAATTGTTGGTCTCAGTGCACAGTGTAGTCTGTAATGGCTTATAACAGAGAAGCAGAAATGACAGGATGGTTATCACTGGCAGAGATGGAAATATATGGAATAGGAGACAGGGCCTGCAAACTTCTGTAAGAGCTTGAGGATGAAAAATAAAAGCTCTGTCTCTTAGTCTGTGACTCTAGCTGTTTTGAGTCCCTTAGTTACCAATCATGTATGGCTGTTTTGGAGGGCCAGGGAGACAAATGTAGTATTGTGTAGAGGGTGAACAAGAACTTCACCCTCTTCTTCAAAGAAGAAAATAATTCTGTTTTGGTGTCTTCAAACTTAAATTTGTTTGTTTGTTTGTTTGTTTGGGTTCTTTTGAGTTTTGGGATTTTTTTGTAAAGCAGTATATATAACCTGTGAACAAGAGTATGCTGGAATTGGGCAAGAGCATGTGGAAAATGAACTTCTGGCGAATGAATAGTTAAGGCCTTTTGAATTATTGGCTCCTTATCTTGCCTCACACAGTGTGAGGTAGCCAGAAGTTTGGATACCGTAGCTTAGGTGCACCCTTTTCTTTACAGATGAAACACTGGCACCTTTAGTGTGCTAAAAGCCTTAAGTGTTGGATGAAGTTTCTGCCTAGCAAGCTGTTGTGTATATACCCTGTGAACTTGGGAAATGGAGCTGAAGATTCCTGCTTCCTATTCCTTGCCATGCAGATTGCTGAAGAGGTACAAGTCTGTGCTTTTCAGCCATCCATTTGCTGTGTCATTAAGAAACCTCCAGATTTCCTGCTAATTTCTGTGGCTTTGCCTTGGGAGGGGTGTGTGCTTGAGCACATTTTATTAATCATTTCCTTTTTACCTTGGAGTGCTCTTAAACAAAACTTACTGAAAGGAATTTCTGACTCCTTACCTTTGCATAGGAAAGGTTTTTGAGTCTACACCCAGATTTGAGAAAAGAGGCAGAAAGCTATTAATGGAAATCTTCATAATTTTTGGACTGCATAACTTGGTAGAAATACTAATTTTAGTACCAAGTCTAAGGGACTGTGGGAAGGCAAAAGGGACAGACACAAGCAGTATCTGAAAAGCTCTTGGCTTGGTTTTCCAGTTAAGAATTTATTGAACCTTTTCAAAACCTTTGTCCAATCTAAACAAAATGCAATGTCTAACTGTTTACCAAGGTGTGCTCTGCCTAAAGGAGTAAATACATCATTGTCCATCATCACCCACAACAAAAATAAAGAGGCAGTGTTAGAACTTGCAGTACAGAAATTTTTATTTGGGGTCAATTGCTGAAATGATTCACTGTAGAGGAGAAAGTTAATGCTTGTATGAGTTAGTGCTGTGTTCATGCATGCATGTGGATATTTGGTGGTGGTGGTTTTGTTCTTCCCAGTCTGGAATATGGGTGCATGTTCTGGTTTGTAAGGTGCAGTTCAACAGAACTTCAAACAGGGCGCCTCTTGACATCTTACCTGCTCCCAAGTTATTTGAAATACTTCGATTTTATTGTACAAAGTCTGTAGTGATCTGAAGGTATTTGAGTTTCAGTGGGGTCGCTCCCAGGATAACATATTGCTGCAAAGCTGTTCTGCTTGCTGGGAAATAAATGTTCTCTTCTGTGATACTTGGTGTGGGAGAAAGGACGTCAGAATAACTTGCAGAGCTACAGGTGTTTATAACCTCTTAATAAAATCATGATAAAACTAGTAGAGCCTATATTTGCTCTGTTTTCTTGGATACAGCACATCTATGTGGATGCAGAAGTAAAATTCTGATTCTTTGGAATTTAGTGGTAGATACAGTAAGCTAGTCCAAGCTAATAGATCTGAGGGCTCAGTGAATCTCGACTGAGGTGTGATTTGTTTCTGTACAGTTAAGCAGCAACTGGACTGTCTTTAAATAAATCCCCACAAACTTTCATCTTTGACTTCAGAATACTGTGGTCTAAATTCTCATTCTGAACTGTTTTCTCTTGGGGTGGAAAATAGACACTTCCAGTGTAAGACAAGATGGATTGCCTACTTGGATGTCTAAAAAAGATTGGACAAATGCACCTGAAACACGTAGTTGTTCCTTTTCTAAAAGACAGCTATAGATGGTTGTCTCAGGTATGCATGTTGATAGAGCAGGTGAGATGAATCTCACTCATCTTGTTTAGGACAGTCTGGAGGAGGAAGGTTCATATTTTTATTTCATCTATATCAACAATACTTGTTGGGAGGAAAGAATTCTAAATAAAAAGATGGTTTGACAAAGTGCGGGGGCATTATCACACGTTGCTCAGCAGGTGTTCTGAAAGGTGTGGAGAGAAAAAGAGGTAGTGTGATGATGATCCAAGTCCTCTCCCTTCTCAATTGACTTAAAATGCTGCTTGAAAAGTACAGGCAACATCTCCCACAATTTTATAAAGCAGCTGAGAGCTGGGATCCAGTTGCTCGCTGTCTGGTGTGTTTGGGGTTGCTGGTGGCTGCAGTGGTGTCATGGGCAGGGCGTGAGGAAGGTCTGCCACAGGGTGTAAGTGGAGCTGGATGGCCTAGGGCTGGTGGTATCCTGACCCTGGAACTGGATGCCTGTCCTGCTTCCGATGAACAGGGTCTGTCTCTGACTGCTGTAGGTTGTGACAAACATCTCTCTTCTCTGAGGTTTCTAGGTACAAAAGTAAATTCAATGTTACTGTCTGGGCACTTGGAGGGGACTGGACAGGTGTATGAAGGTCTGAGGTGTGACTGGGAGTGGAGATAGTCTGGGCCTATATAAATAAAGTCTGCCCATTTAGTGTGTACTTTCCTTTAAAATGCCTAATGAAGATTGTCATGTGTGCTTCAGTGCCAGAGTCACTTTAGAAACATGTGATGAATTGCTGGTTATTTCTATATTCAGTTATGATTATTTTCGTAGTACAAAGATACACGTTTTCTAGTTTGCATAGCTTCTCTGATTGCTACAGCTTTTCTACGCTCCAAGTGAGTGGCAGGAGCAGTTTGTTTATCATGTAAAAAGGCATTCAAAAAGAAGCCAATGCTTCAAAACTAGGGTGGTAGCGAGAATAAAGGTTTGGGGTTTTTTCCTGCTGCTATTCATTAGCTCAATTTCCTCCTGTATTCAGGATGAGCAGTTTTTGGTGAATAATAACCAAAGGCTCAGAGGAGTTCTGGCTTGAGGTAACTGAGCAGATTGAACCGTGATAGTGGCTACAGCAAATAGCTTTAGGTTGATTACAATCAGACAGTTTAATCTCACAGTTTAATTTCTGTGGAAATTGTTCCTCTAAGTGACTTATAATGGTTTTGAAAAATGGCTTGCTTGCTCTGGATATTCCAGGGCTTCAGACTGTAGAGACTTTTACTGAGAAGGTGGCATGTCCAGCCCCAGCAGTGGTGTGTACTCAAACATTCATTTCAAGCTTTGGCCACTTAATTTAATAAGTACTTGAATTTTTTGACATTTGCTCTGTTAGTTATATATTAAAAGAAACCCATCTAGTGATACTGGTTTTTTAGGAAGGACTCTTGGTTGTATAGAATGTATTTATTTATTTCTATACAGTTAAAGAGTTGTTCCTACAATGAGGCAATTATGCATCCAGGAGTAGATCTTAGAGCTGTCTCTACCTGAAGAGAGAGAAAAAAACCCAACTTTAAAAATGGGGGAGCAAAGATAAGTGAGTGAAATTAACCTTTATATTTTTGAGTATGAATGTATGCGGTGGCATGGCAAATAGCATAGTACTACTTGTTTGTTAAGAAGCTTTTTTAAAAAGTAATGGTGGCTTATCAATTATAAAGTACTTAAAATGTGTCTTGTATTGTTTCTGTCAGCAAACAAATGAAAGAGATGGAGAAGTCGGGAATCCTGAAAGGATCTTTGAGTGCGGAACAGCAGCTGGCTCTCATTAGCGTTTGTACAGACCTGAAGGCAGCAGTAGAGGGTGCTACTTTCATTCAGGTAAGCAAAGATTTGCCAACAACTAGCAAACTGTTTAGAAAGATGATCAAAAGCAGTGCTATGCAGTAGATGGGCAGTGGAGAAGGTGGCATGTCCAGCCCTGGCATCCTGACCCCATAAGGATAAAGCCATGCTTGTTAAAGTTTTTTCTAGCCTTTATCCTGATGTGGGAGATCATGCCTCTTTGCAGGATTTCCTACTTGAGACTCCTTTCAGGTTTCTTCTGAGTTGTGTTGGGAGATGCTAGCAGCTACAATGAGAGGAGTTGCTGACTCCATGTGTTACTGACAACCTGTCTGAAAGATGAGTGTGAGGTGCACATAGGCAGGAGATTCTTAGGGAAGAGGTTACCTCTTAGGGAACACCACACATCTTGGAACTGGGACTAAAATGTGTTTCTTCCTCTCCAGGTACCTATTAAAGGCAAGAAGTATGACTATGTCCGTGGTGACTTCTATTCTGTGAGAGAGTGCTGTAGCCAAACCCAGCTATTTCAGAATGTTAGAGTTCTAAAAACAGGGTAGATATATAGATTTGGAATGTGTGCTTCTAAGAAACATTGGAATGGGGAACAAGCTGAAGTACTAGACCTGATAGTTTGTGACTGCTTACCTATTAATATGCTCACTGGATTGGGTTAATTCTGTGGGTAGGTGGATCTGGGACCATTTCTGGGATAAAATATGAATGAATTTTCATTAAGATTGGCATCTTCTACCCTGCATGGTCCTCCAGTATTATTCCAGTGTTGTGCTATTAGCTGTCTCTACGTGTATGTGTGTTGTACCCAAGAGTTTACAACTTACACTCTTTCAGGCTGTAAATCCCACAGTCTGCTTATCTCCAACACAACCCCAATAACAAATTGAACTGAAAGGGAACAGACTTCTAGACCTCTTCTTCCTCCCAGTTTGATGAGGTGGAGTGGGACAGAAGGGAAGGCAGGGCAAAGCTTCACACAGAAGTCGAGATGTGAATGTACTCCAGATTTTTAGAGTAGTATACTGTTTTGTGTTCACTTCCTTTTCTCTGTATCATGAAACTATATACTGTTACCCCAGTATCTTACTCCTTCATCACTAATGAGCTCAGAACTTGTCAGTTCATATTATTGTATTTACATATGTATTGCCTACTTCTACTGAATTTAATCTGCAAATTTATTGTCTCATCACTCAGTCCTGTAAAGTCCTTCTGCAAATGTTTGTGGCTGTAATAATGATGGCCAACCTAAATTTTATGAGCTAACTTTCAGGTCATTTATGAATGGATGTCACAAAGGGCACAGGTATATGTGAAACAACACCGCCCAGCATATTCCCATGCGTAAGAACTGACTGTTCTTTCTACCTTCTGCTTACTATCTCTTTACAAGTTGCTGTCCATGAAAGGATCTTCTGTCTCACATGTGACAAGTTAACTTCACTGAAAGCTTTTAGTATTTTTTGTTGCAAGCCTTCTGAGCATTCACACAAACTGCATCAGCTACATGATGCCTGTGCTTGTTGCTTCCTTTAGAGAATTCTACTACAGCTGTGAGCTGGAACTTTCCTCCGTGAAGTTGCTTTTTTCTTCCCTAATATTTTTTCTCTTTTATTCTTCTAGTTTATGTAATACTCATTTGGTGCTAGCTTTTTCTCTTAACTTGCCTGATAAAGACATAAGACTTACTGTTGAGCTCTTTCCCAAAGTTCCCTTAGAAGTTGCATCATGATTGCCACTCTCTTCTTCAGTACCAAAACAGTGTGCATTCAGTTTTGTTTCAAGTGAGTGCTTGTTACTATATCACATTATTACTGTATTTCAACCATATCAAAACATGCTCCAGTACCTTAGTTCTGGTTCTACTCTCCTCTGTTCTATGATTACTTCAGCTTCGTTCAATTTCAGAGAGACCCCGGGAGTCTCCTAGACTTAAGGTTTCAGTTTTCTACAAGGCTTAGAAGGCAAAACAGAATAGTTGCAAAGAAATCACTATTCTTTGTGTATTTTCCAGATGATCCTTCTGTACTCTCATCTTTTGGTCCTATACATTCTTCTCCATGCCTTTTGAAGGCAGAAGAGAAAGCTTTTAGTTTTTTTTATTATTCTATCTGTAAAATTGTGAGGGAGTGCCTTATTTTCACAAACTAACAATCCTACATGGCCATGTTCATTTGAGTACCACATCAACTTTCTGAAGACTGCCTTTTTGTTTCCAGTACTCTCATAGTTCTCCCTGTTTTCTTTTGCTCTTTCAAGCATATCTTACTACCTGGTTTATCTGTGTGGTGTCTTTACTTTCTCTGTATGCTACCTGTAAGGATCTGATCCATTTTAGTGCCTATTTTGCATCTCTTTAGTGTCCTCACTTCTTTTTCCCATCTTCTTTTGAAGCTGAACATCACTGTGGTGTTGTTGGCTTGTGTTGCTCCAACAGAAATGTTGAGTTTTATTATGCCATTGATCCTGTTAGAGAGGGCCTTTGGCAGTAGGATTTTTTTAACAGGGTCTTGCATGTCACTTCAGATTAAATCGAGGGTGGCATCCTTCTCCACTACTATCAGTCTACGAAATGGGCATCAAGCAAATGTTGCAAAAATAAAAGTAATTTTGAGTTGGGAAGAACCTGTGGAAGTCATTTGGTCCAACCCACTGCAAGACCAACTTAGATCACCTTGCTCAGGGTTTGTGCAGTTGCGTTTTGGATAAACACTTCTGGTCTCTTTGGGTAACTTGTTAACAATGTTTAATTATCCGAATTGTGCAACTTCTTTCCCAATAGCTAATTAGAATTACTCTTCTTGCAATTTCAGCCTCTTGCCTCCTCCTACCACATGGACCTCAGAGAGTCTGTGTGATCCCTTCAGATAGTTGAAGACAGCAGTATTGTGTTGATAGGCTTGAACAGCAACATTGTTCCTGGGGTAACCTGAGCTTTTTGGTACTCCTTTAGGCTTAGTCCTCTTGATGTCTCTTAATATGTAGTTGTTTTGTACATAAAAATAAACTAAATTGCTGCAGTATGTCCATGTGTAACAAATCCTATGTGTGAAACATGGTTGGCACTATTCGTGTCAGCTCATCAAACTGTAACATTAAATTTTAGTCTAATTCAAAGTGTTAACTAATACACAGTGGAAGTGGGCAGGCCACTTATTTGAACTAGTCTTTAATCAAGAAAGGTGGTGGAATAGAATGAAAGAATCTTAATTCTAGGCTCACAGCAATGAGCTGACTACTTTCTGGCTGAACCATATTACAGTTCGGAAACATTGCCTAGTGCAGCTTTGAACCTGGAAGGACAAAATATATTAATTGTAGCTTATGAGTGCAAGTGATCTGACTTTGGTTACTTTAAAAATAAACTACTGATTGCACGATTGGGACCATCATAGGTGAGGGTTTTTAATATTGTGTAATATGTTTTTTAGTATTGTGCTCTTAGCTTTCCTGCATAAATATAGGATTACTTTTGTCTTTTGTCCTTGTGTGACTCTTGGGTACTGAACTATGCCCTTCCAGATTTAGGTGTATGTGTGTCTATAAATGGAAGTGTATGATTTCTTACCACAAAGCTAGTAAAACAAACACAGTTAAATGAAACAGTTTGCTAATTGAATAATAACACTTACTAGCTTTCAGAGGAAGATAAGATGACTGTCTATTGGTAAGATCTTACTCTTGACATTTAAGCTGCTGTGTATTTTTGTGAGTTGTGAGGACTGGACGGGCTAGTTGAAAATGGACACAGAAGGTGGCTGAGATGTGCTCTCTAACTCTATCAGCTGTGCTGTGCCATGGGACAGAGCAAACTGGGCTAGGGGATGAAATTAAGCTTTTAACTTATACTTTGTGTTCTTGATGTATTTATCCTTTTTACTTTCAAAAGAACTCTGCCTAAAAGCCTTTGAACAGTATCTTTTGCCCCACTTCCTTTAAAAGAAGAGGGGGATGTGTGTGTGTTCCTGCCCCATAACACCTGCACACTCTCTTGAGCTGATGATAACAACAAATTTAGATCTTCAGCCTGATATCTGTTAGATTTTGCTGGCTCTTTTATCTCTCCTAGTTAGACATATTTAGAAAAACATTGTTAACAGCCTTCAAAAAGCCTGGTGGTGTCTCAGAATGCAAAACCGGCATTAACTTTGAAGCTATGACAATAGGTGTCTCCTGTCTCTGGTCATAAAAATTAATCTTTTGCTGTCTGGTACCAGCTTCTCCCCCTAGCTTTTGTTTTACTTTCCTAATGGTTTTCAAGAACCTTTTTACTTCTGAGAATGAGGGAATGAATATCTGCAGACAGTGGGTGAAGATGTCTTCAGCTGCTCTGAGCTCATAGGCTTAGAAGCCCACAGCAGTTTGGAAGCTGTGTCAGTGACATACCTCTGTAGAAACAAAACCGCTGGAAGGCAGAGTGTGCCAGCATTACAGTAACATGGCTTTTTCTGGATTGAGCCCTGGACAGACAAACATGGGTCTGTTTACTCTCAGCTGGGTAAATATAACCTTAGGCCTGGCTTTACCCTACTCGTCTGAAACACTGGCCTGAGGCACCATAAGTTGTGTTTTGGCTTCTGAGGGAACAGGTTTTAAGCATGTGACCTGATTTACTGTCTTTGTAGAGGTTTTGAGAAAACTCTTCCCCATTTTAGAGTTTGAAATGATCTGATCTCCAAGACTTGCTGTAAAACACTTTATGAAATCAGTGTTTGAATTGAGCTGAGGGATGATGTTTAGGTAAAGAGCTTGCCAGTGGTGCTGCTGCTGAATGCACTCATGTCCTTCCACATTTTCTAGCATTCATTCCCCCTCTATTCTGTGCATGTAACAGCTGGTGTTGTCTACCATTATAGTCTTGAGTATGGTTTCGGTTCCCATTTCAGGAAGTTGCCATTGCCAAAACTGTCATCCAGCCCAGCAATTAATCTTGCCCTTCAGGTTCTCTTCCAGTGCTCTCTGGTCACTTTTCTGGGGCTGTACTGTGTTTGCATTGCCTTTCCTAGGTCACTTTCCCTATTTTTTGGGGTGGATGGGATCAGGGGAGAAAAAAAACAGAGAAGATCTAGTTCTTTGAGAAAAGATGTGGAGAAAAGGATGTCAGTCAAGAAAGGGCAATAGGATCCCAAACAAATTGAGGGAGCAAAAAGGATCTCCATCTGTAGCCTGAATAACTTGTCCATCTGTCTGTCTTCTGAAAGTTTTGTGGGACATGTGAACATCATGGAAAAGGATGGATCTCTTTGTGCCATGATACTAAAATGAGATGAAACAAAATGTCTTCATTTGTTGTATTTGTTTTCAACAAGAAAAACGGCCCCAAAGCCCCCTCACTTTCTCCCCAAACCCTCCCAAATCTGCAAGTTTGATTTTAGAAAATGTAGTTCTGAAAACCAGTGCTTCCTCAAATCCTGTTTGTGTTTTCTACAAAAAGTTGAACAGAGGCTTGTAATTCAGTCATTTATTCTGAACAGTATAAAATAGCAGTAACTTGATACTTTTATAGCTTGTGTTAACAAAGTATGTTTCTCAACTGTAGGAAAGTACAAAATGTTTCCATCCAAATGCTGGATTTCACCTAAACTGAATGTTGTTTACTTGTGCAGTATCATGTGGTAGACAGTCTTTCATGTCACTCAAGAGGTAGTGATTTAAGAAGCATCAGATTTCACACTGGTATGAGCTCATATATTCAAGACAAATAAGAAGTTATCACTTCAGATCTAAAGTGATTTATAGCCCTAATTTATTTTTTTTTTAATTAGATTAGCTTGAAAGTGCTGGTGCTTTACCTGATGCTTTTACAACTACTCCATAATAAGCTTACTTATCTACTGTCCTAGTTGCTGGCTTTGAATTCTGTTAAAGCTTTCCTGAATGTGAACTTAACTTTGTTCTAAAAGCCAAGCACTTGTAGATTTGCTGTAAGGCATTTTTATAACTGTATTTTAAATGGAAATTTAAACAAGTTTAAATTCTATAAATAAGTGTTAAACTTGAATGGGAGTCTGTGTGTGCCTCCCAGCCCCCAGCATATGAGAAAACCCTACCTTTATCAGAAGATTCGCCTTCACCTTTGCTGCCCTACTGCCTACTGAGTAATGCAAAATCAGGCTGGAAGGGACTGTAGAGGTTATTTAGTCTAACTCCCGGCCAAAGTCAGGCAGGATCAGTCATACCTGGACAACTGTCTGTCAAAAATGTGTTAACCTGTTCCTAAAATACTCTTGTGTGATTCTTCCTCCTCCCATGTTAAGCCTTCTACTTCAGTGCATAAATAACCAGGAGAATATCTGTAACAGAAGCCCCAGGATGTGTATTTTATTCATATTTTCTATAATTGTGTCGCATGATGATCATGTGGCCATGTAATTCCTAATAAATGGTCAGTCTGCTTTTCATTTAAAGGGCCCACTGTCCTTATGCTTTCTTACCTTTGGCTTACAGGACAGCAGTAGTTAGTAAGTAGTTCAGGTTCAAAATAAAAGCCTTGGTTGCCAAGGTTGTGTGGCTTGTTTTGGGCTAACTAGAGTTTGTTTTTCATGTGAGGAGTCTTTTGTTGTCTAAGATATTTTTGTTAATGATTTGGTATTTGGACATGTGCTTAAAACCATCTTGGAGGAAGTGGGGTACCCACTTATATAGAATGAGTATCTGCAAGGGGAAAAGGGGCAGACAGCCTGATGAGCTTCTGTTCCCTGGGTTGGGTTTCTGCATCACCTCCTAGTGTTTCAGGGGTGTTGTGGTGGTTTGCTTTGTTGTTTTTCTCCTTCTTCCTCATTTTAACTAATCAAAGTGCTGACACTGCACTGAAAGGTGTGCAGTAGCCCGGGGACTCCTTCAGTAAGAGTTGTGTGTATGTCTCATCCTAAACAGGAGTGTGTGTGTGTCTCCTGGCCAGCTGCTGTCCCTGCTTTTATCCTCAGATGAGGGTAACAGCACTTTGTAAAAGGAGATTGAAGTAACTACATTTTCCCATCCCCATCTTTGCAGTCTGAAATAATGAATTTTTATTTGTCACCCTGATTTGATTAATGTTTTGGTATACTGTTAGATCCACATACTATTATTTATCTTTGAAGTGCCTCAGAATATGCGTTTAAAACTGGTTTTGGGGGGAGCATGACGGAAAAGTCCAAAATATTTGAAGTCAAGTATTTTAATTTGAAATGTAGAATAATATTGAGAAATTACCAAACCTATTCAATGTATGAAAAAAATTAGATATTTGAGCTAAGTTGTAGTACTTAATAATATCAGAAGAAAAAATTATATTCTGATTTAATAATTTGTTCTGATATTAAAACCACAATTTTATATGCCTGCTTTTTTCTGTAGCTAAATTCCAAAACTCTGCAGTTGAAGTGTCACATTTTTTGATTGCAAGTGGTGTTCCCCAGGTTCATGTGTGTGCTTCTTGTTTACTGAGTAGAGGTCACTTCAGTGTCTGACATGACAGAAAAAGGTCCAGTTTCCTTAACTGAAGGCACACCTTCACTCCGCCAGAGTGGAAATACACACCTAAACCCTGCAGGACCAGACCAAACTAACATGTCAATGCAAAAGCCTAAATAGAAATAATAAGAATTGGAACTGAAATACTAATGATAGTTGTGAGCGTTTTAAACACTATTTTGCTTAAAATATAACTTGATTTTGATACAGGTTCAATGAAGTGATGGTAATGACAGAAACACAGCAGTCTGCAAGATGGAGCAAATAGATGCAATCTTGCTTTGGTAACATCAGTAGTCTCAACTTTGCCAGTGATACTGAGGGAAACAGAACTGGTTGTAAAATTGCAGGGTTTAGTTTGCATAGAGCTTATTTCAGCATATGTACTTCTTTCAACTAGGCTTTTTCAAGAATCTTTTTCTATTATTATTATTATTATTATATGTGGTAAAACTTCATGGAATAGTTGTATTTGACTGTACAGTTGCTATGTATAGATAGTAATAGTGATTTGAAATCTGTATTTCATTTAATTAAATTTGCAGGTCTCCTTTTTAGGTATTTTTAATGTCTGTCTTAAGTAGCATTCAGGTTATCTCTATAAAACTCCACAGGTCCCCAGCTTTTTGTAGCTTCATGTTAATCAGGTTTTTTTTTAGAAATACAACATTCTGAAGTTGTATTAAACAATTGAAAATAAAACAATTGTGCCTGTCTTTCTGGGAAGTTCTTTTTCTAGTGGATTATAACTATAGAAGATAATGGAAGTATTTGTGGAACCATATTAGGCACCGGCACTTTCAGCAAAGCTGCTCTTCTGAGATGCAGAACTCTTTGTCTCTTAATCCTGTGAAGATCTTTATATTCCCACAAAAAGCTGGCTTAATGTGGTTCCTGTTGCAGGAGTGCTGACAGTCTGTGTCCAGCTTGTGAGATAGTTTGGTGCTTTGAAAGCTGCTGCTACCTCCTCATTCTATGAGAAGAGAGCATTGCTGTTACTTGACTCTGGGAACTGTTCTGCAGAAGTGCCCTGAAATCGCCAGCTGAATCACAACACTGAAAAGCCGAGGCTGCTTAAAATGCTGTACATTATATGTGTATAAATAGAGGAGCAGAGCCAGGGCTTATGGCACATTTAGAGATCCTCACGTAACTGCAGAAGGTGAGGTGTCTCCTGTTGCAATCAGAGTGGTTATGGCTTCTGAGCAGTTTACCTGCTACTTGAAACCCTATTGAAATGTATTGGGAAGAGGAAAGTCACAGAACTCTTGAAAATAATTTCCTATTGCGGTTATGGTTAGGGGAAGGCTACAGGTTGCCCTTGCATGGCAGTGAAGTGCAGCTTTTGGGGCTTAGGAGGTGCGAGACAGAGGTTGGAGCAGAATAGCTGGCTAGGATGTTTGTTTTGTGCTGTGAGCTAGCATGGACAGAGCTCTGCCGTGGTTTAATTGAGGGAGCCAGCTGAGCACTTACGGGGCGGGATTAAAAGGACCACCAACAAGATACTGTGGTAGATCTCTGCTATGGACCCCCTGGTCAGGAAGCAAAGGCCATCTTCAGGCAACTGGAAGAAGCCTCACATTCAGAGACCCATGACTTCACTGAGTGGGCATCAATCACATCAATATCTGATGATGGGACAGCACAGGAGAGCACAAAGAATTCAGGAGGATTCTGGAATGCATTCATGTGACTTCCCAACACAGGTGGTTGAGGAACAGAAGAGAGGACACGTCGTGCTGGACCTTATACTTACAAACAATGAAGAGCTGGTTGGAGAGGTGAGGCTCAGGAGGAGGTGTTGCCTATAGTGACCATGAGATGGTGAAGTTGAGGATTGTGAGAGGAGAAGCAAGACAAAAACTGGGATCACAGCCCTTGACTTATAAGGGGAGACAACTTTGGCTGTTCGGGGCAAAACCTGCTTGGAAGAATCCCAGGGTATGAGTTACAGTCCTGGAATGAAGGGCGATCTAGGAGAACTCAAGATAGATCCATCTTCACTTGCAGGAATTTTTATTATTGTAAATCTTCATATTAAGATTGCCAGGGAAGAAATGCTTTATTGGTTATGTTTTGAATTTGCAGCAGCCAGAATCTAGTCAGGAGGTAGAAACTCACTATTGTGCAGCCGTGGCTTTCAGACTTCTTGATTCAGCAATTCCTTATGCTGGTGACTACCTTCAGACCCCACACTCGCTATTGGGAGGGCTCAGTGTGCTCCCTGTGACAGCATCTCTGCATGATCTTACAGAAAGTGGCTTGCTTGTTGCAGAATGGTTGCTTATGTTTGACCTTCTGCATGCTAGTTTAAATATTTGGCTTTCTTTTTATACTGCCATGTTTGTGTAGGACAATGCCACTTACTTTGGGACCGAACCACTATGTTGCAATGCTTTGCTACAGGCCGTGCTTTGCTTCTTTGCCTCCCAGTACTAATAACTCGCTTGGCAGTGATTCTTGTTGCTAGTGTAAGGAAAAGGTGTTTTGCAAGAGAGTGTTTTGGGGAATGTTTTCCCAGAAAGTACAGGTGAATTGCTACATTGCAACATTGCTACATTTGGGAATGGATGGGAAGAACCTGGGTAGATGCCAGCATTTAAATATAGATAAATGAAGTTGTGCACTTGGATGAGTGGGGATGTGTGTGGGAACACAAATGGTGGATAGCATGGTGAGCAAGACTTACGAAAAAACATGGAGACACTGGATTTAAACAGATAAAACTCCCTAGTTTTCCATGTACAGACATTCCAGGGGTTGTGTCATATGAGTGCATATGAGGTTTAATTAGGGACAACTAGACTTCAATCACTTTTTCAGGGTATCAAAGTTGTTAGCTAGGGAATGAGTCTATTACATGCTTATCTTTGTGTAGTTCATTAAGAGTTCATAGACTGGTCAAGTAGCTGCTGTGTTCTCTGAATGTGTATTTGAATAGTGTAATGCCTATTGCCTTTAACCTTTAAGTCTTTGATTTAATACAGGTCTTCCAGGAGGTGGGTTTTAAAAATTAGCAACTGTCATGTTTTGATCAGGCTGTTAAGAGATGTTTAATAAAGTTTAAATTGGAAGTCACATTGGTAGCAACCTTGTTTAACTGATCAGGCCTTGGAATAAAGGTTCACTGCAAATGAGAAGTATGATCTTCCCTAAGAAAAAGGCGCAGAAATATAAAGTGTCACTTAAAATGCATCGAGACTGTGGCAGCTTTAAAACCGTATCTTACCTGCTCTCTGTTTGATCTTCTCTTTCTCAGGGTAAACAGAGTAGCTTCAGACCTTTCCAGGCTCCATAGCTGACAGCAAGTGAGGTTTCTGTTTAATGGATTGTTTAGAGTTTAATTTTCCTCTTGCTCTTTAGGGAATTGGTGTCTCTGAGAAAATAATCGCATGCTTGAGAACAGAAACTTTATTGCAGTGGTCCAACAACCTGAGTACAATTGTGACACTATACAAGAGACTGCAAGCAAATGGCCCATTCAGAAACCTTACGTAACCGTGGCAGGTTTGAGTTTCCAGCAGATTTGAGTTTGCCTTTTTGATTATCATCTGATGTGAGAGCAGGCTTAGAGTTTCAAGTTCACAAACTTATTCAGAGCAGCTCTTTTATTAGCTTGAATAGTATCTGCAGAGTTCTCGTCATCTTTGGCTTCACTAAAAGAAACTATTTAAACCTTACCCAAGAGGCAGGGATTCTGGAACTATGAGCAGAGTATCATTTTGTTTTGATAAGGCCGTCTAATACTTCGGGCTCTATCTGGCGTTCTTAAATGACCCTGTTTATCTCTTCTGCATCATGGAACCTTTAGTACCGTTCCATGAAACTTATTTTTTAGGACTTCAAATTACTTTTAACCCATTTAGTGCATTAAAAGCTCTGTCCCAAGTCTATCTGAAGCTGCAGATATTAAATGTAAATTTTGGATTATGTCAAATGTAGCCATTTTCCATACCCTCCATGTGCATTTCAGTATAACAGGAAAGACAGAACGAAGTATTAAAAGGTAGGAGAAGCTTAGAGCAGGAATTTTCTGTGTTTTGAGGGGAAAGCTGTGGTTTTGCAACTTTGGAATCCTGTTTGGATTTTTTTTAAACCTTTCCAAAAAACCCCAGAAAACAAGCTAGCTTTGTTCTTCCTTTTTCCTCGCATAGACTGAAGTCTTTTCTGTTGATTGTGGGATTCACTGTAGTTATTCGCCCATGTTCTGGCTGCTCCCAAACTAGTGGACTTCTGCATGCTCTCCTTCAGGCAGCTCCTAGAGAAAACTTTGGAAATCTAGTGACTGTTGATTGTGGCTCTTGGCTCATACATGTGAAATTTCACACAGCACTGTAGAGCTGAACATGCTCAGTAGCTTTGGGAGAAGTCTTGATGGTGTGCATTCTACTTCAGAAATCTTTCTCAGTGGCCCTCACACTTGCAAAGCCTAAGTGTCTCAGTTCATTTCAGCTCTGAGAATTGTTTCAGTGCAGGTTGCAGAGCTGTACCTTGGAATCTCCTGCCATAATTCTGTAGATCGTACATTTGTCTTCTTTTGAGATACACCTGTTTTTTTCCAATAACTACTACCATGTGAGATTCTCTTAAACAAAATAAAATGGAGACCAGGTCTTACTCCTCTGTGCTGTGCTATCTCTATGTGTGAGTAAAAGTCCATACTTTAGATAAAAATGAATAATTTGTTCTGTGTTAAATGTCATGTGGTGTGTGGTGGTCCATCTTCGGCTATAGAGAAACTCTGGGCTTTCCATTTCTTTATCTGTGGAATGATATTTTTGTGTTATGGCTCACTGGTATATCTAATTAAAATAGATGGTCTGTGCTGAGTTTCTAGGTGTCAGGATGGGATCAGAGAATTCTAGATATCTGGATCAATACTATTGAACTAGATGACTTCTGATTTTGTTTTTATTCCAGGAATGTACTCCAGAGAACCTGGAACTGAAAAAGAAGATTTTCAGTCAGTTGGATCTTCTTGTGGGTGACAATGTTATCTTGAGCAGCTCGACCTCTTGCCTCTTACCCAGCAAATTGTTTACTGGCCTTAAACACGTTAAGCAGTGTATTGTGTCACATCCTGTAAGTATGATGGCATGTTTTGTTTTTGTATAAACTGGATCCAAAACTCCTTCCTGCAGACTGAAAGATGCAGAAGGGTATTTGGAGTGCTTGTGTGCCATTGTTAGTGTGCAGGGACCCAGCTTTTCTAAAAAGCTGTTCAGTTTGTTCATTCTGTGAGCAGCAGCATTGAGAGGATATATGCATGTTTCATACTGTTGGCTCAAGATACACCCTGTGTAAGCTGTTGTGCTCATATTGTTGTGCGTTTCTCAAACTACTGGCTCTCAAAATGTAGGAATTCTTGTTTTGAATACAAACCTTAGCATTGCCTACTCATTGTGCTGTTGTTAGTCTTGTGTAGTATCCTTTTTCAGCTGCTGTTGGGTAACAGTAAGAATCCCAGCCCTGAGCTGCAGGTAATGGCGATAAAAGGTGGAAACTTTTGACTCTGATTTCTTCAGATTTCTGATGCACAAGCAGTATACCTGAAAGAGGAATGAAAGAGTGATGAAATGGAACAAATTGGACTTGGAGCTGAATTTGTACACTTCACAACCAACTGGGACAGGGCAGTGATGCAGAAATGGCATGACTAGACGTTGCAGCAGAACCTCAAAATTGTGAAGGGCACTTGTGAGCATCTGTAGAGGTCTATGTAAAAGTTGCAGACTGCAGTTTATCACATCTCTTCTCAGCATGGAAGAGCACTGAGATCTTGATCACTGAGATTCTTACTGGGATCCTATTTTCTACTACTTAATAAGCTACTGAATTTGTTAGCCCAATGTTAATCTGGTGTTTGACCTATCAATTAAGAGGGTCATGAAGGTTTACAGTATCTGGACAAAGGTACTGCTCTAGTTTCTGCAATTTTGGTAACTACATGATGTCTCTCCAAGGCACCCCTCAGTGTATAAAGTAAATGTCAGTTCCCTGGGCATGCTCAAGAATACAAAAATACAGCAGTACTTTTCTGTAGTGTCTCTACAGCTACCTGGAGCCTAATCCTGTAGCGACAAAGCATGTGGTCAGTCACTTCTTGACACCCCTTCATCACCATCTTTGTGCCTTGGGGAGACTGGGTGTCAAGGGGAACAAAAGAATTTATTTGTTTCTGTATAAATAGGTTCTGATCCCTTTTAATTAAAAAACAAAGTGAAACTTTGAAGTAGAATCTGTGCCTAAATTTAGCCTTTCTCCAGTCTAAAATTCAGTAGTTCCTTATCTCGTATTTCCAGGGTAATAACTTTCTGTGGTGCAAGAGAAGAGATAATGTTTCTTCTAGACTTCTGTATTAAGTAACTATACAATTTTTTTTTTTTAACCTGTTCCTGGCTGCCTAACTGTCAGTCTTTGATTTTACTGTACTCTTTCTTACTGTTTTCCCAAGTTGGTCTGTTGTTTAGTCTTAACTGTGGTTTTTATAGGATCTGCTCCTGAAACCAGGTTTTATCAGATCTGGAAAGGTAGCTAATCTCTGCGTAAATATTTCCTAGGTTGCCGTTGTAAGGATATATGTATTTTGTTCAAGTTAAACACTCCTGAGTGCCTTAAAATGTCTAATTGTTCTGAAATGGCTTTGCAGCCCAACTGAGACTATTTTCTTAGTAATCTCAGCTTCACTGAGCTGTACTGAGTGTACCGGAAAACCTGGAAGCTGGTGTACTCTTGCAGGGGCATTTCTGCATCTGTTATATCAGGAAATATACTTGCTTAGTAGTAGTTGTTGGCTTTTGATGGGAATTTTTTGTTTGGATTTGGTTTTTTTTTGCCATTACTGAGATCTCAAAGACAACACTAGGAGTTCGTGGCTGCAGGAAACGAGCAGCTCTGGAAGACACTAAAAACAAGTGTAGAATTTGATATACTAGAAAAATTAAAATCTAAAGTTGTAGTCTATGACATGAGTGAGAGTGTTGAGGTGAAACAAATGAAGTGCCCTGAGAGCAGAAGTATCTTATCCCTTTGCTTAACATGGCTCAGTAATTTAAAAAAAGAAATGAAATCCCATAGCACAGCTGTATGATAGAAATGCACCCAATACTTACAATACAATACAAAACAGGTATAGCTGTTCTCTGAAAGCAGTTTCAGGCCTGCTGCAGAGTGGTTCTCTTCTCATGTACTACATATGCCTGCTGGGTCACACAACTAGGAATATGGAGCTAGAGGAGACTATGCCATTGAGTCAAGTCTGCTGTTGTACATGAAACTCTGTAATCAAATAATCTTAAAAATGTATTAAGCTCCGTTAGATTTTTTTTGTTTTTTAACTCCACTGGTCTTGTTAGAAGTTGTTTGTATCTTCTGGTTTTTGTTCCAATCTTACTTACAGCCCATTAAAATCCATTTTTATGTTTGTTGGCAGCTTTTGTATTGCTTAATTCTTTTCAGTGTTTTCTTTGTCATATCCTTTCTTAGCTTTCATTTTGTTAGACTAGGGTAACCTTCTGCTCTCTGAAATGTTTCTTATTTTTAGAAACCTTCCCGTTTCCTGTTTCATATGTGTTCTACCACTTTTAGTTTTTACCAACATCTATTATCTCACTCCTAAAAAATGGTGTTCCTAAGTCTCCTCGGTGTGCTCATGAACACACCCATATACGCCCTGTGTCAAATTCATGGAATGAAATATTTCAGTAAGATCACTGTCAACACTAACCTTGGAAGAAATTTTTAATAGCTCCAGTCTCTCTCAGCAATTAACTTGTCCTCTTTCTTACTGGGACCTGTGATATACTTATGGGTTAGAAAAGCCCATGGAGAATGTCCTGGTGCTTGTAGTGTTTTGGGTCTTGCTCAGTTGCCTGGCACCACACCTGCAATGGTGTCCATCATGGCATCAGTGGTGGCATTGCCAGAGTGAGAAAGGCTGTGCTGGGACACAAGGCTCTCTAAGGGGAATGAGGTGTGTTACATCAGTACTTAAAGCAAACGTAACGTGCATCAGTTTATGCATTGTTCAGACCCTACAGTAATGGGAACCATGTAATTACTGAGAAGAACCACAGAATCACGGGATATGCTGAGTTGGAAGGGACCCACAAGGATCATTGTGTCCAGCTCCTGGCCCTGCACAGGACCATCCCCAAGAGTCACACCACGTGCCTGAGAGTATCATCCAAATGCTTCTTGAGCTCTGCCAGGTTTGGTGCTGTGACCACTTCCCTGGGGAAGTGCCCAACCACCCTCTGGGTGAAAAACCTTCTTCTAATACCCAACCTAAACCTCTCCTGACACAGCTTCAGGCCATTCCCTCGGGTCCTGTCACTGGTCACCAGAAAGAACATGCAGAGAGGAAACACTGAATATTGCTGTGACTAAACCCCATACTGCACTTACATGAGCACAGTTAAGAGTAGTTGACTATAAGGGAGCATGATGGAAGAATCAGTACTAAATTATCATCCTTTAAATGTCAGTGTTATTCCTGGTAGTAATTTATGATATGTTAGCTCTTTCTATTGCCTGGGAACTAGAAGGGGCATTTAGTTTAACACCTTAAGTGTAAGGCTGAAGGACTGCTACTTCAGAAAGAATACGCAGGCAGTGTTTCTCTTTATAACACTATGACCTGAAGAACTTTTAGCTGTTTACAGAATGTTCTTAACAATTTTTTTTGTTTTTACTTCAAAAATACATTACGCAAAGGTCTTGACTTGATGAAAAATTATGTTTGGGAAGAGTCAGGGAGAGATAATTTATTTTTTTTTTGAGTACAGTGTTTGAAGGTAACCTGTTTTGCCACATTTTCAAAGTATGTTTTATGTGGCATCTGTTATGTGTTTAGCGTATATTTATAGGCTTGGGCCAGTAGCAACTTATCTATTAAGTATTGCATCTTAGAAGTGATGTTTAGCAATACTTTTGTTATAAAGTTCCTGAATATCTAAAAGGAAATACTTTTCTTTGGAAAGACAGGTAGTGACCACATAACACAACAAGCAGCCTGAATATTGAAAAAACATCAGTTACTCAAGTCAGTATAAAATCTTTTAGTACTGTTTGACTGCTGTCATTTTTAGTGTAGCTCCATGAACTTTGCTGGGGTTAAACAGAGTTCGATTTAGTGCAAGATTAATTTATTTTGTTTTATTTTATTTTTTAAATTTGAATGAATTCACCAGCTTTTATTGTATTGGTGAAGTCTTTCAGGATCTGAATATTGGGCTTCCTGTGTTCACTGGAAAATATATCCAAGCTAGCAGCAGCTATAAAGATGCTTTATATTAACTTGTTCTCTTGGTGGTTGACATTCTTCTTTTGTGTTTCTTCTTGAGGTAAACCCGCCTTACTTTGTGCCGTTGGTTGAAATTGTTCCTCACCCAGAAACAGATCCTTCTACTACAGAGAGAACATATGCCCTGATGAAGAAGATTGGCCAATCTCCTGTGAAACTAAGCAGAGAAATTGAGGGGTTTGTTCTGAATCGACTACAGTATGCAGTGATAAGTGAAGCCTGGAGACTCGTGGGTGTATGTATATATTTTTTTCAGTATATACACACACACTTGGTCAGTTTTGTAGGTGTGACAAGTGAGATGTATATTTAAACTTTATAGAAATTTGTTGTCTTTGTTAAGCTGTCCCTTGTGAACACAAAATATTTATTTAATGTGTAGATTAAAACCAGTAAGAAGTGATGTCAGTTATAAATAACAAAGACTGACAAAAACAAAGTGATGCGTGATCATAACAGTTATTCTTTATCCTGCTTTCTTTTCAGAATACTGTTATTTTCAGGACAATCAAAAGAAAAATCTTAAAAGCATAGAAATCAAAATACCGATTTTTCTTTTTTGTAGGCTGTCTCATCATTTCATGTTATTTTTTAATGTTCCTATCCTGCTGTACAGTGGCTATGAAAATAATATTTTAAATGGTTTTCCCTTTGGCCTTTCAGGAATTTAACTCATAGGTCCCATGTTACTTGATACCTGTAGGTAAAGACAGATTTCTCCTCCTCCTGCCCATTCAGACTTCTAGATGAGAATCATTTGTTTGTGTCCCTTCAGCTTTTCCCACAGTAACCTGTTCTGTGCTGAAAAGTCTGATCTTTCACCAGCAGGAGCTGAGTTATAAGTCTGTTGCTGTTCTGTTGAGAAGTGTTTCAACTGGGCTTGAATAGGACTTTTTTTTTTTTTTGTGGACAGTGTTTTGTTTTTTCAAGCTGTTTAAACCAACCATGCACACAAATATAGGTAAAGATCTTAAAACTAAGGTAATATTATTGTAAAAAAAGCAACTCTTTTATTCGAAGAAGTATCTCAACGTAGTTGCTGAACTGATTTTGCTTACCTGTAGTTGGCTTTCACTGGCAACATAATAATGATATAAAGGAGATGGTGAATAATAATAAGTAAAATGTTGTTAGGAAGGAACTGATCTTCTGGAGATGCTTATTTAAATCTAAAAAATTGCTTCCATTATTAAACATTTAATACAAAGTCTCAAGTTTATGGTAAGAAAAACCCCTTCAGAAAGCTGTAGTCATGTTGAAAGACGTAGGATAGAAAGGGCAGTAACACAGGATCACAGAATAGTTGGAGTTGGAAGGGACTTCTGGAGATCATCTAGTCCCAACCCCTTCTACAGCAGGTTGCACAGGATCACGTTTAGGAGGGTTTTGAATATCTTCAGAGGAGAATATTCCACAGCCTCACTGGGCAGCCTGTTCCAGTTCTCTGTCACCCTCAAAGTAAAGATTTTTTTCTTTCCTATTCAGATGAAACTTTCTGAGTTTCTAGTTTGTGCCTGTTGCCCCTTGTCCTGTGTGCTGGGCACCACTGAAAGCAGTCTGGCCCTATCTAAATTAACAACTAAATTATTTTTGGAAATACTTTTGAGAATAAAAATGTAAAGCAGCTGCTACAAATTGTGAACAAGGAAGGTAAATTCACGAGATAAAAAGCTAGCTGAATTGCAGCATTCACTGTTAAAGAGGTTACACTGTGGGAACCTTTCTTTGAAAGGAAGAGCTTTGATGTAGAACAAGTCATTCTAAGGACAAGAGGAGGAAGAAGGAGTAAATAAGTAATGGCAGACTCTGAAAGAGAAATGGAACTTATCTGAGGATCACAAAACTGAAATATGAAGTTGATAAAATACTAATTTAGGCACCATTTTACACACTGTCTAACATAATACTGCAGAAATGGAAGTTAGCACACCTTAGCTCTTTTTTAAAAAAAAAATCAAAGAGTCATTGGAAAATTGTGGGCCAGTAAGACTGATAATGTGTAGGCACACTGATACAATACTCTTGATCAGCACAGGTATTCGGGGAAGTAATGCCTCAGAAATCTAGTAGGATTCTTCTGCATCTCTGAGGGCAAAAACTCAGTTGTGGAAGCTGTGGCCATAGTAACCTAGGATGCTAAATTTGTATGGGATCATTTAGACACATTCATTTTAGGCTGTGCAGAAGCAGCCTCAGAGTCTCAACGACTGGAGTGTTGGTAGCTGAGGCAGTACATATAATTGAAAATATCAGTCTCTGTTTGGTCTTCAGCTATGGAAAGAGTGCAGGAACACATCATGAGCCTCTATTGAAAGGAGGTATTGAGTTGAGGTGAACCTGTAGTATGAACCTGTAGAGATGTTTTTGTGTGGGTGGTAGTTCTGTGAAAGTAATAAAATAGTGCTTAAAGCACTGGTAGATAATTAAAGTTGCTTTTGTTGTGCATCATCAAAGTAAGTTTCACGTTGTTCTGTTCTAGTATAATTTTACTGCTTTTGGGGCAAATACACATTTAAGCTGTAACAACTTTGGTGGCTGTATTTCCATTCCAGAAGCCTGAACAAATAGCAGCTGTCAAAGGTGTATAGTTTCAGCTGTGTGACTTCAGGCTGTACAGTGCCTTTGATGGGAGGAGAATCACTGCAGATAGGTGAGACCTGCAGGCCTGGGGCAGTTTGTGTGTTTCTACTGGTTGTGCTGCCAACACAGTAATTTTTATTGCAAGTCGTGTTCTTTTGGTGTTTTCTACTTTACAAATGGAGAAAAATACTTCTTGCTTCTAACTGTGAAGTCACTTTTCAGTTCTTACTGTTGAAAACATCAGCCTTCCCAACTCTCAGTCTTTGAGAGACTCCTAAAAATCAAGTTTTACGTGCATTGATAACATCTGAAATAAATGTTTTCCTTACTCTAAGAAGCACCTATAGGTGGAAGATAAAATGCAAATAATAGTAGGAGGGACATATTAATAATACATTCTTGACCAAAATAACCACACTGTTAATCCTTTTGTGATTAGATATGTAAATTGTGTGTATTGATAAGGTAATCCAAGTCACCTTGAATGCTGGTATTCTGGGTCTGTCTGACACAGACATTACTTATTAACACCTTGGTGTTTTTATGCTAATTACTGTATATTGTTTTCGAGTGTTGTAAAAGAACAATGGGGCAGAGCCATAAAACGATCTCCTGCTTACTTGTTTTATTAACGGCTATAAAGGTCTGAACAAGTGTCTTTGTATGTCTACAGTTACATGTCACAAACTGATTGGTGCTGTTTCTAAGTTTTCTTTAATTTTAACATGGTGAGTGCTTGGGGAAAATCTATATTGTTGTGGGAGAACTTTTGTTTTGTGCTGCATTGTATCAGTTCTTTGCTACATAACAAGGACATAAATATTCCATATGTAAACTAGGAGAGAAGCATAAAAGCAGTCTCCAAGTATTTTGAAACTACTTGAAATGATCAGCCCCTTGATCTAAGCATCCATCTGGGTTTTTTGAGGACTCTGCTGAGACACAAGCTTGGAAGTTCTCATCTGCATCCTTGCCTCAAAAATATTTATAATAATGGCAGAGGAGTGATCTTATATGTGCACACATTTGCACATAGTTTTGTCAGAGTCCAATTTCATATACCTTTGTGTGGATGGCCTTTTTTGGCTTGTGGGGGTTTTCTTTGTGGTTTTTGTTTGTTTGGGTTTTTTGGGTTTTGTTTTGTTTTTCTTTACTAGTGGAAATTTCTCTGGTAGAAGTATTGATGTGCTGTTAAAGTCATTGTTGGTAGGACAGACACGAAGCACAGCTGTACTAACAACACAGGGCAATGGTGAATGGGGGAACATCAGGCTGGTGACCTGTCACTAGTGGGGTTCTGCAGGGCTCCATCTTGGGCCCTGTGCACTTCCACATGATTAATGACTTACACCAAGGACTAGAAAGGATACTGTGCAAGATTGCAGATGACACAGAATTGGGAGGAGCTGCTTACTCCCTTGAAGGCAGGGAGGCCCTGCAGAGAGACCTCAGCAAATTATAGGACTGGGCAATCCCCAGCTGGGCAAGTGATTAAAGCAGCAATGAGAAACCTGGGTATCTGGATACAGTTTGTCATTGCCAAAGGTGCAGGGGTTCCCCGGAGCACACAGAGGGAGGCTGGGATCTTAAAACTGGGCTCAAAATGAGTGCTGTGAATGTAGGACTGGACTAGATATGGGAGTGGGAAGTGTGGAGTTAAGGTGGTAAAAAATTAGGAGGCCTGAAAGTCGAGATCCGAATTGTAGGAAGATAGGAGAATACAAACTGATTTGGAGATGTACCGTTGGGTTCTGGGAACTTTGGTCATGTAGATAGTTAGGAATGTGGATTAAAGGATGCAGAATTTTGGCTTTATAAAAGCTTAGAAGTAAAGACCATAGATTCATTTATGGGTCTAAAAGATGTAATCCAAGCAAGTGCTTCCCTTTGAGGCAAGAGTACTACAACGAGACATTTCATTTTTGGATGTGAGTTACTCCTTTTATGAGAGGATGTCTTTTGGAACATTGTTTTGAGTTGCACATCACAAGCACATGGGCAATGCAGGTGTTTGTGGCAGGAACTTTTTGTATCAGTTATCTCTGTCTCCTCATGCTCCACACTTATTCTATGTAAAACAGACACCAGGTGAACTACAGTTAACCTCTTCAAGGTTGTGTATCTGAAGACTTTCTGTGGGACCTCATAGCCTGTGTGAAACTGTTGTTCCTCTAGGTCTCCTATTTATGTTTTCAATCTGTAGGTCTTTGGTAGAAGTGTTGCAAAGCTGATAATTATGAGAGTAAAAGATGTACTGTGACATGCTGAAGATCCTTATTCCTCTCTTCTCAACCCTAAATTTTGGTATTACCAGTTTGGAACCGTTAGAATAACCTGTAGCCAGTAACAAGAAAAATATCTCAAACCTTTCTTTGTTAATCTCTGTTACCATTTATTTACTTCCTCACATCTCCATTGACAGTGGTCACAGGTGTATCTGATTGTGTTCATAACTGCTTGGAGCAGAGACTTACCACCTTTATTTACCTGGGAAGCACCCTCCCTGTGCACTGCAGACAGTATAACCTTTGGATTTTTACCAGTACTGATACATTCTGTAGTAGTTTGGGATTATGCTGCAAAAGCTTGTTAGTTAAATAGCTTGACTTCGTCTTGTTCTGAAGGTACAGTTTTGGTTGACATAACCCGGTAAATAACAACAGTTTCACCAACACTTCGGTTCAGAAGTCTCAAGCCTTACTCTAAGTATCTAGGATTGTCCTTTAGCTGTGGATTATTGAGTGGAATCTTAACTTTTTGAACTATTTTTCTGAGCATCACCTGGAATTTGCAAGGAGGTCATAAAATCCAGCAGCAGAGATAGCAAGGGGAACATGACAGATTTTTAGCCTTCATATCATTCAGGAGTTTCACCTGCTTTTAAGAACTTGTTAAAACTGCTCTGCAGGGTGGATTGTGTAAGTGTCTTAGAGCCTCTACTTCCCTCTGTATAAAGTTTTAATACTGTCCTAATGTAGTTTTTTTTCTTCAAAAGTGGACTTTCTTTTATGTCGTAGTCATTGTAAAAGACAAGAAGAATGGGCAGCCTGCCATTCTTTTTAATTTTTTGGAAAATAAAGTTGTGGTTTGGCTGTGTGTCCATTTTAATTTGTTTTCACAACAGTCAGATGCATTGGTTTAAATCCTTAATTTATGTACCTCTCCCTTCTCAGGTGGTTATGTTAGCAGTCCTTAAATGTTGGCAAGACTTATTACATTCCAAATTCCTCACTATTAATTATATTTCAGTGTTGTCCAGAGGACCTTTCCAGAAGATCAAAGATAAGGAATAGGGTTAAATATCTAGTTGCAGTGCCCCATAAAAGGGGGAATATCATAAAAGGAAGTTTAAAGGGACAGGGAGAAAAATAATGTTGATACCAGGTGTTTCTTACAGGGTGAGGTGAGTTAGGGCACCATGGAAGAAGGAAGATAAGGCTAGCAAAGTAAGGAGGTGTGAAGTGTGTAGGACAACAAGTTTCTCAAACATTATGAAATGGAGAGAGATGAAGCTGGTAGAGGGATTTAGGAGAAAAGTCATCTGCTTAAAATGACAGGACTGAAAAAAGATCTCATCAGGGTGTGGATGGAAGGAACTTGATTGAAGTGATTGTCAAGAGAAGGGTGTAACAAGTGCTGCTGACAGAAAATGAATATATTAGTGGCAATCAGAAAAATAAAATAATACTGAATTTGGGAGATACAGAGGATGAAGTGGCAGCTTTGGAGACACAAAATATGTAGTCCAGGACAGAGTGGAGTCCAAAGTAACTCTATAAACAGACTGGAGAGAACATGATGAATTGACAGAATGAAAAAAAGTGAGATTAGAGGGGGTTTTGGCCATGCTACATTTAATATAATTACAAACCAAGTCAGTGACAGAAGTTGCGATGTGGGTGTGAGTCACAGATGTAAAGACTGTTGATTAAAACCAAGCAGGTTGGGTCAGAGCCTAAAGGTGGAGACTGCAGAACCACCACAGGTTTTTGGAGAGTTGAAAAGGGTCTCTGCACAGGGAGAAGCACTAATAGAATACCAAAGGCTTGTTAGGAAAATACTGTGCCATCACTGGAGATTAAAATCTCAGGAAAATGAGTTTGTGGTGTCATCAGAAGTGTGAAGGATTCTGAGCTGCTCTAGATTTTGAAGTTTGGCCATCTGGGCCATTGAGGATTTTGGTGGAATTTATTTGAAAGTAACATCTTAATTCTATAGCTGCAAGAGCTTCTAATGGACTCTTAATACACTTCCTCTTCCCTCTGACAAGTGATGGAGGCAAAGGCTTACAAGAAGGGTGATCCAGGTTGAAAAATCCCCTTGGGAAGATTATTTCACACCTATAGGTAATGAAACTGGGTTGGAACTCTTTCTTATTTAGTGCTTAGCGTAAACACCAATCCTTGTGGAAGACGCTTTGCTAACCTTGGCACCCACCCTGCTGAGTCATTCCACCAACTCAGGATGTCCTTAACGTAAGTGGGAGTAGGGTTATTCCCCAGGGGAGGGTGGTCTGACTTGTTTATAATTTATGTGGTTTTAATTTCTGAAGAGAAGAAGCAAAAGCTTTTCTTTAAGAGGGTCTATGTGACAAGAAGCTGAGCTTATGTGTATACACTACTATATCCCTCAGCTGAAGGGATCTGTCATGTTTTCCTTCTGGTAGCAACCATTTTTGCCTTTGAGCACCTGTAACCAACAATTGCAGCTGTAGTCGAAAGGCCAAGAGAAAAGCACTCATCTCACAATTCTGACGGCACCTGGTCTTCAAGTATCAAAGCTGAGGACTATGGTATCAAAAGAAATAAATAAATTTTTAATTTGAAAATAAATTTGCAGTGGTTCTGAAGTGCTTCAAGAGCCTGTTAACTCTTTTAACGCTATGTTTACAGTTTTTAACTGCTGCTGTGGTTCAAATGCTTGTCTGGAATTTGTGGTTAATCTTTTGTCCACAAATCCATGTCAACCAGGGTGGGGATGGGGGGAAACAAACACTCATCAAGCACAGCTTTACCAGCACAACTCATTGTTTGAATGAAGCGCTCCCAACAGAAGAGCACTTTTGTTGACTTTGCTGATGTTGTTCAGAGAAGTTGTGTTGCCACGTCAGGGGAAAAAGCTTTCACCGACCCTATGGTGCCTGTGTTAGTTACACTGATGCTGGTCTGTAATCTGAATTCTCTCTGAGGTTTTCATTCATGCAGACCTTTCTTTATGTAGACCTTTCTGTCTGCCTCTAGATGAGTTACTTTACCATGCCTATGCTTTACCTTTCAGTTGAAGAAAATAATGCTTTCTTATCCCTGCCATTTAATGTATAATTAAATTGTTACCAGAACTGTGTATTCCATATATGGTGCATAGATCTTAATAATGATGTTAATGTTTCCTTTTCACGGTAGAGCTATAAAGTCATCTGCAACAGGGATTCAGATAGGCTTTTTTTTTAATAGGAGCATTGCTTACTAACCGGTTTGAGACTTGAGATTGTCTTATAAAAGTCTCTGTCTGACATGATAAAATTATGTCTGTGGCCAGCTGTAGAAGTTCTGTTGGTTCTTGGCTTGTAACTTTCTTTTAAAGTAGCAGTAGATAATGTGGATGATGAACACAGGAGGACACTGGGGTGAGATACAGCTCACTTAAGATGGGATATCTACAATGTAGACATGGACATCTAAGCTCCTTACTCATCTTCCAATTGGTGAGCGGAGTTAGGCCCTTTTAGGACACAACTCAGCTTATCTGTTCTAGAAGCCTGCTTTAGGATGCTGATTTCCTTTTTCTCCCTAGTGATTATAAAGAGAGTCTAGATGTCTAGCTCAGATGTCAATGTCTACTGCAGGCTGGGAGAGCTGTCCTGCTTGCCCGTAACTTTAGCTGATGCCTGTATGATACAAAGGGGCATTGAGACAGGGCCCTACAAGAGGGAAATTTCACAGAAAAAGATCTGTCTTTGGCCAAGCAAATGAGCATACATACCTGTATTCTGCAGCTCAAAGGGGTTTGTTAAGAAAGAGATACTCAGTGAGGAGAGTGCCTCAGGGTAGGGGAAGAAGACAGAGTAGAAGCAGTTCAGCACCTCTTTCACCTTCCTAAACCTGAAGGAAATGTTTTCCCATCTCTGTGAATAAAGAGGACAAATTCATGAAACCAAGCTTTATCTGATGGAATTGGTTAGAACAAGTTTTATTAATTCATATCTTTCTAGTATGGTGAAAACAATCTCATGTAATAAATAGTATTCTTCTCAAGTAAATCTGTTAAGGTAATGCACTGTAACTCATTTTTTACAAGCTTTCCTGTGCTTGCCCTAACCTGATGGGAGGCGTTGGCTTTCTTGTAAGTGCTACCATGTGGGTGGAATAGCAGTGCTCAACTTTTAACAGGAGAAATGCTTCAATTTGCATGTCTCCTGCATTTGTATCCTGCCAGTTCTGAGATGGGAGGCTGGCAGTGAACTCAAGAACTCTGGGCAGGTTGAGGCTGGGTGGGTTAAATGTTCAGTGAGTTGTGTGGGAGGGAGTGGCAACTGCATTGCCTGTTTGTTTGGTCCCAGCCTTTTTTGCAGGTGTCCTCAGGAGCAGTACCCACTGCTGCACTGCCATTCTGCTAATTGTGACTCTGCCCAAAAATCCAAACCTAAGAGAATATCAGGGGAGGTGTAACATTTAGCCAAAACTCATGTATTTAAAAGGGTTAGGATAGTACTTAGACTGGATATAAACTCTTTTGGTCATGTGCTATTCAGAGTGTCTTGCTTGCTTTCTTCTCTGATCTCAGCTGGATAAAAAAAGGATATTAACATAAACAGCTTAGTTTAGTTTTAGTACATGAATTATTGCGAGTAAGAAGTATCAAGCAAACTACTGTGTATAAACAGTACATACTGTATGTAAAACTATATTAATTTATAAATTAAAAAAATACTGTCAAAATGTATCAGTGTGGTTGGACTCTGAAGTACAGCAATCTTAGAGGTATGAATGACTGCTTATAGTGAACCATAGGAAGGCTTGCATAATAGATGGACATTTCTGACAAATAGTTGTTTCTCTTTGCAAGCTGCTATTTCTAGCCTTAGTTTTTATTACTGCTTTAATTTTTTAATTATATACAAAAAATGGGAAATTTTATATTAAAAGCAAACATTCACCAGGCTTCCTTCCTGTTCTACTTTTGGTACTTAGGAAGGAATAATATCTCCTACTGATCTAGACCTCGTGATGTCTGATGGATTGGGAATGCGATACGCATTTATTGGACCTCTGGAAACCATGCATCTTAATGCAGAAGGTAGGTAGTTTAAAATGTTATGAATTTGTAGGGAAGGTTTACCTTGCACAAGACTCTGGGAATGTTATGTAGCAAACCAGGTCAGGATTGCTGCAGCTATGGCTTGTCTCTTTCTTTATTGCAATGGTAAGAAAAGGAAAACTTACCTAAAACTTGAGGTTGATGGAAGGAAATGGATATTGACTATCCTATTGTAAATGATCAAATGAAAGATGACAAATCACTAAAACACTAGCTGTGTAATTAATTTTTTCCAAGACTCGTGGCAGTGTTTTGACAGCATTGCTGTACCCATAGTTCAGGACTGTCTGAATGTCAGGAGAAGGAAGTATTGAATAAGTTCAGCTGACAATGCACTGTCAACAGAAAATTGCTTTCCATAGATGAGTGCCCCCCTCCCTGAATTAGTAACAAATGTAAATATCACTGGAGCTGGTGTGCTTTAAGCTGTCTTAGATCCAAAGTGAAGTAAAATTACTTTTGTCACCAGAATACTGTGCATACAAAGTTGACTTGACAAGTAACAGTTCAGTATCTGTCTTGCATAATTAAGACAGATTTTTAGATGTTTTTTGAATAGTGTATGTGAATCCTGGCTAAATAAAAAGTGAATTGCATAAAATTAAATAAAAATTATGGATCAGTGTTACAAAGGTTTGATCAAAGACTTTAGCAAAACACAAAAACTTCAAGAAGTGAAGGTTAGCTAAATACTAGCTTGTTTTATTATGGGCTGTGTTTTTATTCTGCTTTTATGTGGTCCCTGATATGGTAGGTCCCTGCTCTGTTACTGGATCTTTTAGATGCTGCTGCAGTGCCTAATAATACAACAGCAAAATAAAAACAAGAAACCAAAATCATAAAATACTGGTGCACAATCAGAAGTGTTATTTTACTTCTATTTGTTAGTTAGTTACTTGCCAGAAGTTTATGTCGCTTAAGGCTGACTAAGCAATTTGCCATGAACGTGGAATTGTGGATCTTCCACCAGACTGTTTCAGCTTGTCAGTTTGGTTATATATCAATAAATTAAATGTCAAAAAGTATTTGCTTTTGTGTATTGTTAGATAAACAACATTCATCCTCTAAACAGAGGCACCTTTCTAAAAGTTTCCCTCTTCTGATCTATTATATCTGGCAGTTTCCATCCCCTCTAGTGATTTTAGGCTTACTCAGTATAACCATATACATCCTTTATATAAAGCAGATGTATGTAGTACTATCCTCCAGCACAGCAAACTACCTGGAGTCTTACAGGCCAGGGCTGTCCAGTCCAGCCCCCACCACTTCACCAAGCTGTCATGCCATCCTCTGCAGGAATCATCCATGTACAGTCTTCTGTCAGAGTAGCTTGTTGAACTGCCTCTACTAAACATAAAACTGGAACAGAATGTTTGTTAATACCACAAAGTGGTAATCCATTTGAGATCAAATCATACTTGTGAATCCTTTTTTTTTTATCTGTGTCTTAGACTCCTGAATTCTAAAACAACATTTACTTGAGATAAATGAAATCATGTAAGTCATCTGGGTTGGTTTTGAGGCACTTCCTGGAGCACTTTTTGGCATTTCATGTTCTATCATGATGTGGCTTAGCTTCCTTCTTCCCATCAGGAAGTAGTCATTGTTACAAAAACATTTCTGAAATTTCCCTTCTCAAAGCACTTTTAGGTAACACATGAAACTAGTAGGTTGTTTATTAATGGCAGAAATTATCCAACTTCTAGATTTAATGATTCCTTCTATTAGGAATGTTAGTATTCCAGATAACAGGAAGAAAACTTAGGAAATGTAATCCAAGAGACTGATAAACCAAAAGAGTAATCTGGTGATGGGCTTGCAAAATACAAAACCAAAATACACCTGTAGAGTTATTTGAACATTTAGTAATATTCTCAATTAAAACTAACCCTAAAGTAATATAATTAATACACTTATGTACTGAACCACTTCCACAAAGCACCTTGTTGGCTTGTTCAGTAACTTAAGAAGTTTTGCTTCACTCCTGCCCTTGCAGATGCATTGTCTCTGAGTACAGAGACTCTGCTCCTGTTTGTGTGCTTACAGACCGACTCAGACTCTTGCTCTCATCAGTTTAAATCAAAATTGCTGATGTCAGGACATGTGATGGCTTATGTTCATAGTTCCATACTAGTGCCAATTTCTCTTCAGTAGTCCACTTTTGCTTCACAGAATATGGAATAGTATAGACCTCGTCTTGATTGCCAAGGATTTGCTTGACAACCTGATCTCCTTCTATGGCATGACAACCCACTTAGTGGATGAGGGAGAGTCTGTGGATATGGTCTGCCTGGACTTTCAGTAAATCCTTTGATATGGTTTCCCACAGCATTCTCCTGGAGAGACTGCCAGTTCATGGCTTGGGTGGGTGCACTGTTTGCTGGGTAAAAAGCTGTCTGTATGGCCAGGCCCAGAGAGTGGTGCTGAAATGGAGTTACATCCAGCTGGGGACCAGTCAGTAGAGGGGTTCCCCAGGGCACGGTATTTATGACAGTCCTGTTCAACATCTCCATCGATGATCTGGATGAAGGGATCGAGTGCACCCTCAGTTGGCAGATGACTCCAAGTTGGGGTGGAGTGTTGATCTTCTAGAGGGCAGGAAGGCTCTGTGGAGGGATCTGGACAGGCTGGATCCATGGGCTGAGGCCAGTTGTATGAACTTCAACAAGGCTAAGTGGTGGGTCCCCACACTTGGGTCACAACACCTCCATGCAATGCTACAGGCTGGGGGAAGAGTGGCTGGAAAGCTGCCAAGTGGAAAAGGAACAGGAGGTCTTGGTTGACAGCAGCTGTGCATGAGCCAGCAGTGAGCCCAGGTGGCCAAGAAGGACAGCGGCATCCTGGGCTGTGTCAGCAACAGCGTGGCCAGCAGGACCAGAGCAGTGACTGTCTCCCTGTACTGGGCATTGGTGGGGCCACACCCAGAATCCTGTGTTCAGTTTTGGGCCCCCCACTAGAAGAAAGACACTGAAGTGCTGGAATGTGTCCAGAGAAGGGCAACAGAGCTGGGGAAGGGACTGGAGAGCAAAGTCTTATGACAAGCAGCTGAGGGACCTGGGGTTGTCTCCCCTTGAAGAAAAGAGGGCCCAGGGGGAATCTTATTGCTCTCTTCAACTACCTGAAAGTAGCCAACTGGGGGTTGGTCTCTTGTCCCAGGTAAGAAGTGACAGGACAAAGGAAATGGCCTCAAGTTGCACCTTGAGATGGAACCCTCAGGGGAAGGTTTAGGGTGGATACGAGGGGAAAATTCTTCATGGACGGGGGTTGTCTAGCATTGGAACGGGCTGTCCTGGGAAGTGGTTGAGTCCCTATTTCTGAAGGTATTGAAAAGATGTGTGGATGTAGCACTTGGGGACGTGGTTTAGTGGTGGACTTGGCAGTGCTGGGTTAATGGTTGGACTTGATGGTCTTACAGGTCTTTTTTAGCCTCAATGACTCTATGACAACCTGCTCTGAAGCACTGTAAGAATACTGCCTGTTTTTTATCAGTGAAGGGAAATGGAGGTAGATATAAGAAACTCTCTCTATCCTTTTTGTTAGCATGTCTATCATCTTCACCAACTTCACAGCAGATGCCTTTCTTTACAGCTATTAGTTGCCCACAATCTTAAACTCTGTGTTATCAGTGAGAAACGGTCATTAGCATGAAGGAGGCATGTGAGAGAAAAATAGTGGGTTTTTTTTATGGTGATGTGACATTTTTGTTTGCGTTTTAATAAAGAATATTATTCCAATTATTTTTTTCTGAGATCAGTATTTCTTCTTTCCCTGTGGGATGCATAAATCAAGATCCTCCCCTGAACTTCCTATGTGCTACTGCCACATTTCCACTGTGTTAGTTCATACATTCTTTCCTCCATATTCATAAATGACCCTATCAAACCTATTATCCAGGCCGCTTTAGGTTACCAGTTAATCCATGCATGAATATTAGGAGTGTTGACTATATGGCAGTGAGCCAACAGCCTTGAACATGGAAAAAAATGACAGCATCAAGTCATCAAAAGGAGGAGAAACAGCAACAGCAGTTTGAGAACTGAATTGCAACAGACAGGAAGGAAACTGCTTTGGGGGGGGAAAGCACATCCAAATTGCATAATATTATAATGTTGATTGTTGGTTTCAACAAATAAAATTAATGTTGATTTCAGTTTCACTGAGCTCTTTTTTTTGAGTGTGTCCTCTCATGATTTCACATGGCAGCATCACAGCAAATGCTATTAAGTCTTTTACAAGGAAGATGAGTAGACTTCACTAGTCAGTTTACCTGTTTACTTATTGTGGGATCACATGACCAGACATGATGTCCCACCTGTATATGTACCTGCCTATCTGTGAAAATACTGGAGATGATCCAGCCTCAGTAAGATTGCATCTCCTGAATCTTGTTTCTTGAACTGTCAGCTCCTTTTAAGCCCTTGCAAGAAAATAATCTGTAAAACCAGAGGCTAGACTATCATATACTGTGTTTTACAAGTTTGTAGCAAGAGTTCTTAATATATATTTTACAACTGGCTTAGATCAGTTATTTTATTAGTAGGTTGTTTAGTGAGCTCTAATTGAAATTTAATCTGGATCTAAATTGCTAATACTAGCAGGAGAGCTGGATGGGGTGAAGTTGAAGGATCTTGCTATTTTCTCTTCTGCATTTATATAGACACCATTCCAGGATTATATTCTACCTGTCACTCACAGCAGTATTCATACAAGTGTCTACAGGAGTTTGTGTGGAAATTGGGGCTGGTATATGGTCCCAATAATGTAAGTACAGGTATCCAGTAAGCTAGGAATGACTCTTCATGGTCAAAATTGTATTCCTCTCACTGGAAGTGGGAATGCTTGCTCATCTTAGAAGCACCTGCCAGGTGAATTGGTTTTGGATGATAGGAGCAGAGTCCTTGATTGTGCTGTATGAAATGTACAAAATCTGAAAGAGTGGGAATCGTAAGTCATAGTTCAAAGGAAGGAAATTTTTCGTGTCTGCTTAGGCAAGACATAGCCAAGCATGATTTTTAACAATTACTCTAAACAGGCAAGTGGGATGGTTCAAGAGCAGGGCTTATGTCCATTGCTATGGCGCTGCTTCAGTGCTGCCCCATAGGGAGCAAACCAAGCTTTAACCCAGTTCAGGAACTGTTGTACTGCAAGCTAGACAGCAGGTGTGAGAACCTCTGAGGCAGTAAGATCTAAGAAAAGGAAGATTGCCTCCTTTTCTATCCAGCCTATGTTATGTTTTAGCATAATAAAATATCTTGACCTCATTCAGGAATACTTGTAAGAGGGTACAACTTGGATGAAGCATCACAGTGGCGTATAATCATACAAGCCCTATTTTCTGCTGTTTGCCTCTGTGGAGCTGCAGGGCATTTCTGTATGAACAAGTTTATGTACAGTAAGTCAAGGTGTGGATTTTTCAGCATACTGGCTTCTGTGCAGCAGTTTATGGACTCTTAGGTGTAAAATGGTTCCCTCTGCTTTCTGAAAGGAGCATGTGACTGCACAGGAATTCTTATGCCTTATTGCTCAAGTCAATACAGATCGATCCCAAAAAACACATCTTGATGCATCCCTCTCCCTTATGCTAATGAAAGAATATGTATGGTCACCAAGTCGCTTAGACTGAGGAATTCATCCCAGATTTGAAACTGACCTAACTAAATAAGTGGTTCATAGTGACTCAATTTAATTCCTTGATCTGGCTCACAGACCTGCAGAAAAATGTTTGTGCATTGCTCTTGAGATGGTAACACAGGGACAGCAAGAATACAACGTTTTTGGGTGCTACAACTGTCCTAGGGTAGTTGAAAGTATTCATGCAACTAGACTCTTATACGAATTCATATGGGAACTAATGTAGCGTGTGAAGCGTCCTGTGAATTCACACCTTAACTAAAGAGCATGCATCTATGTTCAGACACACCCTTGCTGAAGATAGGATTACATTTAGAAAGTTTCCCTTGGAGCTGTAATGTCTAGAAATGTAATCTCTCTAGCAGTAAAACAGAGTTTGGGACTTCTGTTTCTCTGAACACAACCTTAACCATGCCAAATTACTCCATGATGTTCCCAAAATATGCCCTTTCTTTTCTATTGTCATCCATACTCATGTTTCAGTGCAGCCTCTTCTTAGATTTTACGTGCTAAAGTCAACCCCACCCCAGTCTTTTCAAATTGTTGATGCTGTTGCATCAGTGGCTTGACCATCTTGCCTACTCTTTTTAAGTCATTACAGTATCTTGTTATGCTGCTCATCAAGTTGAAAGTCATCAAGTTAATACTCACTGTTGTGAAGCACCCTCTCTTTGGCGTGTTCCCTGACCATGCCAGTAACACTTGCTTCTGTGTCTCGTTCTCTCTCACAAATATCTGTGCCTTCCTTGTTTTGCCCCACATGCAGTCTCCTTGTTAGACTGGTTTACCAAGTTTGCTTACTTGCATCCCTTATGCCTCTTGTCTTTCCTGTGAAGAGAAAAGAAGAAGCTGAGATACTTCAAGATGCTTATGATGCATGAATATGCTACATTTTATACTGCTGTGTTTATCCTTTTTTTCCTACTACTCTCATCACCTTTCTCTTTATGAACTTCACTTGTGAAGAGATCTCAGGGCAGTGAAGCATTTTATGTCCATTTTTAAGATAAATATCTGAGTTCCTTTTTCTTCATCAATGCCCTGTTCATCTTGATGAGGCAACTAGAGACATTTCAGCAAGAACCATGTTTGCACCACACCAGTGCAAGTCCTTCAGGTAAGGACCTGCAAACCTGAAGTGTGGTTATTTGGTCAAATTCTTGTGGGACAGTTCATTTGCCATTTTGAAAACTGGACTTTTAATGAAGCTGAATAAGTAACAGCTTATTCCTTTGTTGGTGATATAAAGAGCCTTGTGTGTCCTACAGACATATGGGCTGCTGAAGAGCCTTGAATCAATGCCCTTATCTAGCTTGTGAAAACATGTTCCTGTAACTATACTGTAGGATTCAGAAATGCTGAGTGGGTTTGGGACTTTAGAGTATTTCCCTTTTCATCTCTATAATCCTGCATCAACTACTCCCTTCGCACTTTAGTTACTCATTCCTCTTGTTTCACTCTCTGCCATAGCTGTGACTAAGTGGTGGAAGGAAGATTCAGGGAATTCCTGCCTACCCTGGAGGTATTTGTGTTCTGTGTTTATAGTTCCCAGTTGCTGCAATGTCTGCCTTCTCCCACAGCCTCTTTCCTCCAAAGCTGATGAAGTGAGTGTGTGCAGGGAAGATGGAGATTTACACAGGGAGCCAACGAACTACAAAGAGGAAGCTATCATCATCTTCCTCTGTCCAGATGGATCTTGCATCATTCTTGTTCTCCAAAAATAGTGGGGCACAGTGTGGGCACAGCAACTGGATGCAAGGAGAGATGGTTGTTTTTAACGGCCTCATTTGCCATCTTCTTCCTGTTTCTCCATCTCCTGGGTGCTCCCCTGTCTGTCTCACACTATTTACCAATGCTAATTCTTCCAGCTTAAGCTGCTCCCTGGGTAGTATCAACAAGAATTAAAGGGATTCTGTCATATTTGCTTTCCTCCTTCTCCCTATGCTCTGGTCAAGGATTCTTCTCATCCACCTTTGCAATAGACCTGACCTTTGAACCAAAGGACTCCTAAGACTAAAGGTCTGGAATCAAATATTTGCTGATTTTGAGTTTGCAGTTAAAAAGCAAAGTGATTTTTCCAGCAATATTCCCCATTGTTCAAGTCCCATCTTGAATCCAGAGCATACAGTTGGTCCAGATTACTGAAACCAAATTAAAATTGCAGTTGTCTCCACTGACATTTCACACTGGGGTTACTATCTTTAGTTGGTTATTTTGAAGCTATTGGGGTTTTTTATCCTTGGGGGACACTTTGTGTGTATTCTAACTTATGGTCTATTTCCTTCACTGGAGACTTGAAAGATTTTGCAGTGCCCACTCCCTGCTTGGCATGCAGCATAACACAGCCTGCAGCTGCTATTTCAGCCACAAGGCTGAGATCAGCTGCTCTGATGCTGCTGCTCTTCTCTAGACCCATAACCATTTTTTCCCCCACTTTTTTCTTTTCTGCTGATTTTGCAAAAAGCTTCCTTCCATTCATATATTACGTGCAGTGAGTGAATTGTATTACCCAGCCTGCATTTGGCATGTCTCTGTTGCATTGATGAGCTACATCCACCCAGAAATTGTTCTGATTCATTCAGGGTGAGCTGCCAGTAGGAGCTTGATTTCCAGGTCTAGCTAGCTGAGTGAGCTTTGAAAGCTGTGTCCAGCTCTGGAGTTCACATTCACCAGGTAAGTGGATCAGCCATATCCATTCAGCATTCCCAAGACACTAATGTTATTTCTTTAGCTTGAGGCTTGTGAAAAGGATTTCTGACACAGTCTTCTATTCTACCTTCTCCCGACTGCACCAGAATCAAAACTACTCAGATCTAGGGTGTTATTACACAAGCTTACTGGATGTTTGAAAGGTTCCCCTTGGTTTTTGGAAAAGAACCAAACTCAAACAACACTGGTTCAACACTGGTCTAAGTGTCATAGGCCTGTGTCAGCTGGATAAGCACCAGAATAACTGGTAGCTGACACTGCTCTGTTTACCATTCCTTCTGTCACCAGTTGTTCATGGGGATTTGCCACATTTGACTGACTTGCCATTTTTTATTTTGTCATTGTCCAGCTGGGAGCTCTGGGTTAACAAGGTATACCCAGCCTAGTTCTGCACTCTTCAACCTCAGTCATTTCTACTTCTGCATCTGGGGAACTTCCAGTGATGTTGCATGGTGTGGGGACATTTTTGCTCAGACTCTTCACTATTAGAAGAGAAAGCTCACATAAGCGAGTTGAAATGTAACTTTGTCTTGTGGTTTGTGCATGAGTCTCATCCAGAATTGCCTCGGATTCCCAAGTTTCCTCATATGGATACCAAATCCCCTGTAGGTCACTCTGGGTTGACTGCAGGTGCCGAAGTCTATGAGCCCAGCTGTTAAGATGTAATAGGTAAATACTTATGCTGATGATAAGAGTATGGTCAATAAACCCTGATAACCAGGGGTCCTTTCCAGAGTGTTTATGGAAGAGGATGGTGGTCTCTGCTTATTCCCTAAATGAAGTGATAGGACTGTATCACCGCCTGTTCCACATCCAACAGTAATGCTTCTCTTCCTGAATCTCACTTCCTGCCAGTGATGTTTTGAAGACAACTAGGCAATCTGGAGGTTTTTTGCCATGTTTCAATGAAGAAAATAGAGCAAAATACTAATTTTCTGTGTAATTAGAGTACCTGTATGATCAGCTGACCTTCCTTCTTGTGTTGGGGAAGGCCAGAGCATGCCAGATTGTATTCTGGGAATGCATGCTCCATGGGTAGATCACACAAGGAAACAGGCTGACTGAATGTTGATTGTCACACTCTTGGCACCAAATATAGATTCTTAACAAGGCTACCTAACAAGGCTGCTGTCCCTCCTTCTGATACTGGAGAATGTTTCTAGTCCATTTTTAAGAGAGTTCAATAGTCTCAAATCTCCCCATGTTGCTCTTATGCAATGGGCATGTTGTCCCATTCTCTTCTTTCAGTTGTTTATCTGATGGTCATCCTGACTTCAGAGTGCTGCAGGAAATTTAATATTCCATTGAGTCATTGTCCTTTGAAAGTTCTTCTGTCTTTTGTCTGAAACAAGAGTTTCAGAGGCCTTTTGGAAAACCTGTACTTGAGCGATTTCAGGCATGTTCAGCAGTCAAAGTGTTGTAGTTTATGACACATAGATGTCAGTGGTCAGAGGTTTCCATTCATTCATTTCAACCACAGCCATTTTAGGGTTAGGCAGGTGTGACTTCTACAGTATTGATATCACAGTATTTCATTCCAAGGAACTACCTACAAGCTGTTTAGGAAAGAGATTGCTTAATGACTCTTGACATGAGTTGCATTCTTTTGTATGATAGTCAGGCCCACCCACTTATATTTCCTGCATTTTGTGGTTTGAGACTGTGGGCAGTTCTCGTTCATGCTTCTCAGTCTGTACAATATTCTGAGTCTTCATAAAAGACTTAGTGACCATAACTGCTTGCCTTTGTCTTTGCATGTTTCACCTCTTTGCTTTAATAATTAGCTAATAAAAAGAGAGTTAAGGATGCAAATTCTTCTCTGTGGTTCTCAGAAAAGAGAGATTGTCACAAGCCTTCAGTGGATATCCAGAACTTCTCAGATCTAGGGTGATCATCAGGATAATTACATTCTTACCAGTGTTGGCTTGCTTACTGCCAGACAAGCATTGCTCATTTACTGTTGTGGTGCAGCTCCTGACTTCCTGATCAGGTTAAAGTTTTATATTGGCTCATTCCTTCAACTTGTCTAAGGGCAGCCCTGCCCTCCGGTATATCCGCCAGGCCATCTCCCCCCAGCTCTCCACCCCCACCCAATTTGATGTCATCCACAAAACATGAGCAAGTGTTGGTAAGCAGTACAGGTCTCAGGACAGATTCCTGCAATATTCCACTTTTACTGGCCTCTAGGTAGAATACAATCCATTAACCATTACCTCTGAGCCTGTGCATCCAACCCTGTTTTTTGTCTGTCTAGTTGTCCAAACAGGAAGATCTTAATGTCCTAATTTTGATACAGGAATGTCATGGAAGACCATGTCAAATGTCCTTCTAAAGCTGAGCTAAATGATATCCAATACTTTCCTATTTTTCACCAATAATTATTTTGTTACAGAAGGCAATGAGGTCAGTCAGACATGATTTACACCATGGCGTGCATTGGTGACTGCAAGCTGACTGTCACAGGCACTTTCTTCTTACTCCTGTGCCCAGGAGTTTGTTTCAAGAGGACTTGCTCCTCTATTTTTCTCAGGGACAGAAGTGAGATTGATTGACCTGTAGTATCCCAGATTGTTCTTCTAACCTTTTGATGGATGCAATATTTTTCTTCAGTCTTCTGAAGATTTCAGATGATAACTTTGATGTATTGACTGACATGATTTTTAAAATACAGTAGCAAGCAGCCTTGCAAGGGCATGCTAGTGACAGCAAGGGCTATTACTTGAGGTAATAGGAGAGGTAAAAGGAGAAGTACTTTTTGTCACCCTTGACATCCTTGCAAGTCTCAACTGAAGCTGATTTTGGCTTTCCTGACTGCATTCTCTACGTGCCTACGCAGTGTTTTTTAATATCTTCTTTTAATATTTTTAATATCTTCAGCCTGTTCCCCTTTCCACCTGCTGCATGACACCTTTTGGCACTGGAACTCCTCCAAGCGAATCTCTTGATACATCTGCTTGTCTTGCTGAATATCAGGATGGACTGTTCTTGCCCTTGGAGGATGCTGTTCTTTACTGGCCTCTCCACTGGTGCTGACCCACCCCTGAGGTTCTTGCTCAGCCTGTTGCCCATCCCATGGAATAGCTCCATACATCTGAGCTGCCCCTTCACAGAGATAACACACCCACTCCTTGTCTTTCCTGCAGGGTGTATCTGTCCACTGCAGCACTCCAGCTGTGTGAGCCATCCCACCACACCACAGCTGCTCCAACAGTGTTGCAGATGTTTGACCACAGTCTTACTTTCCCTGGTTGTTTCCCAGCTGCATGCATTTGTGCATATGCACTAGAGGTAGACTCCTTCTGCCTCTTTTTATACTTTGAGATTTGTCATGTGCCTCTTACTCTGCAGTCTTTCCAACTCCCATACAGCCCTTCCTTTCTTGATTACTGGTTATAATCTCACTTTTCTAGTGATTCTAATATAAAGCTTTTCTCACCAGATTGGCCAGATTTTTGGCCAAGATGCTTTTTCTTCTCTTTATCAGGTGGATCCTCTCTCCCCCTACAAGTGTTCAACCATCAGAGAGAGTTGTAAAATTCAACTCCCTGTCACCAACCCCAGTTGCAATGTAAGGTATTGGTCTGCAAGGTCTATCTGTTCCTCCTTAAGCATTTTTCCTTTGCTGGAGGCCACCTGGGTCTCCATGCCTTTGGCCCTTTCCCCCTTAGCAGTGTTGTTCTTGATACACTCCAGGTTAATAAATAAAAACAGTAACAGGAATGCATCAGTGGATATGACACATACTGTTCAGGAGGAGAAGACAGGTAAGAGCACTCTCCTCTTGGACACTGGTCAGGGAAGCTTTCTGGTCTTGAGTAAAGCTCTGGTTGTGTACCACGCCCCTCACATAGCATTGCCTGCTGGTATGTAACATTAATTGATTTTGCAACGAAGGCATGTCCTAAATGATTTTTCCATGAATGTTAATGGAAATGTTGTGGATATAATCCATTTTTCCTTGATGACAATTAGGTGTCTTAATCATAAAAGCAGACCATTTTTTGGGTCTATGATTTAAGATGGTGCTTATGCACAGGCAGCCTTGCTGAGCTTAACTAGGAACTTCTGTTGAAATCTGACTTTTCACTCTTATTTTTAGGTATTTCAAATTACTGTGAAAGATACTCTGAAGGAATGAGACTTGTTCTGAACACCTTTGGGCCAGTTCCTGAATTTTCAGGTGAAATTGTGCAGAAAGTCAATCAGGTAAATATGGAGTTGATAAAAACAGTGACTTTCAGAACGAAGACTGTTAGCTTTTATTTAAACATTTTTACCATTTCAGTTTACTGCTGGGGGTATCTGTAGTCTGTATTTATTGTGTGTGCTCTTTAAGGGAAAAGATCCTTTTTTGCATAAACCCTGTAGCTTTTTTCCTTCTGAATATTTCTCTGTTTTTTGTGTACTTTCCAAACTGGAGTTCCAGTCTGTAATGTGTGCAAATACATGTTTAAGTTAAGTATGTGAGCAGTCTGGTAAGGTTACTTGCATGTTTAAAGATAAGATGTTTTTAAGTGCTGTTCTGGATTGGGATCTAGTTTCTCTATTAACATTTCTAAGCCCACAGTTTGCTTATATTCACTGTGTAAGCTAATTTGAATGACCATAGCAATTAACTGAAGTTTTTCCTAACTCTGCCTATTTTAATGCTTCTTAAGAACACATGTATGTGTTGAATCATTGCTGATCAGCTATCAGAGATTAATTCCAAGTATGGAGGGAGTCTCTCTGGAAGAACATTTTTTTGTTCCTATTTATGTTAATGCAATTTCAACATGAGCTATGTTAAAAAGGAAACAAATTCTTTCATGCTTTAACAACACAGATTGCTTATAATAACAATCAATAATAATTGTGGAGTCATTCACAATTAGAAGCTTTAAACTAATATGAAAGGTTTTGGTATTTTTTATAGAAAGCTGGATTCCACTTCAACATCTGTTTCTGTGTCTTTTTGTTATCTTCAGTCTTCAATGCCTAAGATGTGCTTGCAAGGATCCTCTTTTAGAGTAAATCATTAAACTTTTCTTATCTTACTTCTCTGTCCCTCGTGCTGATGTTTTTTTGGAGTGACCACAGCTTGCCAGTTATTGGTGGCAGGTCCAGGTTTTACCCAGTTGCTTAACATTTGCTTTTTAAGCCTAAGACCTCAGGTACTATTTTGGCAAAGATGACCTCACAATCTCTACCTGCTCTCTAAAAACAACTTTTTTTTCTTTGGCACTTCTAAGTCAACTTCAGCTGTACATTTGGAAATAACTCTTTTTCCCCTGAGTTTGTTATGTGTCCCCCCCATCATTTTTAATATAACTGGCACTTTTAAGACAAAATGTTTTCAATACATATGGTATCCCTCATTACATTTATTGGGAACCAGAAGAGACATCACACATCTTTAAAAACACACACAAGACTCCGGTTTAGAGCACATTTTCAGTCACATAAATGGCCAGGTTGCCTCCCTCCTGCTGGATAAAAGATTATTGTCAAAGACAGTGGCTGTGTGGAGCAGAATGAGGGAAGAGGCTGATGTTTTGTTGCTTCTGTAGTCATCTTCATTGTCACATTCAGGATAACCTTATCTAAGTAGGAGCACTTTCCTTCTCATATGGTGGCTCATTTCCAGTCACCCATGTAAAGAATTAGTGACCTATTGCTTGTGATAGACTAAATTATAGTTGTGTGGATGGTGACTTGGTCTGACACACTTTCTATTTGATTTATTTGAACATGATCCATTATTGATCTTTTGAACATGAGATTTAATCATCTTAAATTTTCTGTTCCAGGCAATGTCTGAAAAAATTCCAGTTGTTCCAAAAGTCCTGGATGCCAGGAGAAAATGGAGAGATGAATGTCTCACTGGTCTTGCCAAGCTGAAAACACAAATGAAATCTGACTGAGGTGTGCCTTGTCTAACAGGAGAGACCAAATGAAGAGCAGATCTTCATAAAAAAGTGGAAATTTTTGGTCGTGTGGAAGAGGAGACTGAATGTGCAGCCAATGATGCATGCACATGTAGAGACCAATGAAACATTTGGTCCAAATTTCTCAAATTCATTATTAACTAGAAACAGTTATTAAAAAGTTCAGTTAAAATTTATCAAATTACTGTATAAATGCATTAAATGTGCAAGCATTAAGTAACTTTAGCAATATTAATATTGTGCAATGCTGGAACATAATCATGTTTTGAATAATGCATTTTTCAGCTTGCTTAGGAATTCAGCACTTGAACAATATTTGCTTATGCAGGGATCTGAAACAGGCAAACATCAGCTGTTTGTCACTGGAGAAAATAAGCAGCCCTCACCCACCAATCCCTGTGCCAGCGAGGTTAATTTGTGAGGCTCTGGCTGCAGATGGGAGAAGGTTGTATTGAGCAAAGAGGACGTTCACTGGCCAGTGAGCTGAGACAGCAGCAGTGAGGGTCACTTCAACTCCTACCTGTTACTGTACCACATTGTGGGAGAAGGAAATGCTCCTCCTTTGCCACCCCTTTGCACTTCTGTATGGTGATCCACATGTGAGTAAATAGAGCAAAATCCCCCCTTCATTCCATACCCTTGGTTCTGTTACCTACTCGGTACCTACTTGGTCTCTAAGACCATGCACTTGATACTCCGTGGCTCTGCACACCAATGTTTGATGCTGGCCTTTGGCATTGCTCATTAATATGTGCCCCATTTTAAGGCTTGTCTCTTAGAAATAAGAGAATTTAATTTAGTTAACTAGTTTGGGAGACAGTACGGTGTAATGGATCCGCCTGGGATTTGTCCATGACTGTCTGAATGATCTTGGGAAGCCAGTTCAGCTCTCTCATGCCATGTCTGTTTTATACATTAGTTGAAGGAAGATCTGCTTCTTTAGAACTCAGCTGTAGCTGCTGCTCAAGGGATCCCAGGTATCTGGATTGGAACTAGATGATCTTTAAGGTCCCTTCCAACCCAGGCCATTCTATGACACTGTGATCTGCTATTTTGCTCCCCTGCAGAGGAGACATGCAGTGGCTTAGATGTAGCATTTAGGCTTTACTGCTGCCCTTCCCTCAGGAGGCACAACATCTCATGTACAAGCATGCAGGACACACCTGGAAGCAGTATCAACCTCAGGTGCTGCAGTGGCATGTTTTTGTCCACGGCACAATGTTATTATGAATGTCTGCACCCTGTAATATGGTTGGACTTTGATCTTAGCTGGAACCTTGGGGCATTGTTGTTATGCAGATAGTAAGAATAACTTGAAACAGTGCATTGCACCCACCCTGCTTGAGTGACGCTTTTCTGAATTTGTGCTAAGTGGCCGTGTAACTTCAGCCACAACACAGATGCAGAAGGTTTAAGTTGTCACTTTGCTAATTCTCATGGGTTTTCTGTAGAGGATGCAGCCCACAAACAAGCTGTTGAAACTTTATTAGTTACCGTTTTGAGCTGAACAGCAGAAATGTCTGCATGAACATACAACACCACTTATTTCTGCTTAGGTCACAGCAAAGAAGTAGGATAAATTGTATTGCTTGACACAAGTGGTGAGCCAAGAACACATACCTGGATGTGAAATATAGGATGGGAGGCATAGTGCAGAGGCTGTCCTGTGCTTCTTTATAATCAGTGGGGGGAAGGGAAAATCTGAAAGCTCAGATTATTTTATTCCAATAATGATTTAAAATTCTCAGGTTTTTTCTATTGTTTTTTATTGCCACAGTGACTGGCTTAACCTGCATTTAGATATATGAAGTTGGAAAGGTCAGTCCTCACTCCTGAGGCCTTATTAAACAATAGTAAATTAATTATGAGGCTGATTTCCTCATTTTATGTATGTTCTTGCATTTCAGACAAGGCCAGAGAAGGTTCTGATTGCTTTCAAGATTGGACCTGTTTTTCTTATGGGCATATGACATTGTCATAGCTAATTAGCTTGCATTGCTTCTGTTTATTCTGAGATATTTTAAAACTGGATCATTTAATGAAGTATTTGTCTCTGTCTTTATTATTTTGCTTATTAATAAAATGTTTTAATGAGAAGGGTATTAACTTTCGTGCTCCAGTGTGATTGATGCTTTAGTGATAGCACTACATATGCATATTACATGCAGATCTTTAGAAACCAGTGTCCTGGTAGAATAATTTGTGGAAGTCAGTGGGAGAAAATCGACAAGAAATAATGTGCACTCTCCTATACTTTTTGTGTTGGCAACCAGTTGCTGAAGACATGGGGCCCTGCCATGGAGGAATGGTTTTCTGTGGGGGGAAGAGCTCTCTGAAAAGAGCCAGAGCACTTCTGTGTGGTGAGCAGCTCCTCCATAGGGCCTGGCCTACAGCAAAGCTCATCTTGGAGCATGAGCTCCCACTCAGGTTCACAGCTACAAGTTGAAGGTGGCCAGAGATTCTTGACTAAAAGTGTGTTTTAGCTGGTGCTTGCATAAGATTTGAAACACATGCAATTATTAGTTGGTAAATCCAACAACAACTGGGAAGCATTAGGAAAAGGAAGCTAAAAGAATGAGAGGGGCTGTTGTCATCCCAGGGACCTGTACTCTGTTCACAATTAATCGCCTTTACTGATAGTCGCTAGACTGTGTCTGAATCCTGCACCCAGCTCCCAGTACAAGATAGACATGGGATATATACTAGAACAAGGGGTAGAGGAGGCCCCCTGGTCTGACCTCAGAGCTCACCTGCTGTAAGCAGGAGGTTACATCAGAGACCTCCCAAGTTCCCTCCTGGCCTGCATTAGCCTGATTCCAAGTTTTATTTGATTTTGGTCTACTTTGCATCAGAAATGTTGCTCTGTCTGAAGTCAGTTAACTCCAAAGAAAGGATTGTTTTTACCCATATCATAAATGAAATTGAGGGTGGTGTTAATGTGTGTAAATAAGTCTGCAAAATTCCATTTCTCTTGAAATAATTGTTTTCATTTTTTTCTTCAAATTTGTCTTACTCCTTTTATCCCATTACTTTTCTCCTCAAATGCAATAAACTGCTTGTGATGGATTGCACCTGGCATTTTGTGAGGACACCTTCAGAATTAACACCAGCAGCCCTACAAACTTTTGGAACTACTGCACATACAGTCAAATTTATTTTGTTTGATTGTTAGAAGAATAAACAGTAGTTGCTTAAATGTTTGAGCAACTATTTTATGCTACACTATGAGATATTTTGGAATAATTTATCTTGTGGTTTCTTTTTTTACACAATAGCATATTTTGAAATTCTGTGGTTTTTTAATCAGGTCACAGATAGAGAATTTCCTAAGTCCCTGTCTTTGTTGCGCTGTCTTTTTCTCTGTTTTACCAATTTGATATTTATTATTTTCCTTATTATGCGTACTTTACTATAAGTAACTGCTGCTTATTGGAAGCAGAGTCCAGCCTGTTGGAAGTCAAAGCAAATAATGTGTAAGATAAGGGAGAAAGGACAGATGCAGGAAAACACTCACCTACTTCGCTGAGGGAAGTCCAATACCTCTGTTTCCTAAATCTTAGAGTGTAATGGGAGTAGTTTGCAGCTTGCAAAGCAGCTGTATGAATTTGCTTTCCCTATTCTGTGATTATTCTTCTGGTGATGATAATAGTTTGAAAGTTAAAATATCAGCATTTTCTATTTGCCCTAATCTATCTAATTGGAATGGTAATAAGAAGACGTTATCCTTTCTATAATATCTTTTAGGCAAAGAGTAAACTGTGCTTCATTAGGGAAGCAGGCTAAGTGCTTACAGTGCTTGTTACAAAAACAGAAAAAATCATTTTGAGACAAAATTATGTCATTGTCAGTCTCAGTTTTTCAAAAGATGAGATCTGCTGCCACTGCCTGTATAGTTACATGCCAGGATTGCATTGCCACAGTATGGGGTTACAAAAGGAGTTTTGAGACTATGTAAGTGTGGTGCCCTTGCAGAGACCGAGATTTGGAGGAGAGGAGCTCTCCATGAGAAGAGGAGCCCAGCAGATGTGAACCTAGTAATTACTGTAAGTGCCAGTAGGAAAAACAAATGGTCTTTTGCTTTCAACAGCCTACCAGGCCCAAAGGGAATGCTTCACAAATTAATTTGGATCTAGTTAGAGCAAACAAGTGTAAATGAATATGTTTGCTCTATCTGCCTGCTCATCTGCTCCCGTTCCCTCGAGCTTCTGTGTGTGAGTGTGTGTGTGCGCACGTGTGGGTGCTACTGCAAATCAGTGGAAAAGACAAAAGCTGACCCCGGGGGAAAACTCACATTTGATTTAGTAAGGCTTTATATGTATCAAGCCAGCAGCCAAGGATTTCTCTCTGTTCTTTGCTGTGATTTCAGACACAGAAAGGAATTCCTCCCTTCAGACTGTTACTCAGAGTTAAACAGTGATGCAGCTTAGAGCACATCACTTACAGGGAGTTACCCATGGACTGGTATCTCTCACATTTCATTTTTCAGGTAGAACTTTCTTCTTTTGAAAGGCTATACAGACTACTTGCTTCTATTACACACAGGAGGTCAGAAAAGAAACTGGCAATTTTCTAGTTTGCTATGAAACAGCATGACTTATTTTCTTAATATGCACTCAAAGAAATGCTCCATGGGGTTGCACATCCCTCAGTATATTCTTTTCTCTTTCTGACAATTTTTGTTTGCTGGGTGAGAATGCTCTTCACCAAACACTGAAATGGAGGGGTACTTGGAATAAAACAGCACTTAAAATGTGTGAGTTTTCTTCTTGAACCTCTGTGTGAAATGGAGATTTTAACATGTGGCCTTGTGGACTTCTTCCAGCTACTTGGATTTCAGACCTTTTTTCACAAGCAGATGTGTAAGATGCAGAATCATCCATTAAATTGTTTCCCTTCATGGGCAAACATCTATAAGATGCAGTGTAACATGAAAAGGTTAAGAGTCCATACTTCCATGTGGATATAGGAAAGCTTTGTGTAGAAGCTGAACTTACTTTTTCAAAAGATTCTATATTCTATATAAAATAGAGCTGTAAATTTGCCCTAAATTGGATGTATGATCTGTTTAGCTTAAGCCTCGATGATGAATGTTACAGTTTTAACGTACTGCTGGAGGTCTCTAAGGGTCCAACACCTCTGTGTCATCACAGTGGAGATGTTTCCCAACAGAAAACGTTAAAAAGCTTCTGTAGCTTCAAACATTGTGAAAACCTTCCACTGCATTCATGATGTATTTAACTTGAGGTCTTGCACTAACTGTTCAATACCTTAACAGTACATACTTTCCACATGAAGCCACAGTTGCTTGTTCTTGGTCTGCTTAAACAGGTAATGCTCCTGAGGAATACCATGGGGGCATTTTTTGGCTGCCCAAGGAGAAAGTGATGAGGCTAGAAAATCCTCACTGTCACTGATAATACTCAAGAAATGAGTCACTTACCAGTCAGCTTTATTCCCAACTGTGTTGCTCTAGAACTTGTATTTTTTTAAGCCCTACTTAAAAACTTAATGGGGTGCAATCTGCCTATGAAGTTCTTAGTAGTAATATAGCAAGTATTTCTGTTAAAAACATATTATTGGAATTGCTACTATAACACAAAGGCAGCAGTCACAGAAGTGCATAGCTTTCCACATTCCAGAGCACCTTGCGACCACAAAACCAGATTTGCTGATATTACTCAGCAATATCATTTCAAAGCCATGCAGTAATGGAAAGATGTAACCGTGCCATTTCAAACATATGGGCTAGTGGGGACAGCAAATTGCAAAACCAGGTGATTTAATGGAATGAGCAGTGCCTGTGCCTGGTCTGCATTGTGCAGAAGCTTATGGAGTAGCACAAAGTCACACTGTGTAATTCTGTAAACCAGAAACATTCCTTGTGTTTGCTTTTGGTTTTCCTTTTTTTGGAGAGAAAAGTTAATCACAAATATAATCTCCCCTCCATCCAAATCAGCATCACTGCACAGTAAAGGGTGATTAGCTTCAATTGCTGAAAGAGACATCTCACACTACTCTAGTCTGTTGTCTACAAAAGAAAAACCACTAAAAATAAGGATATGACTGCAGAGAAAAATAGAAAATACAAATTTTCTTATCAAGATGAAGGTATTATTTATACTACTACAAATAGAATCAGATTTAATTAAGTAGTAACCTGATCTTAGGTTTTAATCTGATCTTAGTATCTTAATAGTTTATTATAAGGAAAACCATTAGATAGGGATTAATGCAATCATATTTAATTACTGGTATAAGTGAGGTACGTGTTTGTTACACTGTGTGAATGCTGCTTACTGCATCTGCATGTAACTTTTGGTTTCAAGTCTCTGCTTACAGAAATTACAGTTCAGACTCTTCTGGAGGTTACTGCCTCAATAAAGTGCTGCCCAACCAACTCATCCCATTTACTGCCGTAAAACTTGTTGTGACAACTGTCCAGACAGTGGCCACTGACCGTAGCCTCAGGTAGTCACTGCTGTGTCAGTCCTGTCTCCATGCTTATGAAGAGCAAAATAAAGTGTAATTTCCAGCTGCCACCTCTCCTGTAACCCGCCAATGAGTTTCTTGAATGTCACCAAAAGGACTTCTGCTCTGACACCTCACTGCTGGCCTGTTGGTGCAGTTTCAGTAAATAGGCAGTGTGGGCAGCCTTGCCCAAAGTCCCAGGGTTTGTTCAGTCCCAGGGTTTGTTCCATTTCTTAGGCCAGATCAGTCTGTGCTGGCCTCCAGCATGGCTTGCTGCTCTGTTTTGGTAGCAAAGGAGTTTTGCTTGTACTGCCTACACAGACCAGCTCATAGGAAGCCCAGCCACAGCCTGTTGCATAGTTAGAAATGGATGTTAACAGCTCATCCTCAGTCACTCATTTTCCAGGCTAAGAAGCTTGGACTGTTCACCCATAAAACCAATGTTTTCCTTCCAAGATAATTTACCTGTAAAAGCCAAGTGAGGTCCATCTGCCCCACTGGTGTGCTGGCCCAGGCTCTCTGTTCTGTGATCCCTGCTGCAGCTTTTCTGACTGTCCCTTACACAAGTTACTGCCAGCTGCCACCCACCTGATGGCATTGCTTCAGTGTGAGGAAAGCTTGAAAACTTTCCATGAGACAGATCGATCAGCAGCATGGGGCTCTTTTGCCAAACCATATATAGTTGTAGGACCTTCCTCTGGTGATTGTATCAAAGGTTCTGAAACTTACATTAAAAGGCAGAGGTGATCACCACTGGATATTAGAGCCTACAACAATGGCTTGAATATGACCATGGTCATTATTTATGAGTAATGTGGCATAAACAACAGAGATAATTTTGAAGCTGCCTAATTAAGGCAGTATTTCAAGAGACTTCTAGAACAATATATGGTCACCTTGTTTATAACAGGAAAGCATGAAGTGAATAAAACTGAGCTACCATGGGAAGACTGGTTTGTTTAACATCAAGTCCATAGCTGTCCCTTACTTTTGGTAATGCCCAGTGAGCTTATTTTCAGTGGTGGCACTGGAAGAGCATTACTCTGGTTGCTTCTCATAACTCCTTTTTGGGTACATTTCATCAAGAAGTTTCCTGAGGAAGAAACTTGTTTTTCAGCCTTTCTTGATATATGACCCTTTGCATGATTTCCAAGCTCATATAGCCATAAGGTTATACACTACACTATGTTATATTTCTTCTTTTTCTTTTTTTTTTTTAACCTTCCTTTGAATTTTCCATTCACCATTTACCATCCATCTGTTTCCTCTCTGTTTCTTCTTGATGACCCTTTGTTACTGATGTTTCTCAGCTGCTCAGAGGATCACCTTTCATTTCAAAGCCACACATGGGGATTAATTGCTATCCAGATGTTGTACCAACCTCCCACTCCAGCCTCCACAAGCAAACTCTCTGTGGTGACTACTGATTTTTTTTCACTCAGTAGATGCGATTCAAACTCCAGCCTCTGTCTGTCTGGACCCTACTTAATCATGGCTGATGTGACAAGGGCCTGTTTTGGTCATTCCCAGCAACAGGTTGCATTTGCCCAGGCACAGCCCAGCTGTCCAGCAGCAGCAGCTCCTCTGACTCCCATTCCTCCAGGACAGTGCTGTGTGCTGCAGGTGCTGCAGTGCCAAATCCTCTCTGTTGACGCCAATGTTTGACTTGTCCGATTTAATCTCATGATAGGTCTGAAGATGAAGCTGCTCCTTATTTTATGACTGACTCAGTATTCATCTGTCAACTCAGTGCCTGTTGAGATCATTGGTGATCAACAGCTCTGTGAGCATTGAAACAAACTTTTTGGCAGAAGGCCTTTTTATACCACAAGGATTCTACATTTGGACCTAGAAAGCACAGGGCAGTAGAAGCAGGACCCTTTTGGTCAGGACAGTCCCTGTAATAGGGGACATTATGTCCCCTTTTTAGCCTCCCAGGGCAGCTTTTCCAACTTCTGGCTCCTGCCTGTTGCCTTTACAACTCCTTGTGTGCTCCCTGAGAAGCAGAGACCCCATACCAGTGATGTGTGGGGGACATACCAGTGCTCACTGGCACAGCTTTTCTGAGCCCTCATTCCCTCCAGCTCTCACTTCATATTCTTTCTTTATATTCTCCCATCCATGAGATACATTTTTGCTGACTTCCAGGCCTGTTTGGCAAATACTCTCCTTCTACTCACAGTTTCCTCAGGGAATCATTCTTCTTTTTGTTACTTGAACTAATATTTTCATATTTTTTTGTGGTATATCCTACAGTCTCCCCCGGAGAAAACTCTTTTATCAAGTCTGTGAAACCTCTTCCTCTTTTTTAACCCTTTTGTAGGGAAATTATGAAATGCTTAATACATGTTTGTACTTTTGTGATTATTTTTCTCAGTTCGGGTATGGCACCAGCTCCAGTTCACACAAACTCCATCCTTGGCTAAAATCCCCGGCTTGCATGCCTGGCAAAACCACAGTACCTGGGTGGAGAAAGTATAGTCTCCACAATTAAAATGCCAGCTGCCTTAATGAAGGCAAATTTATTAGGGAGAATTTTATGACAGTGTGTTTTCACCTTGGCAACAATCTAATAGGCAGCATCCATCTAATAAGCGGAATAATATCCCAAGCGCAGCCTGGACAGAGGGAGGCTGCACTGGGTCAGCTTTGGATCCATGTGAGCATCTCCCTTCACTGTCATTTGTTCATAGACAGTGAGCTTTCTCCTAGCAGCCCTTTCTTGTTCTGTTTGTGCCTTTATACAGTTTCTGCCCTACTACTACCCCGTTTTTAAAATTTTTATTAATCCATGCCTGTTTGGAGGTTCCCTACAGTGTCCCTCATTTTTCATTGCCCACTCACGGCTCAACTGCATCTATGAAATAGATTTTAAAATATTTTTCAAGCCTTCACAAGGTTGTACAAAGTTCACTCAAGTTTGAGCCACAGCTTAGTTAAGCAACTGAACAAACTATTCAGAGCAGTTGCAGAGGTCTTGGGGTTCTTTTAGAAAAGGTTAGATACACATCTCTTGGAGATGATGCAGATATAGTTAGTACAAATCAGAGATCCTTCATCCCTATAAACATGCAAATTAAAAACAATACAATATTGCCCAATGCTTAATATAAGCATACACCCAATGCTCACGCAGCCACAAATTAGTTTATCTAAAGAGACCAAAAGGGAGATGAAGAAAAAGGTGGGGTGACACTTGATCCCAATAAGTAAAGGCCAGCTCTGAGAAGGTAGTTTCCAAAGGGATATTTTGGGAGCATTTTAGGTCATTGTGAACAAACAGTGGTGGTGGGCATCACGGAAACATGGTACAGCTAATGCAAACCATACATAATACAATAATTTCCGGAAGGGCATGAATAAGGCAGGGCTGCTGAGACATCACCATTGCACAAAGCAATGAAGAAATCACCAAGAGCGGATAATCATAACTTTTAGAAAGAGGAAGTCATGAAAGAAATGGGAAATAAAGTCTAGACACAGGGGTATTGTCAGAAGGAATCCCTTTCAAGACTGAGGCTGCCACAAAAGACGGAAAAGAAGATGGAAACAGCTCCAGAGCAGGACATGGATGTGAAACTAGCGGGGAAAGGCCACTGGAACTTCAGAAAATATCTCCAAAACCAGGAGAATGCAAAGAGGTACCAACTGGCAGGTTTTACTGCCCTTTCCTGATTTTGAGGAGGGTCACCTCAATGCTTCCTTAGGGAAACAATGGGAGGCAGCATTCAAAGCAGCCTTGGTGTAAGTTGCTTTCAGTGGTTAAAGGCAGCAGTGAGCAAGGAAGAGCCAGTCAACCCCAACAGTGGGCCAGGGAGCTGGGGACGCCAGGGGCTGGTCATGCTCATTCCTTGCAGGAGGCACCTGCTTCAGGAGGCAGCACTTTACACGGAAAACAACGTCATGCAGACACCCAAATGACAGCACTGTCAAAAAGCAAACTGCAGTTTTCAATATGATTGCAGTTTTCCAAGAATTAGCAAACATTTAGACCATTGTCTGAGGTGAAGTGCTAATGGCAGCCAAGGAGCTGTGGAGCTCCTGTGCTTCTCCTTTCCACGAGCAATGATTTGGCATTTGGAGGTTGGGAGATGTATTCCCATGGAAGATCTGAATGCTGTTCCCTGGTCACTGCATGTAAAACAGTATAAATACCAGACATATTTAAATTACTGACAACACTCTCCATTGACCTGCAAACACCAATTTTTCCAGCTAAGATTTACAGCCTCTCATCTCCAGTGTCTTCATCTAAGGCAAAGAGCTACATGTTGGACATAACAAAGAACAGATAGATGCTGTGCTCACAGGAGCTGAGCTCCACACCACTGACTCCCCCATGGGTGATTGCAAAAGGAGATGTGACTCGGCCACTGGTGTGGAACAGACTTTGGTACATGGAACCATTCTTTGAATTGCTCTCGGGTGTCAAAGTGTAAATGTGTCCAATCCTCTGTGCAATGGGTCCATGGGTGTTATTCCACAGAGTGAGGATGGCTGCAGCAGGCAGAAGGATGGATACATTAGAGATGTAAGTTTGAACAAAACAGGCAGATTAAAAGGATTGATTTTAAGACAAAGTGAGTATGCTGTGAGATAAAGGTACATAATGGTCTGCAGGTGAAAAGATTATAGAGGTGATATATAAAGAATGTCCTGAATTAATCACTTCCTTTGTGTAAGTATTTATGTTTTGCAAATCATTATCACTTAGCAACCTACACTGTCCTTTTTATTTTTCACAGACTTAAACTGTTTCCTGGGGGTATTATCTCTGTCTGGCTCAGCAAAATTAAAACAGTATCTCACTTAACACTGTGAGCAGATGGAAGTAGTTGGCTCCAGATGTATTATGAATTCCACTTAGAAAATTGACATGGTTTAGATCACAGAAAGTGGGGCATATTCGGTGTTCAACACTTTCTTATAGAGCACTAAGCTGTGTTTAGCTTTATGGATCTTATCAAATGCTTGTTCAAGCCAAATCATGACTCTTGCCAAGAATACTTAATGCCACATTTGAGGTGATGGAATGTAAACCAGGAAGAGAACTGGTGGGATTGCTGGGCTCTCCCTCTGCCCTGAGACACCACCCCTGCCAGGGAGCCCTGCCGGACCCCTGCCACAGGCACTCCTGGTGCAGGGAACAATCACAGGGAGGTTTGCCTAAGGACTCCTGAAAAATCTTTCTGGAAAGGGATTCTCCAGCCTCTCCCCGCACTCCACACCCTGTACATCTTGGAAATGTTCCCTAGTAGGCTGTCAAAGCACTCTTTGTTGTAGAAGGAAAACTGATTTCTTCATGTCTTTGTCTGTGCAGATAATATGAAATGATCATCCCCTCAAGGTTTCATGTGTTAGAGTATTGTTTCCATCTCTGTTCCTAATCTTCTTTTCTGGGACTAAATGAGCCTAGTTCCTGAGTTTTTTCTTTTGAATCCCTCAGTGTATATTTCTCCTAATCCTTGTGCTCGTTGAATGCTTCTCACTATCTGCAAGCACCATGTCCAGACCAGGATCCAGCACTCCAGCTAATTCATTCAAAGATCTTAGCATATATTAAACCACACCAAATTGATGGTCACTTCTGCGTCGAGAGGAGTGAAGGTAATGCTTGTCTGCTCCCAGCCCTCAGACCAATGTGCTGCCATGCCAGGGTGACCCACACCAAGCTCAGTGGTTATCCCAGCCAAACTCTGCCAAGTTAAGACCTCCCACCAAGGCTGCCTGCATCCATTGCCCTTCCTCCTGCATATTGTTATTTTCAGCTCTGTCCAGGTGAGCAGAGTGAATCAGTGGAGGGCATGGAGTGGATGATGAGTGCTCTGTCCTTCTCTTCCTCCCTGAAATTTGCTGCCCAGCTCCTGTGGCTGACAGGGAGGGAGGACAGGGCTGGGCTGTGAGTCATTCTCCACTCCTGCTCCCTCCCTGAGCCAGGAGCTGCACCTTCCCTGCCAGATGCAAGCTATGGCCAAGGCCTTAGCCCCACGCTTGCAGGGAAAAGAATCTTTCACTGTGCTGTGGCACAAATGTGGCCCCATTTAGAGCTGCGTGCCCTTCCCATTGCTCATGAGCCCTGCACTCCTCTGTGTCACTGCTGGCAGTAGATGCCTGCTGCTGCCCTCCTGCATGGCCCAATCAATGGGCAAGCCATACAGAATTTTAGCATTTAAAATGGGCCCAAAAGGATGAAGAAAAACACCAATTATCTCATGACATTCTAATACTTGATGAAGAGTGAGACAGTACAGGTCTGAGGTGTGGGCATTTACAAACCCTCAGAAAGGTACAGCTCCTGAGCTGATTAATAGCAAGGAAAGTTTAAACACTTTAACAATAGCTGCATTAATGCCAGAGGTACAGAGTCAAAGGCAGAAGTGAACTGAGGGATTAGATAGCTTTTAGGTGTTAAAAATAACAGGTGTTTGGCCATAGCTTTCCACTGGGAGTTCCCTTTAACACCTGAGCCTCTCAAACTCACAAGCTATCCACTGGAGGATGCTCTCCATTTTTGCCTGTCCACACCACACTGTGGTGGGGCAGGACAGACTTGCCTGGGCTGCACTGGAGGAGCTGTTTCATTGGAAGTGGGTGCACACACCCGGCCCCACTCCAGTACTGCCAGCTCAGGGGCATCTGACAGTCGGAGGCCTGGCAGAGGAATCATGTGAGCTTCCATTGTCAAGAACACTTTTTATTTGTTGTTATGAGTTTGGAAGGGCTTTTTTAATTAGGTGGGGACTGTCCCGCTCTGCTCTGCACTGGTAAAGCCTCACCCCGAGTCCTGTGTTCAGTTTTGGGCACCACAATATAAAAAAGATATTAAGCTATTATAGAGCATCCAAAGGAGGGCTGTGAGGATGGTGAAGGGTCTGGAGGGGAAGCCTTAGGAGTGGCTGAGGTGACTTGGTTTGTTCAGCCTGAAGGAGACTGAGGAGAGATCTCATGGCAGTCTACAACTACTTCACTGGGGGAAGAGGAGGGGCAGGTGCTGATCTTTTGAGGAAATGGTATGGTGCTGAATTGGGGGTGCTTTAGATTAGATATCAGGAGGAGGTTTTTCACCCAGAAAGGAGTTGAACACTGGAACAGGCTCCCCAGGGAAGTGGTCATGGCATCAGGCCTGTCTGAGTTTAAGAAGTGTTTGGACAGTGCTCTCAGGTACATGGTGTGATTCTTGGAGTGTCCTGAGCAGGGCCAGGAGTTGGACTTGATAATCCTGAAGGGTTCCTTGCAACTCAGCATATTCTATGATTCTATGAGTATTTTCCAGTTATTTATTTCCTGTGCAAAACCTAAGCCCTCCTCCTGTATGAAGCAGAGGGGAGACCTGTGCTCAGCATCTCTGAGTGAGGAGAGGCTTTTCTCACCTGCCCTCCGCTCCAGAAAGCAGTGGTACCTCTTTCCTAGTCGCCAGCACTGCAGGGACCCACCAGAGCAGCACTAAATGGAGCTGCTCTGGTGTTAACTAGGCCAGTCTGGGGCCATTAGTCATCCACTCCTTGCATGCCTCACTGCCTGTGCCCTGAACAGGCATGTTCCACTGTCTTTATGCAGCTCCCCTGAAGGGCTGGTTGCTGATGGCGGGCAGCCACCACCCCCACTGCCTGCCATCACCCACCACCCCAGTGCCCATCAGGGACCTTGTGCCCACCACTGAAGCCTGCCATGATAAGGCAGAGGTGCCCACGAGCCAGGTTTAACAGCACCAGCCCTGAGACAAAAAGCCCACCTGGAGCAAAAGCCCTGCTCCTGGGTGGTAGTGTTGCCATAAGCCTTAATATAGTTGTAGATTTTAATGTCATTTTATATAGTTTTATAGTCTTTTGCATTTAAAAAGTAGTTTATAACCCCTGTACCAAATACTTAAGCTAGATTTTAACCTCTGTGTCACATTCTTGAAGCCTGTTTCTGTGCTAAGGGGGAGATATTAGGCTGTGTTCAGATAGCTACTAGAACATGTTATAGTCAAAATACAATATTGTTTAGTCGTAGTATAGAGATGGGGTTAGAGGGTACTGGAAGAACTCCAAATAGAAGACGTAATGTGATGAAGATGAGGGTGGGGGGAGGAAGGAGTGGTCTTGGGACCACCGACTCAATTCTAAGGGGGTGTTTCTGGGGGGGAGGTTATAGATAGCAGGGGGGTGGGCTAATTAGACACTGGATGTATTTTCTAGATAGGAAAATTAAGTAGAATCATAAATTTGTAGAATTCTGTGATCCCAGCGTGCGTCATGGATTGCTATAGCTAAACTCATAGTAAAGGATCTTTTCTCTGCCTTGCCCTGTCGTGGAAGTTTTCTTCCTAGGTATTTCAGGCAACAGTAGGGCTAACTCTCTCGTCCCACTCTCCCAACTGGGAGCACAGCCTGGATAGAGGGCTGCCATCAACTTTTGTGTCAAAACACATGGGTGGCTCAGACCTTTCCTGACTCAGCCTGCAGGCTCAGCCCTATCTCAAGCCAACAGTCCTGGTGGATTTTTAACAACCATGAAGGATTTGGTTTTGTCTAATTCCCTGTGTGTGCAACCATCAAGCAAGTTCTTATCTTGACTTAACCTACAGGTAGAACCACTCTGGTCATACTGCTGGCATATTTCAGGGATTTATGTCCACACCCCTGTGGCGTACGCGCTCCAGGATCCCTCAGGTCGTCTTTCATCATCAGTTACACTTCAAGCCTCTGCAATCAGATATGGTTATCTGAGCAACAGGGAGAAATATTTACCAAAATGAAATTTAGATGGGAAAATGGGGGGGGAAGGAAGGAAGGAAGGAAGGAAGGAAGGAAGAAGGGAGGGGTAAAGAGCTAAAAATGAAAACTCAATGTTATTTGAAATACACGCTGATGTTTATTAGAAATTTTTTTTTCACTTTTGCACATCAGCAGTTCTATACAGAATAATTTATCTCATGCTATATATTCTTTGCCTTCTAGTTTTTACAGTAATTTGATTTTTAAGATATATGTTTCTTTGCTCCCCCACACTTTCAGCTCCAGCTAAAATTTTTGTGCATCTGATGTGGCTTTTGCTTCATGTAAAAAAGCATATTCTAAATGAGATACTAATCCTGCAACATAGTTTGAATCTGTGACTATGTTAATTGGCTGTTGCCACTTAGAAAACAGTCTGACTACTGCTGCTAATTCTACCACCTGTGGGGAGCCTTCTAGTTTTTACATCGGAATGCTGTAAAAAGTCAGCTAAAAGCTGAGAGTGGTTGTTGGTGTGGACCTCAAGAGAATTTGGACTGTGATGAGCTTGACATGTTGGAAGTCCAGTTCTGGATAATGTTTCTACATTTTTACTGTTTTTCTGTAACATCCACTAATGCTTTCTCAGAGTTTCCTCTTATGGGATGCTATCTTGGCTATGATCCACTGGGGATGGCTGAGATTTGGATATGAATTGCTGAGTGGAGGTGGTGCAACACCAGTGTGCAGGTGACCAACCCAAGTACCACTCACCTGCCAAAGCAAGACATTAGGGCAAGGGACACCCCTTCCGCAGGGCCCTTCCATCCTTCTATGAGAAAACAAGACCTTGGCTACTCCTGACCCCATGACTTTGGGCAGAGCAGCTCAGCAGCCTTGTGTCCCTTCAGCAACCTCTTTGAGGATGGCTGACAATGTAAGTTGTCCACCTGGTGTCCTGATGGAAGGCTATGGAGAATCTTCTGAAAACAACACCTTAGTAGATCATCACCATCTATTGCTGTCTCTGTGAGTGAGTGTTGTTGTACCTGGTAGGGGAGTCGGGTGGGCTAAACCACACGGCCAGCTCCTGCAGCAGCACACAGCTCTGGGCACGACAGACAGTGGCAGAATTTATAATCACATTTTTATCGTAACTGGGAAATAAAGAAAAGAAATTGTGATAAAACCTGAGTGGTCTTGTGGAGAACGTGACCTTAAGCCTGTCTCCCATGCTGGCAAATGCTTGATGTTAGAGCACTAAGGGTTGCCTCCTCCATTGCTTCCAAGTGGATATTTCTGTCTCCTCCTGGCAGATTTAGCTGGTTAATCTGGGCTTTCCTGAGTTCCAGAAACGGAAAGCTGCACCAAAACCTAGTGTTGTTACTGCTGGTACTGTCCATAGCCTGGCTGGATTCAAATGGGTTTTCTGCTCTTTGCAGAAGTTGTTCATCTGGCTCTTCTGGACGCACCCTGACTTGTGGCTGCCACCTCAGCACTTAATGAAGGAGTTAATGGACATCTTCTCCTCTTTCTTGCTCAATGTGGTTGTAATGGCAGCCTGTACTCTTCAAGGAAGGAGAGAATAGGTCTCATCAGGGATCTTCTTTACAACACTCAAATGTATTCTCAAAATCATGCAGATGCCATGTGAATATCTGATGTGACATGGGTTGTAGAGACATCCTTGTGGGCATGGAAAGTGTTAAAATGTACCTATTTACTGTGTTGCAAATGCCATGCATTGCAAACTTGGGAAAGTATCTTAGGCAGCATGAATTTTGCCCTTAAGCATTAAGTAATATGTGAATTACTACTTAAAATTAGTATCCCAGGCTTGTTAGGATTTGTTTTTTCATTAAGTTTCATCAGGTTTCCTCAGCAGTGTACATCTGATATGTGCTATTATTCTTTCAGTTACTGTGCACTTTCCACCAGGCCCACAGAGATCAGGGTCTTCTGTACTAGGGTTTTACCCTGGGAGATTCTGATCTGCAGGACAAGAGCTTTGGATGAGACCTGTGGGTGTCCCAGAGCAGTCTGAAAGCCTGCAGGGACATGTTCAGCAGCCTCACCAGTCCCCAACCAGCCAATGCCAAGGTGAAAGCCTCATCCTGACTTTGCAAAGGGGGAAGAGATCAAATCAAGGTCACACTTCAGTAGCTCATGTAAAATTTTCTTCCTTAAGACTCCTGCCTTATGCCACAGGGTCCCCCAAAGAAAAGGGCCAGGGAACACTTGTTGTTTGGGGTTAGGCTGGGAAACTGAGCAGGGAAGCCAAGTGGACGTGTGATTTCCCAAAAGTATTTGGAAGACCTATGCATTCCCAATGGGGCTGAAGGGTGAGAGGCAATATGTGTCACAACAAAGCCACAGAGGCATGTAGAACACAAGCTGGTCTGATTCCCTCTTGGACCTCTACTATACGCTGATGAGATGGACTCAGAGGCCAAGTGCTTGGCACAGAGAGGGCCTGAGAGCCATCATAGATGGGGAAATACTGATGTTTCAGAGTTTGGTCTTTATTTTGATTGTATCCACTTAAAGGCTGTTTTCAGGACAAATATTCATTTTTTTTTAAAAATAGAAGAAAAGGAAAATAGAATAGGCTCCTTGAGGGAATAGCAGAAGTGGTAGGGTAGGTCTTGGCACTTTGGCAGAGCAAGACTCCAGGTAGCAAACCATCAACATGAGAAAATATTTGCTACTCCTGCTCAGCATGTGGCACAGGCTTTGGAGACACAAATGTCCACCTTTTCACTGACCTAGCAATTGCATGTGTGAGCCATGGCTCTGTGTCCCAGGGAAAGGCAGGGTCTTTCTGGGAGATAATTCCCTCAAGCAGTTGCAGCAGCCGGGTCTCGGGCAGGTGAGTAAGGAAGACCCTGGGAGGGTATGGGCCATGGTGGGAAACATCACAGGAGCACCTGGGCAAACCAAACCCCTCTGGACATCTGTGCCTTGCAGTTCTTTCCTGCTTACACTTGGGATGTGGATTTTTTGGGCAGCACTCATCTCTCATGAAGACAGGGAAAGAGCAGTCTTTTATCTCTGCCTTGTTCTCTGGTTTTGGTAATGTACTATTAATTTTGTTTTACAGGTAGGCAATGAGTTATTTTTTATTGGTGTGGTAATTTTATGGCTGAAGAAAGGGCAGAGTTGTATATGAAGTAGCAGGTAAGGAAGGAGTTCCTCATGCTCAAGGCCTTGATGATGGAAAATGTATTCAGAGGTAAGTCCTCTGCTCACATAAAATACAGGAGTCTTTCAACAAAAAGGTTTCAGGTTTCCCTTTTAAAAATTCAGAGTCCTTTAAATCAAGAAAAATGCGTCCATGAGAAGGGAGTGCCAGTAATAACAGGCCTGGTCTCACATCCAGTGGTAAAAGAAAAACAAGCAGGAGTTTCCCCTGAGGGAAGAGGGATTCTGGAAGTTAAATATAAATGTTTGTGGTTGTGCAGAGTTAAAAGGCTTCCTAGACACCCTGACTTCCCTCTTGTGTCTTGAGCATCTCAGGGTAATGCAACAACCTTGTGCCTCAGAAAAGAGCTTGGTTTCAGCAGCCCCATCTTCTGCAGGGAGACCAAGGAAACACCAGAACAGGGATGTGGGTAAGTGTCAACAGCTCCTGCCCTCCAAAATTCCCGGTGGGGACTATTTACATATTCTCTCTGTGCAGGAGACTGCTGGTTTCTCAAGAGCCCAGGCCTTCGCCTGCCCTAGTTAAAAACAATTACTATTACAGGATTTGCTCGGTTAAATTTAAGGCAACTCACATAAAACAGGAAGAAGTCTGAGTTCAGTGTCAGTCATCCTTTATCAGTGATCAACCCTTCTGTTCACGTTTCTGCATTTGAATAATTTTGTCAAAATTGCATTTTAAGACCTTTCTGTAACGTGGCTTTTGGCTTGGCACAAAATACAAATAATTAGCCTGCTCTAATAACATCTATATTCTATGAGTACTCCTCTTGCAAATGTGCCATGTAATCTACAGAGGCATTGATCCTAAATTAAAAGACAGCATCAAAATCTGAGTCACTTCTTCTCCACATTATTAAGTGTCTATTTCAGTTAAACCAGTGATGGTTGCCAAGCCCATTTCATACTTGCCCTTCCCTTTTTTCTGGTCTTTCTATCCTGCTGGCAGAAGACCACATGGACAACCAGAGCACAGTCTAACATGTCTTTGTGTGTGCCCTCAGTTGGCTTTCATATGGATTTTGTCTCCTGTCTTACATCAGGGACACTCTGGCAGCTCCATTCAGTTGATGGTCTCCCCTCTCGCCTACCTCTCCAGTAACAGAGCTCTCACTCATCTGGCCAAGACGAGGGCCTGAAAATCTTGTGCAGAGAAGCTGAACTCCATAGTACAAAACAAATTTTCTGGCTGTTTACACTGGATGAAGAATAATCTACAACCAAAGCAAACCTGGTTTCATGGCCACAAGGCACACCTTTCCTACCCTGGGGACACAGGAGATCCTGAACATGTTGGAAGAAAAACAATTTTCCTGCACAGGGTGAGAGAAGGAAGAGTACAAGGCAGTTTCCAAAGGGTGACCTCCCTTCTTTGCTCTACACTGCAGGGCAGGAGGACCCTGTGGTGGGAGGACACCCAGGAGGCTGGAGGTTTGCAACCACAGAGAGTCATAGCCAGGCCCTGTTACCCCCAGCCATCCAAACTGCTGAGTGCCAGAACTGCAGAGATGTTAGCAGGTACATTCTATAAAGGGGATGACTGGCAGGATGAAGTAAGCAGGAGCCCATTCATCGCTGGGCAGAAGGTTGGGATAAATGGGAAGAGACCTTCTTTAGGAGGGAAACCGGTTTGCTGGATGATGAAGAAAGAGGTTCCCCTGTAACCTAAACACAGACTCAGTGGGGACCTTTCAGTGTCATGAGACAAGAGGGCTTCCCACAACCTGAGTCAGCTCTGTAACCCCCACACTGTAGATTACCACACAGACATGCACCCAAAGCAGCAGAAAAAATTGGAGATTGCATCCCTCAGGAGCCACATGTGCTCCACAGACCTTCCTGCTGCCCCAGAATAGAACGTCATCATGCCAAAGCAGGAAAAGCAGAGGGTGTGACTGTCTTGCATTGCCCAACCTCTGCCCACTCAGCTGACGTCTGCTTGGCCAAGCTGGTGAAGAAGAGAGGGCTGGCTGGGCACTGGGGCAAGGGCAGCATGTTGGCATGCCATGGTTAGTTAGGAGCAGCTGCGGCCTGGGAGAGGCTCTGATGGGTTGGGCTGTCCCTAGGTGTAATCCTGACTGCAGAGTCTGATAGAAGATGCTGGCTAAGCAAAGACCATCCCATTCTACTCAGCAGGAATTAGATGAGAAGCACTCGCTGGATGCTGAAAATCAACAGTGTTGGCTGAATGAAAACTCTTGGATAATAGTAATAGTCTCAGCACACAGGCCAAAAAGGTGGCTGACTTCAGCACCCTCTCTCTGACAGTAGCCCACACACTTCAGGAGGCAGAGGACACCCCATGGGATTACTGTAATGATGTCCTATGGGAGAAGAGATATATTTCATACCTCTTCAGGCAGGATCTCATAAAGTGAAGTATGAGTTTTACCTGACTAAATTAAAGAGAGGCTATGATTTTTAGCTGGTATTAGTCTGACAAGACTGGCTTGACTACCCTGGCTGATCCACCCAGGAATCCTGGCACTAGAGGAGAGAGAATCTCAGTGGTTTCTGTACATGGGAACTGAGGATCATTACAGGAGGGATGAGAGCTGGGAATATCCCTTCCTCCTTTCTCTTCCTGCAGGGTCTGGCAGCCTAACTTAGTTATTCTCTCCTGAAAGGGAGAGGTTTGTCAAGGCTTCCTTTAGTCACTCCATCTCTGGAACTTAAGCCTTTCTAAAGTTAGGTAAGTGTTGGGGCTGGGGTACAAGGGTATTTGAGCTGCAAAATGTTGCTAGCTTTCTGCTCAGCCCATACCTATGTTGCAGAGTCCAGTTTACTCAGCTTGCATGAGGAGTGATTAAAGCATTTTGCTTTTGGGATGCCTCTGTGAGCATGTGCTGAGAATGACTCCTGTTCAAATCCAGTAGCTGACGCAGCAAAATCTTGTGCTCCATTGTTGCAAATCACTAATTTAAAGTCACAATCCATTTGGAGTAACTCTTAGAAACCCATTATTACTTTGCCACTGCCTACTGAGGTGCTTAGATAATCAAAATGCTTGTGAGAACAAGGAAAAAATCTTGCTCTTGGCCTAGAAAGTGTAAAGAGCAGTGACACACCCCAAGTGAGAAGCAGCAAGATGTGTGGGAGCACAGACAGAGGACTTGGGAGGATAAGATCCATGAGACCCCCCTGGAGCCTCAGTCACATGGATCTCATCATGGCTAAACCTGAAACTTTCAAGACAGGCTTTTACCTGCTCTCACATTTCTTTGGTAAGGTACAAGGGAGGTAAAGGAGGAATGCCATGTGAATTAGGTTTTATTAATCACTAGTAAGGTGAAAGCCCTTGCTATATTTTGGAAGCCCAGCACTCCTTCAGATAGAGACTACACAGGACACCTGGATCAGCTGTCTGGGGAGACCTGGGAATCTCTGGGAGCGCCTGCTCCTTTTTCAACCTGGAAGTCTGGGAATGGGCAACAAATTAATGGGTAGTATTTCCTTTCAGTAATGAGGAATTTACTCTGCATGACTGAGCCAGTAAAGTAAATAGACAATTTGTGTGTCTATATACCTCTGCATTTACATATTCTTTCCCAAATTCACATCTCTTACTGGCGGTCAAATAGGAGCAGCTGCGAATAGTTAAATTCCTTTGTCCAAACTGCTGTTATGTACATTCATTAATCTTCTATGACCTACACAGAACCCTCTGACCTAACCCCTGAAATGTTGCCTCTACAAGATGCCCCCTGTAAGGGCCCTTTTGCTTCTTGGAAGATGGCCTTCTTTCAGAAGACTCTAACAAATACTTTCCAAATGAGGGCCATTCAACAAGTCACAGAAGATAATTATCAACATGATTTAACTGGAAAATTTTCAGCTCTTGAACATACTGTGGTGACATTTGCTGATGGTATTCTTAGAGTGCATGGGAGGAATGGGGCTTTTTGTTCATATGTATCTCTAAAGTTATGTGTGTAGGATTTGGACTTTTCAGATTGCTATACTAATGTTAACTATGGCTTGGCATGTTAGTAGGTGCCCTGTGTTTATAAAAATCATCTGGCATAGACATTACTAAGGAAAGCCAGAAGGATGCTGTAGCTGAAAATGAAGTTGTTGGTAAGAATTATTGTTGCTGCCACTGGTTAGCATGAGGTAACAAGGCAGACCTCAAGGTCAGTGCAGGAGGAGGCAGAGGAGAAGGGAGCAAATAGGTCAGAAGACATGGGGTGAACCCACACACTAACCCAGTGGATCCTGACTCCCATAAGGACAATCCAGAGAAACATCTTGTCCCTCACCACAGCTCTGTAATTTGAAATGGAGAGGAAGGAAAACTACAAGATTAAGAGAGAGGAATACAGAAGATTCTTCAAATTTCAAAATGTAGAGGGAAAATACTTCACCTATCCCCTAGTGCATAACCAGTACTGCCTTTCATGACTACATAATGATGAGCATCTCAAAATGCACTGCAACTCTTTCCTGCATACAAGCGCATCAAAATGGTTACATCTGATTTTATGTTTGTTTCTCAGTTTCAGATAAAACCATTTGCATAGCCTTGTAAAACTTTTATGGTGTTTATCTCTGTCCTTGCCCTTATTAGCATATACTGACACCATGATAATTACATTGGTGCAATGATAACTTCTGATGGATTCAGTGAAAACTTCTGGTAACCCCACAGTGAAGCGACTTGCACAGATTTAGCTTCATTTTTGATCTCTGAAGAAAGTGCAGAGTGCTTCATATCAGCGTTTTCCCTAAGGGCAGAATTATCTAAAGTGTGGGGTGGGGCTGAAAAAGAGAACAACATCAGACTATCATTAACATTTTAGAAAAGGACAAAATACTTCCACCAAATAAAGGTAAAAGGCTACAAATACTTTTTAACCATCTATGCAGCTATTGTTATTGCAACGGGAGTGCTTTACAATTACAATTGGAAAGATAGATTGTACACTGAAGAACAGTCCCCAGTTCTCTCTTTTTCAACATGTGCTCTACACTATGAGAAGTACAGCGCATCCATATTCTCTTTGTATCAGCTCAGAGAATGGAATCACTAGCAGTAAGATGCCTTACCAGATGCAGAAGATGACAAGAAGAGCCTGGCACCTGTTAATTCTACTGCTAATTTTAATGTTATTTTAATTACCATCATGGAGAATGGAATGAAGAGTCTGAGGCTCAGTACTGTTCTCATAACATTTTATGAGAGGTTTGGCACCAGCTTCCATGGGAACAGGACTGATTGTCATACCTTCATATACTAGTAATGTGAGAGAGATTGCCAGTATCTCTATCATTTATAAAGTCAAATGGCCTCTGCAAATTAAGCAAATGAGTTGAAGCCAACAACAGGAGAGGACCTGCAAAGATGAATTCAAAGGGAATTGCTTATAGAAGAGAGGGAATGGATGTTAGAGCAGCAGAGAGAGGTTATATAGAAGGGTATAACCCTTTAACAAGGGTATACAGAAACTGCATATCCTGCCTACCATGTTGAAAGAAACTTAGAGAACCACATTCAGGTTTAGGAGACTGTAAGAAAAAGAAATAAACTGAAATGTGGCTGATTAAAAAAACCCAACAAAATAAAAAGACCCACACAAAGCTCTCCCAAAGTGTATTCCAAGGTTCTTGGATACTTGAAATCAATGGAGTTTGCCATATGAAACACAGGAAGGTCTGAACAAAAGTGCCCTAGGAATATAACGGCTTTTACACACATGAAAAACTATGCAGAGACAGATTAACTCACTGCAACTGAAATTGAAGACCCTCAGCTATGCAGTGTTGGTTTCATAGAATCATAGAATCG
>VXBX01005740.1:0-23248 GCA_013400415.1 Scytalopus superciliaris
AATAATAATAATAATAATGGAAATGGAAATGCCTGCACCCATTTTAGAATAAAGAAGCAGAAAAATAACATTTCTCTTTCTGGTAAAAAAAAAAAAAAAGAAAAAAAATTAAGTAAGATATGAAAAGGTATTGTAAGAAGAATTCTTTTCAGTGTTTTGGAACTGTATGATCTTTAAGGTCCCTTCCAGCCCAAACAATTCTCAACTTAAATGTCAGTACATCCTGCAAAACATAGCATATGAGTTAATAGTCCTTGTTCAATGAAGGCTGAACTTTGATAGTGAAAATTTCAGTTTTACTAGGTTGGAAAACCAGCTGAAGACATTTAGAGAAAATATCATTATAAAACATAATACAGTCTTGAAGAGTATTATATCTTCTACTTAGTGCTTCTGCACGTTCTCTTCCTTTCACTCAGAACTCACAACTACTAGGTATGACAAAGATTTGTCAAAAAGACATCAAAAGATGTCACATGTTCTTTTTAGTCATGCTGAACCTCTTTTTTGAGTTTATGCTACTTTATAATTTTGAAGAAAGGATTTATAAGTTTTCATAGCATTGAGCAAGTTTTTCCTCATTAGAGGCACCTAAGCAAAACACAGGGCCAAACGTCCAGTTTGCCCTCAGCAAGGACTGCATTTTTCCATCTGCAATTTTTCAGGCACAGCTGAAGTTATTTAAACATCTAACTATTTGATTTACAGATGCAATCAGCTACCTGCATATACAAGTGATTGTAACTGCAGGTGTCAGACTGGGGACTGTAATTTGAAATTCTTCCTCAAAATGCGCAAAATAATTATGGTTGAAATTATTTATGTGGGTTCATTAAACAGCTAAGCTTTGATACTTTGTATTCCCCCTGTGTCAGATACCACTTAAATTCCTTAGGTAGCCTTCCTGTGATTTCTGTTCTCATTATTTTTCCTGCTCCACTTTTTCTTATATCAAGTATGAACACAGCGTCACTTGCTCTGGCACAAGTACAATATTTATTCTGTGTAGGCTGTGCACCCAGTTCAGTTTCAGACTTCCTTTGTTTTACATACAGAACCTGAGAACAAAATCAGACACACATAAAAAAGGTGTGAGTCACTCGCTCACACCCTTCCTCTGATCCAGGCTTCAGCAGCATCAATGAAACAATTCTCACTGACACTGAGGGCTTTATGTAAGACTTTAACAACTGAGTATGATGGCCACAATCTGGCTCTGCATTTTATTACTTCATATAATAAACAGTCTCAGAATCAAAGATATTGTTTCTCCCTTCTGTCCTTTTAGCTGTCCTTTGCCTGCAATTGTAGGAAGATAATCAATACAGTGAAACAAAAAGATAATGGAAGACCTTGTTCTTCAGATGTTTTGCATAAGACAAAGTGACATTACCAGGTCACACAATTCTGTGCCCACAGACAGCTATCGTAAGGACTAATGTCACCCGTATTTGTAAATGTATGTGTTAACAGTTTAGAAATTAATCAAAAACAACAGGCAGATCATGTGTAATGTTCTGTATTCCCTGTACTCTTACCAGGAATGATAGAAATCTTTACTGGCCGTCCCTGGGCCCTCTCTTAATGTTTCTGTTTCATCCAGATTGCAGAAGGGCCATTATAGTGCCACATTGTCCCGGTAAGAACTGTATTTATTGATGGCCACCACAGTTTCTGTTCCTGCACAAGCCCAAGTGTTACACTGTGCCTGTAGAAAACTCTCCAGCCTGTATAAGAAAAAATCCTACAACACTGAAGATTGCCTTTTTTATGGACTCCACCAAGTGCTGTGCATTTTAATAATATAAATGATTCTGAAAACTGAAGCATAACAAAGAGGATTTTAGTATTTCATTTAATTATCTGTGGTAATAATTTTGTTCTTTTCCTTTTACATGAATTTTATCTCCCTTCATTAAGATAATAGATAATATAACCCTCTTCTGCAAAAATGGTGTCTGGTTCATTCAGTTTAGCCTGGCAGTTTTCCAGATTACATTAAAGATATTTTTCAGTATTAAATATTGGCTATGACATAGTCATCTCTTTACTCTGACTAGATGAAAGTTAGGAGTATATGTCATATGTTTTTCTTTCATTACTCCCTTACAGGATGCATGTTGGTAAAATTCATTAAAAGGAATTACAAATGCTATTCTTACTTGTCTGGATTCCTGTGAGGGCAAATAAAAGTTTTCCTCAAGCAATACTGAAAAAATTAGCAGAAAATAATAACTGATTATAATAATTATATAATAATTATAATGCAAACTAATTAGTCAGGTTAGCTGAAGGAGGGTAACAAGAATTAAAATCCTCAAGAAAAGGAACATCTCTGGGTGGTACCAATGACAGGAAAGCTTTTGCAGTGTGTATGAGTGAGGAGCTAGGCACTTAAAGTTTAATCTATTCAGGGCTTCAGAGCTTCTACTAATCTCCATTGAGAAAGAAGTGTCTTATTCTTCAAGGAGAAATGACAACCCTGCACAGGGCAAAGCTCTGGGCACATAAAAGTATATGAAGCAACATTAATACCCATAGGGCTTTAACATGTCCTGCTGCTAATTCCTGAATCATACCACAGGTCATCAGCAGGATAATTAGAAAGATTTCTACTGACATCAGCAAGCCTTGGGCCAGGCTCCAAGCACGGTATGAGTTTATGACTGGTGATGGCAAATAGACAAGGACTTGACATCAAGCTACAGATGTTATCTGGAAGGTAAATGCAGAGTCTGTTTATTAAGATTCCACACAGAAATCTGAAAACATATTTGTGGTTCTTAATATCATAAGATAAGCATAATTACAAAGGAAATTAGAGTAGAATGACAAATGTGGCTAGGGGGTTAGTAGTCATTAACATATAGAGATTGGTTAGGTTATTGCTGTGGGAGAGAACGATGCCAAATGAGACATTAAAAGGGCGCAAATGCCAGAACTGTCTAACACTATTTTTCTTAATAATACAAAGAATAATTAGGTCAAAAAAACACCCCAAGAAAAACTTTAGGGTGGTACATTTATGCTTTTTGGAATCAGGAATTCCTTACTGGAAACCTCTGTGTACCCTTTATTTCAGCTATTTAAATTAGCTTGGAGAAAATGTGATGCTCTCCATGGCTATAGGAAATTTTGAAATTAAAAAATAAAAAAATAAAAAAACAAACAGGTGAGAACCCGCTAGAAATTAATTAGTGTCTTTCATCCTTCTCCAGAGCATGGCATGCTGTGCTGGAAGGAATTGTGATCCCAATGCCACCCAACCACTCATATGTTGACTGCAATGTGCTTTTCTATGGAGTCAATCTTCCCAATGTGTACAGTTCTTGGTACTTCCTATCATGACATCCAGAGTTTTTGGAGCCTCTAAAACTCCACACAGTTAACTTTTGTAATTTGGTAAGAAAGAGAGCAGGTCTTTTCTGAATGTCTCATTGTTGGTTGTCATGACTTTCAGAAATCTTATCCCTTGCTAAGATTTATAGAGCAAGACAAAGCATGTCAGGGACAAGTCAGTACTATGGAAACTTCCTTCTTTTAGATTAGCATGCAAAGTTGTTTTTTTTTTATTACTAAACACCTTTGATTGCCAACCCGTAAACAATTCAACATACCATCCTTCCCTCTGCAGAGGGTTTCCCTCCTTTTTACTTGTGAAGCAACAAAACTGCTACCAGAGTTGCAAAGAGACAACACAATTCTCTCTGCATCCACTGCAGAATGAAAGAGACAAGCCCTTGATTATTTTTGGCTTTTGAAAACACCATGGGTACACATCAGCCTATGAAATGGTTGCAATGTGCAGCAAAAAGAAGGGCAAAAAAACTGTTTAGAGCTGTTGTGTTTTAACAGGCTGCAACACAACCTTGGCATGTGCCAAGAGGGGAGGCAGAGGGACCTGCCTGGGGTGCACGTAATGTTTACCTTCCTGACACATAAACATTTTTTCTGGGCCTGTCATCACATCTGTTGAATACTTGATTGGGGAAACCAAACAGTTTGCTTTGCTTCTGTAAGAACACAGCAGTTTTCCTGTCAGCATCAGTGGAGCAAGACAGTCCCACTCTCCAGACACGGGACTGGGTCTCAGCGTGCTACATAAGCTTTGGAGTGAAATACAGAGTGGGTAGTGCCGCGTGCCATGTAGGAGATGGTAGCTGGAGTTACAGAGAAGAAGGAAGGAGTGGAATGAGACACTTCCATGAAATATTCTTCCTAGAAGAAGGTGTCTCCATAAAGAAGTCTAGAAAATAACCACTCCTTTGTGGATATCGGAAAGCACAGGGAGGATGCTTCAAATGTTTGAATTGCCACACCCAGCACATATGGCTGCACTGCCCCTCAAACAGTCCTAGTCAGGACAGACAGACAGTACGATGCCTGCAAGTGTGCAACTACACTCCACCATATCTGACAATGTAACTGGAACTCATGCACATGTTTTGCCAGGGTTGACCACATTTTCCATTCCCAAGGGAAGGGTGTTGTGGCTAAGCACTGGGGTTCTTGTGAGACCAAGTATCACATCTGTCCTATTGTTAAAAGTACTGGTGAAAATACAATTCCCTTCTTTCAATCTGTCTGGGGAGACTGTTTATTCGGGTGTGTGACAGATACAGTTACAGTTCCCCATCAGTGTTTGAAGTAGGATCTAAAGAACCACTTCAAAAAATAGAATAAAGATTAAAAACAACCTTGTTCTCCATAAACAGACAGGTATCTAGATGCTTTTCTTTTGTTCATAGTGGAAGAGAGCCAAAGAATTGTTTTGCAGAGCATTCAGGCAAAAAGGGAAAGAAGGTAGGATTTTCTGGTGGACAAATGTATGTGTTTCAGATTGGAGTGGCCACAGGGAGAATTCTTCTCTGCTTTTCAGTGAGTGACTGATCTGTCTGTGACAGGAAAGTAAGATGTAAGAGACAAATATTTGTGACATAGTGTAAAAGAATTATTTGGATTCCTTTCCTCTTAAAAAACTTTCAACCAGGAAATCGCCCTTTGCATTACAGTGCAGGATAGGAACTAACCACACTGAAGAGCTGCCAAAGAAGTAGTTCTTCAGTGTGAGGAGAAATGTGTGGATCTTCTATTTCCACTGAACTTAGAGAATAAGTTATTTTAGACCAAATACCTGGTTGCCAATGAAATTTACATATGGGCCCAGAGAAGGTTTTCTTTCTTCACTGTATTTTATGCCTAGATCTGAGAGTTTTGATAACACCTAATCCAGTGAAAAAGAAATTGGGGAAAATACAGGATAGAGAAAATAGCAGAGGTAGTTGTATGTTTGGTAGAGGCACAGTAAGATAATTGACCATTTCGTACCAAAAGAAAATGGTTCAACAAGGTCAAAAGACACTGGAAGCAGTGCTGATGGCAATGTAATTACTCCAAATGAAAATGGTTATGATTTTTATTGGCCTGAAGAAGAATTGCATGGTAATAGCACTGCAGCTGGTGAATCTCAAAAGGCAGCTGAGGAATAAAAGGATGAGATGGTGCCAAATGGCCTTCCTGGCAGCCATGATGTAGTTGGTTACAGTGGGGATGTACCTTCCAGGAGACTTCTCTAAAGGATGCTTTGCTTGGCCCTTCAGCCCTACGGCTCTGTAAAAGGTGGTAGGCACAAAGCCATTAATTTTAGTTTATAACACTAAACATTATTTTTTCTCCCTTTTCCCCTCCATTTCCCTTAGACATTCATGGTCCCTGAACACAGTGGGATTGCAGCACAGCCAGAAACACAAACAGAGGATGCCACTGGCAATGTGCAGCTGCTGATGCTCTGGTTGATGGTGCCCCATCTCTTACCAGATGTCATCTCTGGTCTGATCTGCTGGGAGCAAACCTCTTCTTTCCTAAGTGCCTGCTGTCCTTACTGCCATTTGCCTGCTGGTGCGTGGAGACAGATCACTTTCGCAGGCAGTGGCTCTTTCTGTCTGTTTGCACACTGAGAAACAGGAGGAGAACCTGATTTCAGTCTTATCTGACTTCACAGTACTCCATCATTTAAGATAATCCACTGGAAGTGTCCTTTACACTAAAACCGGCATGTATTGGTAAATCGTGGAATTCCACAGATTTTAGCCCAGTTCACACCATTGTTACGCAAGCTTAGACACAAAGGCATAGCAAAAGAGAGACAGCATTGAATACGTTCATCTTTTAGTTCACTATTTTACCTTAACTGGAGATAAAATACTCTTGTATTTTAAAGCTGTTGTTCATTGCAAAAAGTATGAAAAGGGCTGATGGAAACAATTGTTAGAGAAAGATTTTCTGTTTGAAAAATAGAGGCTATGTAAATCGATATATCTCCAGGGAAAGATCAATTTTTATGGAATTCTCCTATCATGATAATCTAAATTAAATACTTTATGTTTACATTAATTTTTGTATCCAGCTAGACTAGCATTGTGCCTAATAACACTTGCAGCCAGAAAATATTTTTCCTGATGAGCTGAGCTTTGTGTTTGATCTGCATCTCCCTCATGCACCACAGTTTCTCATTGATGATGACTTGCTCTGATGAATCCCTAGAGTTTCAATTGAAGTCAGAAATGGGAATAGAAGAGAAAGGGAACCAAGAACCACATTGCAAACAGACATTGAAGAAGCCCAGGCATAGTGGTACCAAGGTCAAGCTGAGCTAGATGCACTGCTATTGCCAGTTCCCTTTGATTTTAAGTCATTTAATTCTGAAAAAGCTCTTAAATTTTTGGTTCCTTGTTCTGAATCGAGTTTGGATTTAGGTACGCTCACATTTTTCTTACATGTATTTTCCAGCAAAGAGAGGAATCAACAAAAGTCTGAGAAGGAGAATAAGGTCTGTAAATTGTATGGCAAGAAGGGCGGGGAACTCAGCATGGCAAAGCCCTGATCAAGCCCTTTCAGGATCTGTGCAGGCAACCTTTTCTGGCAGAAGAGCTGTGACAAGCCATATCTGAAAAGGTGCTGTCCTCATGGTGTATCATGACCATCTAATGGCCTCCATGGTTCCACACCATCTAAATGAGACAGTACCTGCCTGGAGGCTGAGACTGCTGGAGTGAAGTAGAGGCTCTCAGTGATTGTCAGGCAAGGAGATTGTGGCTACATTGGGAAAATGTGCCTTTCCTTTCCTGTGTCATAATATAGTCTATCTGCCATAATTATGAGTAATTCCTAATCCATGCTCTCTACTACTATATATTTCTCTAATATATTGCTTATTTAAACTCTAGTTTTATGATGTGTTTTTTTCCTCTGTTGTAATTAGAAAATGTGATAAAGCTATGCAACAAAGTGAATAACCAGGTCTTACCAAATGAAAACTTGCAAAGGCTGGTTTATGACAGAAACAGTTTGAGAAGTGATAAAATTATAATGCAAGTTCTTTCTTTTTCGACAGGCCAGATTTACCAATACACCCCAGACACATCATTCCTCTCCAACCCCACAAAACAGCTGTAAACCTGGATTAACCAGGCTGTTAAATGGAGTTTACAGCTGCTTTGCATCACCAGAATGGCTCAAAGCAGGCAGCACATACCAGTGAATACAGGCCTAATTGTACACTAATGAACGATGAAGTAGTTTAGGATGCAGTATTCACTTTGGCAGAATGAAAAAGAAATCTTTATATGGAGCAGATACGCTAAAATTTATCCTGGCTTTGCTCAAGGGGAAAAATTCATTCTCTTTTATTCTGAATGGATTATAATTAAGAAAAGCATCAGAGGCAAATTATTCAAGGTTAGAAATTTAAAAGAGCTTTAAGAATACATGCACTCTTTCCAGATATATTAGTGCCTGCTCAGGCTGGAGTTACAACGAAAGAAACTCATAGTTTAATTATAAAATAATGGTCAAAAAAACCTGCTTAGGTAAGCATGTGTTTCCATTAGGGAAGAAAAATCATTACAGAAAACAAGATTAAAAGTTAATGTTGCAAAGCTCATTGTCTGTGTATAACTTCATTAATGCTGGATAACTACTGTATAATTAGCAAGGTGTTCATTGTAGAAATCTATTAAAACAGTTGAAATGAATCTACCTAGATGTCTGCTTAGTCTGTAGTTACTGTAAAAAAAAAAAAAAAGGAAAAAAAAAAGGTCACAATATTTTTCAGAGCTTTAAGACATTGTTTTTCTTCTGTAAATAAAGCTTATAGCCTTAAGGCATTTGCCTTGTTGGGAATACAACATTCTCTGATATAATTTGACAAACACAGAAAGCATAAAAACTCCAGATGACTGGTTGTCATTTGTATATACAACAAATCATGCTTAAATTGTAGGGAAAAGCTGGGTCAGGACAGCCCACGAACAGAGTAGCGAGTTTTCCTCTTCACACTCTTAAGCACTGCACCAACAGTAGTGTGAGATGTGATGGAGATCTGGGTCCTCTGTAGTGAAGATTCATGCACCATTCATCCCTCCAGGTGATTCTGGAAGCCAAGAGAGACCTTGTCTTTCAACCTTTGGGGTTCCACCTTCAAAATCAATTGCCAAGCCATAGTTTTCATATAAGAATTGAGTCTATTATGCCTGGGCTAGTCGAAGGCTGGCTGTGGGTACAGTCATATAGCCACAGGCAGGCAGAGGAAAGCAGAGCTTTGCAGACTGAGCCTTAGCCCACATCCACAGACACCTAAGGGTGTGCATGAGCCCATAACCTCCCAGGAGGCTGGTGATTAGCTTAGGCCAAGGGCTGTACTCACCACAAATCCACAGCTTTCCCTTCACTTATGAGGAGCTTCCAGCTGGCCCAGAGCATGAGCATGGAGATGATGTTTTCCTGCAAAATACCATGTAAAATACTAGTAAAATATTACATTCGTTTTGAAAACACATTATCCCCAAGAGGGATAAAAATACCAGTTTAAAGAAAAAGCCAGGAAAATCTGGTCTTCAGGCTGCAAGATATTTAACCTTTTTCATTCTTGAGTGCTGAGCATCCCACACACTCTCAGTGATAATAATAACAGCAGTAACAATAGTAAGAGGAAATCAAAATCTGAAACAAAAGGCAGAGCTGAACTCACAATACTTAGGAGATATTCTGAAAATTATGCACCTAAAAGGTACAATTTAGGAAATCATACTTAATCACCAGGAATAGAAAAAAAAGATTAAATTCTCATAAAAAAGGAAAAAAAACTATTCAGAAAAGCCTTTTGTTGCTGAAACTACAAAAGCAAATGATGAATCAGATTGTGGCATGTCATCAGAAGTAAATGTCTCTTCCCTATGCAAATGGCTTTTAGCCAACTCAAAAATAAAATTTTTATGTTGCATTTCATGGGGATCTCACTGCTTAAGAAAAAAACCATAAGAACAAAAAATACATTTCCTAGGCCAATATAAAACCTTTTAATAAAATAACTATTCAAACAAGCAAAAAGCTTGTGGTCACATTCATAAAAGATAATAGTCAGATAATATTGCAACAATAATAGAAGATGGTTGTTTCAAGATGCTCGCTACTACTACTTCCCCTTTTTATGCAGCCCAAGGCATACTTTATTGTATTGAACCTAGTCAAGTCCAAATGGAAAGATACTGCTAACAATTCTTTGACTGCAAATAACATTTTGTTGGTTAAGAAGTCTGCAAAGCTGCACCATACTGCTCCTTGTCCTTTCAGACCAGAATCTCAGCTGGCATGAAATTTTTTTTACTACCTTGATCTCCAAGGAACGAGCCCAGATTACTTCCAGGGAGGATCTAGAGTCTTATTTATTGTGACTATCTGTCTCTTCTAGTACTTCATTATTGTCTGCATGGATGAACAGATTAACTGGGCATCTCTGTCGGGAGGATAAGTATAGCTGTATCTGATACCTTTGAGGAAGTGTGGATGTTTCTCTGGACACCTGCTCCCAGGGACTAGTTTGGATTAGTTTATGGAGGAGTCTTCTGGTTCTCATTTAGGGGACAGTTAACTTTTGCATCAGACTAGAGGTGTTTTGGGAACAGTTGGCCCTCTGGAAGTAGGACCTTTACACAACAGAGGGGACAGAGGCAAATGTGAAGAAATAGATTATAAGGTGATAGTTCACTCCCAAATTAGAGCTACATACCTGCTGCTTCTGGGCAGGGGGACTCACAATTTCCACTGACCCCAAAAGGCCATGGCTGAGGTCTTCTTCACTGCTCAATGGGCAAAAGGATGACCTGAGCCTGATGTGCAGTAGATGCTTGGGGACTCCATCCCCAGTCACTGAAGGGAGTTGAGGAAAGTCAAACACTTGCCACTCTGAGTTTATCCCTGCATATGCTTTCATGGAAATATGGATCCTGGGGCACAGGGGATTGCTCTTGCTTATGCCCTCTGATAAAAGCACATACTAACATATTTATGTAAGTGTATTGGTACCAGACGGGGCTCTCACTCCAACTCTCTGCTTAGCCCATAACCTCAAAGAATATTCAGCTTTGAGTAAGGCACTGAAATATTTTGGGCTCTGTGTCTCTGTTGGGGTCAAGATGGCTCAAGGTGAACCTTACACTGATTTAAAGTAACTTGGAAGACACTAACTCTGAGTGTTCAGAACAGCAATAAACTACTACCTCCCTGGGTATAGGGAGAAAATTCAATTTTAAAGAAGTTGTTTTGCATGGGTCCATCACGTGTGAGTGTAAATCCTTACACTCATCTGAAATGTCTGAAAATGGTCCTTTCTGGAAGCAGGTCACTGAATAACTAACCTAATCTGGTACCATATTTCATGTGTTATAACTGATATAAGAAAAAAAAGACAATGTCCCACCACATCAAAATCTAGGAGGATGCAAACAAGAAACTGGGTGAGACTCCTCTGAAAGAAATGCAAGTGATCAGCTAAACAGGGACTAATTGCAGGCAAACTGGAAGGTCCGCATGTGACCTCAGGAAAACACCAGACCTAGTGGTAAAAGAAAGTCCTATCAGATTCATAAGAACGTATCTTGTCTCAAGAAGGAAAAAAAAAAAAATAAAAATTAATACCACAGCTTTAATTCAAAGCACTGATAGAAAATCTACTGTGAACAGAGACAAATAGATATTTAGCACAAAAGCCAAAAGTCAGACAAGGCAGATTACTGATCTTTCCCCTTCTAAAACAGCTTGATTTCTACATTCCTTTAAATATGAAGCTGCAAGCTACACAAGGTGATTTTGCCAAGATGCAAGTCTGAAAAAGATCTCTGTTAGACACAGTTGAATGTGTTGTTTTTTTCCACACCAATGATACGTCTGATTTACAACTGAATATTACTTCTTGAAATGGGTTATGAAGTAGAAAAATAATGACAAACATGCTATTTTCTCATGAAAAGGAAGAAAAGCATTTCTTACCCTATTTTCCTCTAGTCATTCTTTCTTAAAGGTCACCTTTTGTTAGCACATTATGTATGAAAAAGTTAGGTAAAACTTTGAGTTTTTTCTGTTTCTTCATTTTAAACTGGGTTAAATTGCTTCCTTTCAAAACAAAGATTGTCTAATAATTCAGCTTGTATGGAAAAAATCAGTTGTCAATCTAATATAATTTCCAATAAACACAAACAAGTGAGTTAACCATACTGAAGATATTTCTCCTCATAATTAAACTTTCTAATTATTTCAGGTACAGAAATCCTCAAAAATCCCTGTTTTTTAATTATGAACTTTTATCCCTATGTACTGAAAGTTATTTACACGTAGGAATGAAAATCTTCCTGAATTGCTGTGCTAAATGCTGCGTAATGAGACCTAAGATGTTTTGATTGGGTTTTGTTGCAGAGATAACATTGATAAAATTAATATTCTTAATTTGGGGGGGTGGGGGGAGAAATAATTGCTTTTTTTTAATTATTTATTGGTATTTAAAGAATATGAATACACAGAATATGGATTGTATCACATTGTAGATATCATCTATAGAGTCTGGAACATCATATTTATCAGCAAAGATTTGAGAGCATTACCCTTACATCCAAGTGAGTTCTGACAGAGTAATATATCCATGGTTTTTGCATATTTGCTATAAATATGTATCCGTGTTTAGACAGTCATATGTGTATGTGTGTCTACAGACATATCTACAATGAAAAAAAGGAAAGAAATGTACCAAAATAGTGAGAAATATTTCTGAAAAAGAAATAACCAGTATATGTATTTCTCACTTAGACAACCTGGCGAACATTGGAGAAATTTGGTTTCTTGCCAGGTTTGTGCTTTGTTTTTTCTCCAGAGCACAGGATGGGGATCTGTCCCCTCTTACTCTACCTGGTGCTAACAGGGATCACACATCTCCAGGCACTAGGTCTCTAGTGCTGAGGAACTACAGCACAGTGATGGTGATCCCCTCTATGGTTGTCATGTCTTGGGCACAGCTGTGGGAACAGGGAGAAATTCTGAAAGCCACAAAAGTAGGCCATGCTACATAAAATAGATTTTTAGAAATTATATGTTTCAAAACTTAAGCTTGAGTATCAGTCTCAAAACTGCAAAATTATCTGTTTCAGGTCTTTTTGGGGCTAGAAATGAGTCCTGGGTCTCTTTGGTATTATTCCCTTTCTGTCATACCAAATACCCACTTCCATTTCTGTAGGTCTTCAGACTATTCAACTCTTACATATATGGAATCTGACAGTTTTTCAGGACTTTTTCTTGGTCTTCTGGCACTAGGACTACTTGACCTTTAGGGAGAAATACAGGTGTTTGTTCAGGAAAGGAAATAAATGTGTGGCGGGTTAGATTGCAACAGAGGAAAAAAAGACATCAGTTTGAAACCGCTCAAAAGTTTAAGTGTTAAATGAAGTTTCTGGAGAAGAGAGTAGCAGGCAAATGAACTAGTTGAAACTAGTATATTTATTACATATTTAACCACAAAGATGACACCTACCTGACTTCTTAGCGACAGATGAAATCAACTAACACATACAGTAGAAATGTATGCAGATACATGTATCAATCAAAGAACACTGGAAATTTTCCACCTTTTCATCTTTCTGAGTTACAGCAAGAGACAACAGAAAAATGAGCCAATCAATCATAGCTTATATACTGAGACTCCTAAGGTTTGCAGGATGCTCTGTAATTTGTGATTTGACCTCTTGGTTCCTTCTGGTTGCTGAGGTTCTCACAGAAAAAAAATTATGTGCCAATAAAGAGTGACACAAGATTCATCTTGTTTGACTGGCTAGGTCACAACGACAATTTAGGTTAGTCTATAGCCATATGTGATGGCTGGGAAAGATATAGTGAGGCTCTGTGGAATTACTTCTTACAAGCATCACCAGGAAAGACACAAAACACACGTAGGTCCAACAGACGGAGTATTGGGTGATCCATAATACAGCAGCAAGCATAACAACATAAATATCTTGCATTAAAGAAAACAACAGCCTGTCTTAATAGCAACTGGTAGCACCCTGCACTGCAATTGTGTCCACTGCACTGCTCCAGTGCAGACAGTGCTTTTGGTATTATAAAACTAGTGCTATAATTTGCATTCTGCTGCTGCTGCTTGGTTGCCAGAAAGTTAATGGTCAACTTCAGCAACTCAGGCAGACTGACTGTGGGTCTGGCTCATCCTCAGTTCCTCAGTGGGTGTTCTGAGCTCCCTGGCTGGTGCTAGTCTGGCCTGAAATGCGCTGCAATGTCCTCTGGGCGATGAACCAATGCACTCACTGCTGGCCCAGGATCAAGAGTTAGGAGTGCATGTTTATGCACCTGTTTGCACAGCATTCTCTGCAGCTACATCTTCTACTAGCTCATTATCCAACCCATCACATCATTATTGTTACTTAAGCAATGGTTTGCTGTCACCAGACAGCATGGACCTACAGCCCCTTGGGTACCAGCATTTCGCCAGGGAAACTTAGAGGTAGTCTAAAGCTATGGTAGTTCACTGGTAACAATAACATTCATGATGTTGTATAAGCCTGAGACCAAGATTGCTAGAGATATTTGCTTATGCATTAGGAAGGTAGCAGTGGGAATCACAGGGGAATATCTGCTCTTCCTACCTGGCCACCCTTGCTCTTCCTATCAGGTCATAAATTTATATACTGAATACAACTGTATGTAACAAAGAGTCATGCTGCGTCCATCAGCAATGCACTGCCCTCACACACATACACACTCACCTCACTCACTGCTCTGCTATTTACTTCTGATTTATGGTCTGCTGGCAATCCACATGGACTCGGACTGAAAATGTAGCACGGAATGGATTAATTATAGAGCACTAGACTGATAGGCGACCTACTGTATTAAAAATAACTGAAGAGTGAAATGATTAAGTAAACTGAGAATAAGTTAGGGCGTTAAGTAATTATGAATGGCAATTGTGGAAGAAAAAAAACTATATTAAGCAGCAATGACAAGAATTAATGTTAAATTGCTGGTAATTTAGAAGTCTGTTTTTAACTTCAGTATATATGAGCTCTCATCAAAACCATTAATCCAAACCAGATATGAATCTTCATGAAGAAAGAGTTAGAGTAGTATCAAATGTATTAGAAAAATATATTAATTTATGAGGAAGCAATACTGAAAATCAGGGCAATAATGAAATTAAGTAAGAAATATTGGGGGAAAAAGCATAAATGGGAAATTGAAAATACTAAGGAAAATATTTGTGCCAAAATAGTTGTTTGAAAAATATGGAGACATATACAAAGAAACATATTCAGTGCATTATTTTTAGAAAGATTTTTTTAATAATATAAGATGATGCAATGAAGAGAATTCATACAGTGGCCTTTCCTGAAATCAGTGATTCCGATCATGTTAAGAAGAAAAATTACAGTAGCATTTTAAACAGAAAAAAGTAATCAGCAAAGCTCAGATGATCTTTAGCTGTAACAAAAGACTGAGTACTGAAGTCACAAATATACGCTGCTAAAAAACTGAATACACAGTCAATATTACAACAGACCTAAGTATTTTGTTCTCCTTTGTATTTCACCAAACAAAATGGGTGACATTTCTAAGTCTCAGACATATTTACTATGCAGTGAGGACTATGGAAGAAGTGTCCTAAATTTTACCTCAAGAAAAACTAGGTAATTACACTTTCTTGAGAAGACGAAACCTTGGTCATTAGCAAGGGACAGTCTAGCATCTCAGGGGTATGGAAAATGGAAAATGCAGAAAAATATTACCAGGCTATCCATTAGACAAAGCGTTTGTACTCAATAATGTCAACAACAGGCTTCCCATCTGCCTCAGGAGGACGAGAAGATTTATTAACTTTCATCAAGACAGAGCTACTCCCCAATTCCCTCGGCTGTCACTGTGCAGAGACAGACTGCAAGAGGATACATGTGGCTCCCCAGCCACCTGCCCCAGTACCCTGTGCTTGTGGTGAGGAGATCTCAGGGACATGGTAAAAGTAATAGGCTCTCCTTCTGACCCCACTCTTCCACATTCTGTCTCCAAAACCCCATTCATCGCGTGGGCCAGTGCAGATGCCCCCATATCTCCTGATAAGTCTCCTCATCTTATCTCAGTATGAAGCTTTTTTAATAGCATCTCTAGCCAAAGTGTCACCACCTGACAGTATCACAAGAGTTTTATTGACCAGCTTGAGAACAGAGCTGGCCAAAACTCAGAGCTTTGTATTTATTTGAAAAAGTAATATTTTGAAGAAAAAATACTGAAGTGAGTTACAGAGGTAACACTGGTGTGATATAGATTTCCATTTCAGATGATCTGAAGTTTCATTCTGCACTTTCAAAAAATTATCTGGTTTCTTTTTTCATGTTTACATCGATTTTATAGAGATTTGCAACATCAATAGTGGAAGCTCACTTTAAGCCATATGATATGCTATTATGTTTATTTTATAGTTAAATTATCAAAAGGCTTTATTAATAAGGATTTACCATCTACTTTTCAGGTTAAAAACATCTTCCACTTCAGTTGTATTGAGAGTTTTTGTGATAATCAAAGCTTTTTCCCTAATAGCCTGTTAAAACTTCATTTATTCTATCAAAAAGTAGTATCATGACGTCAATGTGACTATGGGCATGATCAAAGGAAGTAACGATGATCACATCTGGGCCAAGTCTCCCTAGTTATTTGAAAGAGCCTGACATCTGGTATATAGAAACCTTTCATCAGCTACCAAGTTCAGCAGGAGCTGAAGGGCTTCAGCAACATTAGAGGCACACAGCTTCTCCCAGGATCAGCTCTCCCAGTTCCAGGAGTCAGCTATCTCTTGATGTACCTGAAGGAAGCTCTTCAACACTTCTTTGCAACCAAATCCTAAAAGTGTAGCAGATTGTGAAAAAATCTGTCATAAGTATGTCATGCAGAATAGTGTAAATTGACTAGTCATGGGGGAAAAAAAAAANTAATCCAGGAGAATGGATTGTTACCCTAATTTCAGAAGCCCACAGTGCAGTCTGTGAATTGTCTGTACAGTTCCTTGGCATGGTGGTATTGTAAAAAATGGGAGAAAGTTCCTCATAATAGTTAGCACAGTTTTTATGGTATCATTATAATATACCTCTGGAGTAGAAATCTAACTGTGAAAGCATGTAGCGTTATTCTCTGATAATTCTTTTATTATTTTCATCTGCAGTGCATTTTTTACCATATATGAGATATGTTTGCTTTCCCCACTCATGCATAACAATGGAAATGGCTGATCTGTACAGTACAACCAGCAGCCCATGCAAAATTTCATAGAAGCAGTTTTTGGTGTGCACTGAAGGAGGAATGGAAGCATCACAGATGCTGGAATGTGACTGGCCTTCATTTTTTCTCTTAAAAATATTCAAATACCCTTTCTGTCCAGCATGATAATTTGTTTAGTGTAATGTGCATTTGGTAATGATAACACAGGAGAAATGCTTAAGGTACTGTACTTTGCACTGAAATGAATTGTCACTTTAAAGTGTTCTTATATAAACTGAGAATTTAAAGTCTCTGTGAACAGCTGCTCTGATATTGTGTTTGTATTGGAGGAAAACTTTTAGGACATCCCTAGGAAACTAATCCCCAGGAGGGCTGAAATTCAGAAGAGGCTAATAAGTCTGCACCTTTGATCCACTCTCCACACAGCAGAGCCAGGCAGGATTATGTGAAAGATTTTAACAAAAATACTTGAGGAATTTTAAACCCAGAACTATCTGCACTCTTTGGAAACCAGGATCCTTTTCACTGGGTCTTCTTTTGCAATATTCCTGACTTTTACCTCTTTCATATGCAAGTCAGTTTGCAGGCATGACAGGAGTAAATGTCACTGAAAGTCTGTGTAGCCCTCATGCTGTCATGTAGGAAACACTGCTGCAGTATATCAAAGTAAGGGTTAATTTAAGAAAAAGAAGCATTTTTACACTTTCTTATCTTTGCCTTTCTCCCTAAAATTATTGATTTACTGCAAATTTGAAAGGTTATAACCAGTGATTTGTGCATATAATCCTTACAATCATTTTTCAAGGCAAGGGAATTTATACATCCAAAGATGCCTTGAAAAATCTGTCTGAATTAAGTTCTTTTCTAAAAGTTTGATTCACTTCCATAGCTGCACACTACAATGTGTAATTTGCTATTTATTGACAGTCAGATCAGTGTCTGCACAATAGTATCAAAATCGTACCTACTGAGGAGCAGGTTAGTGCAGCACAGCAACTCATCTCTGGTAAGATTAGAAACACTGCTAATTACCACAGCTATGTTTTGACTAGCAGCAATACAGGAATCTTTTGGAAAAAAAGCCCTGTCTTTCTAGCGAGAGAGACCACTATCTCATTTCATTGCATTTGAAGAGGTTTCAAAAGACAGTTTTTGTTCTGAGTAGGTGGTGACAGTACTGCAGAATTTCACAAGATGACTGTGATAAATGCAGCAACAAAGACTGCTTAATAGACAAGGAGCCTCAGCACCCATTATTACTGTTCTTCCAAGTAGTAGAATTTCCTTAAATCAATTTCATATTTCAAGGGGTTTTAGTCAGCATTCAAAAAAATTGCATTTAGAATGTAACAGATCAAAATCTATAGACACTGCCCTGGAGATTCTGGTTAATGTAATGGAAATTGGCTGTGAATGTCTAAAGAAATACGTTTGAAGTTCTGTGTCACTATAGAAATGAAAAGTCAAGCCTACTTAGCACTTCAGCTTCGCTTCATAATTATTTTTCCTTGTCCAGGTTTAAGTACCTATGATTTAGCTTTTCTCGAGGGATCAGATTTTTTTAAACAGTCGTCCCTTGAGATGGATATTTCAGGTTCTCAAAAAAGCCTTTCACAGCTCCCAGGAACCATGTCATTCAGGTAGCCAAGGGAACTGACCTGATGTCCATTTTATATTTTACTAGTGGAGTTCTGCTAGAAGATCAGTCTCATTTGGAGCCAGCCCTAAGTGATTTTGCTTTTCTGTGCAGGTCAATGGATATCTAAATGTCTGTGAAATGGTACCATGGCAGCAAGGTAATACTCCTATATTTCCTTTAATGACAGTTTTTGTTTTTCACTGCCACTCTACCCCATTAATCCTACTCTGGGAGCTGAAAAACGAGGTTCCATATATCCATGTAATTGGTTGCATGTGCTTTCAAGGTCTCTTCTGTATCCAAGTCTTCCTAACTCTTGAAGAACCATTACAAAAGTTCCTAAATTCTTTCTCATCCTGATATAAAGCACTTTATACTTCAATGAATTCCTGTTAAAGTTTGCTCTCCGCCTTTCATATGCCAGCCCCAAGGTCCAGTGTTCCCATGCAATGTCTGTTGAATAACAAAGTCAGCTTGCTCTGCATTTGCAAGCTGTAACAGGGAAAAATGCATGCACTTTCAATCTTACTCTTGTTGGAGTACAAAGGAAGTAGAATTTATTCTACTGAGATTATAGAGATAGGCAAACACATGTTTCTTCTCAGAAAAAAACAAACCCATTTGCAACACACAGCTCAAAGCCTGTGTTCTGTCTCACTCCCATCCAACTCAGGATTGAGCCGAGACTTTGGCCCAGTGTGAGCCAGGCTGGATGACCTAGCGCTCTTCTGCTCAAACTCACTTGCAGTCTCTATTGGGAGACCTTTTTTGTAACGGCACTGCAGGCCAGCAGTACACCCTGCTTCAGAGCTTCCCACCATTCCTGGGAGCAGTCTGAAGGAGCTGCAGGGTAATGCTGCTAGTAAACCCTTCCCTTCCATCCACACTTGATCCTTCACTCCATAAATGTCTGCAAAGTAATCCCAGAATGTGGTGAAATAGCAGTTTGCAGCAAGCTGGACACATACAGTGTGATGCGCGATTTATCAAGCATCTTTGTCTTATATGACAAACACCAGCATCCTTTCCTTCAGTGCAGTCTGGCTGCGTGCTTACTTATACAGTCTGTTCTGAAGTTATTCAAGGTTTTTACTTCCTCCTCACCCTTTTTATATGACATGGGGATTTTTGGTAGCAAGTCTTTGACCCTTTTTTCTATGACTGTGCCATTCGTGTTTACCTCAGAAAGACTCGCTTGGACTTGTTTAGAGGAGTAACAAATCAGATAAAGTCTGTGTGACAGGGCAGAACAGAGTAAATCACTTTAAGAGCATAAATCAGTCTCCTGCAGCTTGTCCTTGCAGAGGTTAAAGACAAAGTGACAAGCAAAGAGGACAAAGATCAAGGAATAGAGTAGCTAAACTGTCTTGCAAGGAGTTTATAATCTTTTGGTAATTAATCACTAATAGTGGGGTCTGATCTGCAAACACCTGCAAAAACTACTATGCTTCACCCTTTTGCCCAAGTGGAACAAAAGACAGAAATACCTCAAGCTCTGGGAAAATGGGCAACATACCAGTTGGGATAATTCAGGTGAGAGTTTTTATACTGATAGGCTTTTAGCTGTAAACAATAGGAGATGGGGAACTTGGAGGTTCTTTTCCCCCTTTGTTTAGTTTATTTGTTTTTTGTTTAGTTATTGTTGTATAAAAATTCTTATTATTCTACAAGAGATTAACAACCATTAAGGTACTTTCCTGGCATAGAAATTTGCAGAAGGAAAGTAGTTCATGGTGAATAAGTCCTAACACTAATTCTAGGTGCTAGGACAGGTTACCTAGGCATATCCCAGCCAGAAATGAAACATTGCCCTTGATCCTGATCATGGCACAGTCAGTTTACACTGCTCCATCAACCTAAAACAGACTTCAAACTTAATTCATCCGACCTCAAAGAAGCACCGCAGGCTTTGCAGTGTTTCCATTTCAGCTTCCATGGTGCAAGACCCCCAGTTAATGGCAGTGCATGGGACACTGGCAGGAGTCTGCAGCACACACCAGATGCTCCAAGCATAGACTGTGCCAGCCTTCCCCAGCATAGCACGAGTAAATTGTAGATCAGAAGACCATGTAATGTGCCCCTTTTGGTCATCATGGAGGACTAGGCCCCATCATTCTCATGCAGAGAGAAGTACAGGCCAGAAAAGAGTGGTCTGCTCAGGGTTGTTCCTGAAGCAATAGACAGTTTTGCACATCCAGTGTGTCACAGTCATTGTCACATACCTGTGATATACTCAGCCCTTTATTAACAATTGAACCACCCAACTGACTCATTCCTTAATGTATTTAACTTAGGTTTCTAGGAAAATGGTAATTTATTCTAACATTAATCAGCTTTTTAGGATTTCCAGATGTGACCATTGTTGAAACCTACCAAAGCCACCACTACTCCATGCAACATTTGTGTCCCCTGCTGGAAGAACCAGCAAAGCTCTGTCTACCAGGAATGAAGGTTGCTGCTGCAGGTAAAGGAGCAAGAGGGGAAAAGAGAGGAGGGGAGGAATCTTGAGCTTCCTCAAAAAACACAAGATTGTACTCCAGACTTTTCCTGGACAAGTCCTGAGGGAGTCCAAGATGCAGGTATTTGCCAGTCGTAATCAACTTCACCTTATGCACTTGGGTGCTCATCTTAGCTGGTCAGCCAGAAAAGATATGATGCAAACTGCTTTTTTAAGATCTCACCTTGTGTGTTGTCTTTTGTATCAACTTTGGTCCTGTGCCATGAGAACAAAGGTGTTCTTAGTTAAATGCAGCTGTTTGAGCCCTGGTTTTCTGTAGCTCCTGCTTTTCCTGTGTGTACCAAAGTCTAGTTGTATCCTTGCCTACTGCTGCAGTGTAGACACACATTCACCCACACTATATTCTAGACAAAGAGAAGAAGGGAACTACCCTTTCCAAGCAGGTAGACTGTGTTATTATAGGAACCTGGGGACAAGGTTTCATGTCAGTTAAGGACACCCCATTGCTTAATGAGCAAAATCAGGGCTGTTGATAGTTACCTAAATAGAGTTAAAGGGCCAATTCACAGTAAGCAAATTAATGATGTACATTAATTCCATCTAATTAATTTCCAAGAAGGAGTTATAGATTCTTTAAATTTCTTAGTTTGCAACTAGGAATTGATTTTTTAAAACAATAATCTGAGAATGACCAAGAAACATACTTGCAAAAATCAAAGCAATGGTTTTAAAAAACAGCCAAATAGAAGAAGACAGATTTGACAGGCTGAAGGCAAATTATCTACTAAGCAAAATTAAGTTGGAATATTATGACCAAGAAATCAAATCCAGCCCTGCATGCAACAAACTAACTGCTTAAAAAAAAAAAAAAGAGATAGTGTTCTCAAAACTCAAGTTAAATGAAGATATCTAAAATAAGATGTGGAAAGAAATTTTAACATACTACTGACAAATCTGGAAAACTCTGTAAGTAAGGCAGAAGATCTGGATTTTCATTTGAGATGAACTAAAAAAGAGGGGAAAATGTGCATCTGTGGTGCTTTATAGTCACAAAAAGTAGTGTTTAACCCGTTTACAGAAGATTAAGAAAGCTTTTTCACTAGCTTTCCCTCTTCAAAACTCACTCTCAGTATACCCTGAAAGTCTCAATTTCTAATTGGAAATTAGTAATGATGGTTTTATGACAGCAGAACTGAAGAAGTGAAATTTGATTGAGGTAGAAAATACATATTTCAAAATACTTAGAGGTTTTTTTGTTTGTTTTGGCTTGGGGTTTTTTAATATCAGGAAAATTGAAGTTTTTATATACACTGTTCTTTCAATACAGTTTAAAACCCCTTAGTGCTGCACTTGTCACAACTAGGTCATTCCATGTTCTGCAAACAAGGAAGATCAGGCTTGCCATTTTTGGCATTTCTAGAGTAACAGGTAGAACACAAACATACTTTAAGTAAATGTTTTTTTCCATTCAACATGAGTGGAAAAAGGCACTAATACCTTTTCCCCAAAGATCACACGTAAAACCTAACAAATAAAGTTATATCACATTATTCTGCACAGACTTTCAGGGAGTTTAAATTCACCACTGGAGCTCAAAAGCAAACCACTGTGTACACCTGAGTGCTAGACTGGGTTGTCAGCTGGTGCCCACACTGAGTGCCCAGGGACCCTGCTGATACTGGTGCTTCAGAGCTCAGGGTATGAAAAGCGTTGGCTCTGCCCAGCACCCCAGGCAAGCAGGTGAGGGTCCTGGTTTCTGAAACCTCACAGGAATCTTGATCATTTGTATGGTGCTCACTGGCACATCCTCTTGAGCCCCCAGTCATTTACTTATCCCCAAGTCTTAGAGTAATTTAGCTCTTACATCGAGCCTCCGAGTAATTAAATAACACTTTCCTTTCTAGTTCCCCTGGGTGCCTTCAAACCTCAGTGCACCTTCCATAGCACATTAAGGTAGAAATCTGGCTTCCATACTCTCTGTGTCATACAGAAACACACATGCTGTCTTACGAGATAAATAAGATGGGCTGTATTTATCACTGCCTGCACTCTGCCCTGTGCTTCCTCCCCCTCCCACATCCACACTCCCTGGGTCCCTGGGGCGGCAACACTGGGCTTTCCCCATCACTGTGAGAAATACCCTCACATTTATGATATTCCTCCTCCATCTAATAGGCACATAATTCTCCAGGGTAATCTTGGTATTAACTGGAGCAATGACAGCCTGTTTGTATGTTGCAGAAACATTGTTCTTGGAGGCCTGTCTGCTTACTACTTGCCACGACATCTAGCAACCAGGCACTCCTCTGCTGATATATTGCTAAATTTGCTGTTTGTTTCCTTGTCACTTGTGAAACTGGTCTTTTTTCTTTTTCTTTTTTTTCCCCTAATATCCCAAATGTCTGCAGTGTTCAAAGCAGCTGAGTCTAAACAATGGTCTGGCTTGGATTTTCCAATTTTATCTCCATCCTTTCTCCAGCCTCAAGCATTAGGGTTTAAGTAGTGACAGGATACAAATCCAGATGACTTATGCTTTTTCTTTTTTTTTTCTT
>VXBX01005740.1:23283-131155 GCA_013400415.1 Scytalopus superciliaris
ATTATTATTTTTTTTATCTCTCAAGTAATTGTATATCTGGGAATAGATAAAATAAAATTAATTTTATTTTCCTGAAAAACATGATGAGATTGGAAACAGCAAGTTAAAAGAAAATGAAAAGCAGTGTAGGCAGGACTTTTCTTTGTAACACATGGGGAGAAAACAGTAATGTGCACCACGAATCTGCGCAAATAGATTATACAATAACATTTTTATAACTTGCAAATGTGAAATAAATAGGGTTTTGCCAATGAAAAAAAAAAGCAGAATCACATTAGATATTACTGAAGGACTCATTACTGTTGATTATTTTTTATAAGAGCAATTTGGAATGTGAGAGTAAACATGACCCGATGAATATTTTTTTCTCTTTCTCTCCAGCAGTGGTCTGTGCAGTAACGTGAGGTTGCAAGCAAACCATCAGAAGCAAAGACTTTAAAATCCCTGAGGACTCAGAATTATAGAAACTTGATAGGAGCTGAAGTGTTTCAGTTGGAGTACTGACACCCTCATTCCCTGTTCTGGTTAGTTACACAATCTACATATTCCTTTTCATACACCAAGGACTGCTGCAGTTTTCCTTGGGAGGACCATTTAATGTTTGAGCCATGTCAGTGGCTGCATACTAAAAACATCCCCTTCACCACTTCCTGCATTACAGAACAATTTGGAAATCTCAGTGCAAAAGAGCTTTCTCTTGCTGCCTTCATAATTTCAAGCCTGAGACAGCCAAGCACATGCTCTGGTCTCAGTACTGCCCAACTGCCATGTCCATTGATTTTGGAGAATAAAAGGGAGAGGGGTAAGAGCATGCCTGTACTCAAAAACAAACACACAGAAAATCCATGCAAGGGAATGTGGGAGGGCAGCAGAAAGCACACCGTCACCCAAAAGGTGAGGAGGAGATGCTTAAGCATTACCTTGGTTCTTCTGTCAGTGGTGCCTTAGAAATGCAGCTGAGCCCTGAAAAATAGCAAATTCATGGAGAAAAATATCGTTTAATCCCCAGATTAATGGTTGCCATGTAACTTGTATGCATGAGGACGTAGAAAGAGCACCCCTTTTGTCAGCAAGCCTGGGATGCTGCCACATAACATGCGTGTTTTCACAGAACATTTTCCATTAGCAAATACAGGTTACATGACAAATTACATTTTCCTTCCCTAGAATAGACATATGCAGAAGCTGTCAAACATTCTCTGTAAAATTATACTGAACAAGAAGTTTCAGGACCCTTAAAAAAATGAGATTTTTCCAAAATACACTTGCAAGAAAGTCTCCCTTTAAACTAGTTTCTGTTAAGAAGTTGCAGTTATTCTACAGAAAATACAGAAATATCATGACAACTTGTCTTTATTTCCATCATTTTTACAGACATTTTTTTATCACATGTGGGAGGGTTTTGCTTGCTTTTGCTTTACAATTTGTTTGTTATGCCAGAACTCATATAAATACGGTGAACTTTTCTCAACAATAAGTAATCTCAGTGTCAAAATGATCTTTAACATTGAGCACATATCAATATTTCCTTCTGTTGTTCATGCCAAAAAAACATGACTTTTGGGTGAATGTAAACGTAACTGCAAAAATAGATCTATTCAAATATTACCTCGATGTGTCATGGCTGATCATGTTACTGGATAATGTTTTACTAAGTGTTAAGAGAATCCTGTACTAATTTTCAAGCCACATCTTAGAAAAATAAAGATACATGAGACAGATGGGAATATATTCAGACATTATTCTTGTCCTTCTGCAGAGAAAGAAAAAATTCTATTAATATGGACATGTTCTGGAATTTTTAGGAAACTATCTTATGTCAAATGAAATAAGGTAAAAATAAAAATACTAAGAATAAACTTCAACATTGAAAATGTTCTGACAGTCAAGTATCTAAAATCAGATAAAATTTCATCACTGGTTTATCAGCTCTGTAGTTTCAACTGTTGAGTCCTAAAACCTCAGTCTCTGAATGTATTATCTCAAACGGTTGTGGAAGCTGGTGTTTTACACAGCAGAGGTTGGCTTTCCCTAACTGAGATCAGTTTAACTGCAAGTAGTTTGTGACATCGTCTGTANCACTCTACAAAATGAAATTATATTATAAACTACAGAAAGATAATAAATAAGCCTGACTTTTTCCTACTTGGATTATATCAGAAAAGCTCTCTACTTGTACTTCATTCTCTCTCTCTTTTTTTTTTCCNTTGGGAGGACCATTTAATGTTTGAGCCATGTCAGTGGCTGCATACTAAAAACATCCCCTTCACCACTTCCTGCATTACAGAACAATTTGGAAATCTCAGTGCAAAAGAGCTTTCTCTTGCTGCCTTCATAATTTCAAGCCTGAGACAGCCAAGCACATGCTCTGGTCTCAGTACTGCCCAACTGCCATGTCCATTGATTTTGGAGAATAAAAGGGAGAGGGGTAAGAGCATGCCTGTACTCAAAAACAAACACACAGAAAATCCATGCAAGGGAATGTGGGAGGGCAGCAGAAAGCACACCGTCACCCAAAAGGTGAGGAGGAGATGCTTAAGCATTACCTTGGTTCTTCTGTCAGTGGTGCCTTAGAAATGCAGCTGAGCCCTGAAAAATAGCAAATTCATGGAGAAAAATATCGTTTAATCCCCAGATTAATGGTTGCCATGTAACTTGTATGCATGAGGACGTAGAAAGAGCACCCCTTTTGTCAGCAAGCCTGGGATGCTGCCACATAACATGCGTGTTTTCACAGAACATTTTCCATTAGCAAATACAGGTTACATGACAAATTACATTTTCCTTCCCTAGAATAGACATATGCAGAAGCTGTCAAACATTCTCTGTAAAATTATACTGAACAAGAAGTTTCAGGACCCTTAAAAAAATGAGATTTTTCCAAAATACACTTGCAAGAAAGTCTCCCTTTAAACTAGTTTCTGTTAAGAAGTTGCAGTTATTCTACAGAAAATACAGAAATATCATGACAACTTGTCTTTATTTCCATCATTTTTCCAGACATTTTTTTATCACATGTGGGAGGGTTTTGCTTGTTTTTGCTTTACAATTTGTTTGTTATGCCAGAACTCATATAAATACGGTGAACTTTTCTCAACAATAAGTAATCTCAGTGTCAAAATGATCTTTAACATTGAGCACATATCAATATTTCCTTCTGTTGTTCATGCCAAAAAAACATGACTTTTGGGTGAATGTAAACGTAACTGCAAAAATAGATCTATTCAAATATTACCTCGATGTGTCATGGCTGATCATGTTACTGGATAATGTTTTACTAAGTGTTAAGAGAATCCTGTACTAATTTTCAAGCCACATCTTAGAAAAATAAAGATACATGAGACAGATGGGAATATATTCAGACATTATTCTTGTCCTTCTGCAGAGAAAGAAAAAATTCTATTAATATGGACATGTTCTGGAATTTTTAGGAAACTATCTTATGTCAAATGAAATAAGGTAAAAATAAAAATACTAAGAATAAACTTCAACATTGAAAATGTTCTGACAGTCAAGTATCTAAAATCAGATAAAATTTCATCACTGGTTTATCAGCTCTGTAGTTTCAACTGTTGAGTCCTAAAACCTCAGTCTCTGAATGTATTATCTCAAACGGTTGTGGAAGCTGGTGTTTTACACAGCAGAGGTTGGCTTTCCCTAACTGAGATCAGTTTAACTGCAAGTAGTTTGTGACATCGTCTGTAATCACAAAATACACCATAATGGGATATTCACAAGACAATAATTTTATTTTATATGTGGCCCAGGTAATATCAAGAAGCTTTAAGTAACTTTTAGGAGGAGAGTGTAGGAGCGGGCAAAGCAAAAACCAGGTTAGTGTTGTCATCTGGGCCAATATTACAAAAGAAATACATGCAGATTTAGAGCTTGTGCTAGTCTCATCTTGATTCCATCTGTAAATCCAGTTAGAATCTTTGCACTGACTTTAATATGTGTTGCATTAGTATTTCATTCTCTGATCAAACNACAGTATACTGTTTTCATTATAGAATGGTAGTGTCTGGGAATTAAGCCCATTTTACACAGAGACAGATGTTATTTTATAGAGTGTCATTCAGTGTAATGGTACCAGATTTTAGCACTTAGCCTGCCTCCCAATTACCCATTAACAGTTTGTGTAATTGAGGAGCAGGAAAATACCTACTCTGCACTGTATAAATTATTTCAGGATGTCTGTTTCCTAAACTTCATGTGATGAGAGGCTTTCTCATGAGCAGTAACCGTTGTTTTAAACAAAATGTTTTGATCAAGCAAAGAGTAAACTGAAAGCATTTGAGTATTTCTGCTGGGCAAAGCTCCCCTTCTTACCTTTCTTTTAGTCCGTAATGAAGCAGAAGTCTTGCATAAAATGCTGTGTAAATGTACCTGATACAAGGAAACAATCTGAGAACAGGCTTACAGAATATTGTGATGGCACAGTTTGCTCATCGTTTTCATTCATTACTATATTTTGTGGATCTTTAAAAAAAATTGGTGTATGTGGACAACTGCCACCTTTTTTTCTCTCAAAAAGCCCCCACACATCTGGAAAACCCTCTCACATTCAATACATCCTCTGCCAATGATGCTAAAGCAAGCATCTGCTGTGTGCTTCTTCAACAGCACATAAAAGGTTACTGAGTATCAGAGAATGATAAGCGGTTATTTTTCTCTTGACACACTTTTTGGATTCCACTTTGTGATGGTACATATAAATATGGATTTTTTTTCTGAAAAGATTTAACAGAACCATAAGCAATTTTACAAGAGCAAGATGTAAGCATGGGGCTCTATTGTCTCATCCAATACAACAAGGAAAAATATAATGATGCCAAGCTTGAGAGCCCAGCTTCTGAGGAGGAAAAGACCAGACTCCCCAAGTGTACCTTCAACAACAGTTCCTTATTTTAGGAACATATTCAGAGTGCTGAAGTACTGAATATCTTCTAGAGGAGTGCTTTTTCAGCAAGCCTGAACTGGAAGCAGGTTTACATGTTCCTTCCTGCTTGTTGCAATGCCCACTACAGGACCTGGGCAATGGCTATCCCTGGGACACCCCAGTGCCCAAGGGTCAGCTTCACCCTGGCAACAACCACCCTCGCTGCAACTGGCAGGTCTCCACAAGCAGCACTGGCCTCTTGACTCTTGTTCGTGGCTTGGGAACAGCAACTTCCTTGGAAACTGTCTCCTTCAGCAGGTGGAATACTAGTGTGCATGTGTATGCATGCACATATGCTTGTAATCAAATCTGAATCCGTTGTGAAGAAAGACATTTGGTGGGGAAGGAGTTTATTTTTCCTGTTTTGGTACTCCTACAGTTTCTTAATATTGGAAAAAAATCAAAAGACAGTGCATGAGGGGAACATCCATCTTCATTAGACATTTTTTGTTTTGTCTTGGTTTTTTTTTCTCTAACTTGCTCATGTTTTTCCCTTTTTGAAGCATTGTTTGGCACTGACAAAACAGAATTATCCAAGTATGATCACAAACAAAGCCTACCAAGGGTTTTACTCATCAGCTATTAGTAGTGAGTAAAACTGACAGTGTGCAAAGAGTATGAGCAATGCTGGAGATGCTCACCCTGTATCTACCTACACTCAACAGCATGCTGCAAGATCAAGAATCTCCTCTAGGGAGTTAAACCCCCAGAGGAACAGGCTAGAAGGGTGAATAACTTCAAATGCAGAGCCACAGACAGTGCAGTCCTCACCATGGTCAATACCATGGTCAGAGGTGGATGGAATGATCAGCTTTAAGGGAACATTTTTTTTTTTTTTTACATAACTTACTCTAACCAGTTTCCAGAATAAAATAATATTCTGGTTTGCTTCAATTAACAAAACCAAAATATCTCTAAGCCTTCAGGAGTCTGACAATGACAGATCATTGTCCATACCTCTGGCTTACACATATTCTGTTTTTAGATTCAGTGTTTTTCTTTGAACATTGAATATGTCCACAGACACGGGAAGGCAACATTTGCACCATCCTCTCTACAGGACCTTGTGCCATTCACACTGCTTGACTTCTGATCCCAGGCTAGATTGGGTTAAACAGCTGTACAGCAGAACTGAGTGTACATCTGATGTTCTCTGACACAGATACAAGAGATCCCTTAATGATGGGGGATCCTTTAGAAACAAAACATACTAAATAAAATGTGCAGAGGTAAGTTTTCCCCTTCCTACCCTGTTTTCCTTGCTTTACCCTCCCTGGGTTGTAAGTCAAAAGGGCCAAGGTTTTACTGAGTCTTCTCACTCCCTTGCAGTTACATTTTGAGGACCTGGATCCAGAGCCCGGGTCAGAGCAGCTTTGTGATAGCTCTAACACCTGTCAGGCTGTCTGTGTATCCTTCCTTCTGCCATAGCTAAGAGGCTGGGACAAATTGTGAAACTGGAGCTATACAGGGAATTGTACAAATCAAACAGACAAGGAACACAATTTATATAACCAACCAGACAGTTTACATTACAGATTCACTTATCTCAGTTGCTTTTTTAAGATAGTAGTCAAAGAAAACAGCTTTGTTGCAATGATGTGCAGATCCATGATGTAATGCGTCAGATTTCAATATGCTCAAACAAATAGATCTCTAATCTTACCACTCAATTGTGGTCAAAAGTCTCCTGAGTCAGCCTATGAGACATGTTGACATTTCTAGTGGCAACCTAACAGTAGAACACTGACTACTTTTCATTGTGATAAAAATCATATTGTGTGTGTTGTATCTTTCTCTTTGTTTGGGGTTTTTTAATTCCATACTTCACTGCCAGTCTATCACCTTTTTCAATAACTTTTGAATATTTTGAGTCTCAGTCAATTTTTGGATAAATGTACGAAGTATTTTAACCTTGCATGAAGATGTTGCAACTTTACTCATAGCCAGAACATTTTTGACACATTTCGCTAGCTTTTGATTTAGCTTCATGAAACACCATCATTTCTCTCAGGAATAACAATCTTTCTTTTGGAACAAGTATTCTTGTTTTCTTCAAGCCATTTTGAACAACAGCTCCTAAATCATGAGTCTCTCCAGTTCATTGTCAAATCAACACAACTCGTCAAATTCCAGTCCAAAGTACACTGGTGTTAATTTGGGTACTACACGCAATGGAGATGCTCCTGGTCTGTGTCTGTTAAAGGCAGAGAAGACTGTAATTCTCTGAAGAGGAATTACAGGAAGGTCCTGCTGCATCAGTGGGGAAAAACTGTTTTCCTATGAAAGAACAATTATTTTACCCTATCAGAAGCTTTGTCAAGACAAAATTAACATTAAAAGCATTTTAAAACTAAATAAAACTAATAGAAGTATCAGGCAGCCATTGATTGCTCTCCTTTTTGCATTATGCTCAAAGCTTTGGTTCATTACTGTATTCCTCTCTCTGAGTCTGGTGACCTGCAAGGCAGTTGGAAGGCAGAATGCCCACACTGGCATGCCCTTCTGCCATACTCTTTCTGAGCATATTCTTTGGGAACAATAGCTCCCAAAAGCAGTAGCTCCCCAAAGAACATGGGAAATTAGCTGATCTTTGCATTCACTGTGTCCAGCTGACTTTGCCAAAATGCAGTAGAACCATCCTATTTGCTAAAATACTGTGTACGTCTGCCATATGTCATACCTTGAAGGTAAATTATAATGTTCCTTTGCAAATGTGTTTGTTCTACTCTTTGGGATCCCAGTCAAGACAAATCAACCATCTTTTCCTCTCTTATCTAGACTCTCAAAAAATTTGATTCACACATTAGGGTCATCTATTTTTGTGGATAATTTCTATTTTTATGAGTTCATTTTAATTTACTTTTCTGGAAATGGGCACTGCTGGTTGTCAGTTAAGATCTGGATAATTTTATTGATTAAACATCCTGGGTCCTTAAAGGATTTATCAAGATATGAAATCTTCAATTCCTTTCTTTCTTTTTGGAGTTGATAAACATCAGCTGTTGACATTTATCAAGCAGAGATACAGGTTAGCAACTGTTTGGCAATGCTTTTCTACCCTTGTATTTGTGCAGAATATGCATCTCTTCAATCTTCAGTTTATCCATTGCAAAAGCCCTTTTTTGACACTGAAATCCCATCTTCCCCAGACAATGGCAGAAGGGATTTAATAAATAAGGTAATTGTGACAATCACATAATTCCCTTCAGCCTCATATTTCAAAGATCTCAGCTTCATGCAAGCAACAAAGTTCTCCATGGACTGACCCCAGAATAACACTCACATTGCACCTTTATTTCCAGCTTCATCATGTCCAATGATTCAGTGTCAGCTTATGTTAGTACTCCAGGCCATGAATCAGTGTGTCCAGGGAAGATCTATATGCCTTGTTCATCTCTTCTAAGTTCAAAGGAAGAGCACATTAAAACTCAGGTATGAAGCCGAACGCAGTTTGCATGATAGGGGGTTAAAACAGTCTCGAGTGATTAACTATGTCTGCAGATAGAAAAATGTTAAGACAAGAAGTATTTTGATAAAGGGCATTCTTTTCCTCAGATCTTAAACTAATACCATGAGCACATACCAATCAGCAATCCTTACTCTTTACATGCCCTAAAATCAGTAGCTGAAACATTGGTTTCTCCTAAGGTAATAAAATGTGTAAAGTATGACACACATTAAAAAGAGTATAGCACAGCAGGCTGGACCCTGAGTTCTGTATAACTTAACAACAGGGTAATGTTTTTCTTTTCATTTGTGCCAAAGCTGTATTTCAAACCAGTTGTCATGAATATTATACAGAATTACCTTAAGCAGAGCAGTTGAGGGCACTGGATTTGTTCAGCCTGTAGAAGAGGAGACTGAGGGGAGACCTCATTAAGGTCTTCAACATCCTTACAAGGGAAGCAGAGAGGCAGGTACCAATCTCTTCACTTTCATGACCAGGAACAGAACTCGAGGAAACACAATGAAACTGAGTCAGGGGAGGGTTAAAGTAGATATCAGGAAATTTTTTTCACCCAAAGAGTGGTTGACCATTGGAACAGGCTCTCATGGAAGTGTTACAGCACCAAGCCTGTGTGAGTGCAAAAAGCATTCAAACAACACTCTTAGGCACATGGTATGATTCTTGACATGTCCTGGGCAGGACCAGGATTTGAACACGATGGTCCTCACAGGTCCTTTCCAATTCAGCATATTCTATGATATATTTGCTCAGCTGGGGAGTTACTCTCATCCTATAGAATGTATAGGAAGTAGAATTGCTCAGTTTATCCTGATGATTCAAATAACCTGCAGAGAAGTTCTAATATTGGAAGTGATTTAATAAGCTTTTATTATAAGAAAGGTATTGACAGAGGAAAAATTAACACAGAATATCAGGAAAAAACTTCCAGATGGTAAGATGTATTAGTTGGTAGAATAACTTCCCAAGGGATAAGGTGGAAGCTGCATTGTCTGGAACTTTTAAAAATAGACTCTGCTAAATATAAGCAAACCTACAATAAGTAATGATCTTGCAACAAGAGGAACTGTTCAGCTTTCTTCTTCTCTAACATTTGTTCTTGTTTACAATTCTCATCACCTTATTCTGGGTATGTCCTCTCTGGGTGTACTCAAGTGGCTGCAAAGCTCAAGCATGGTGGCCCTCAGCTTCATCACCACATTAGGCACTTCCAGTGTTATATTCACAAATAGAAAAAGTTTAAGAGGCAAAATACTACAACTGGAACTGAATCCATTATATCCACTACACTTGAGCAAAGAAAGGTATCTAAAGTATTCACTCCCTTTAACCTGAAGTTATGTGGAAAAAACACAAAAATCTTGTACAAACTTTTTCATACCAGTAAATGAACCCTTGAAAATAAGTGTCCAAGAGGGTGAGGTGAACAAATAATGGGTAGCAAGAACACAGAGGTAGTTTGAGTTCTATAAGGAATAAGATGGGGCAAAAATATGAAACAACATGTTTGCTTGTTTTCCATGAGTACAAGTGCATCTTGGTTCTAAAATACTAAAAAAATTACAGTGAAAGAGATGTGTAAGATTATCAAACATCTTGGAGATACTAGAAAACAGAACAAAGACTAGGACAGCAGAGACAGTTAATATTTATTCATTTGCAACTGACCTAAAACATGGCATGATAGACAATGACTTATTATACTAGTTTTTTCAATGTTTTAAAGAGTACACACCACAAAAATCAAGCTCAATTTTTGAAATTACACCATATTGTAAGGAAAAAAAGTAAGATCATACACTTATGAACTGATTCAAATTAAGACAAAAGAATTTTCTCTATTTTTGATGCTGCAGGGCCTATGAATAAATACAGCTTCAAGGTACGTTAACATTACCTCGCTTAATTTTCCAAAAGAATACAGAAATCTAAAAGCTTGACTTTCAAATACTCCTGTAACTCATCCAAACAAAGATTTTGTGGTGGTACAGATGCTTTCCTACAAGGGTGCCATCACTTGGATCCACTGAATAGATTTTGTTGTCAGTCTGTACAAAATTATGGAATAACTAGTTCTTAATGAGCTGTCTGCTCATTCATTTAGTGAATCGTAATTCTTTCTGTATGAATTGGCAATGGGAAACTGAGATAGATGGTTGGTGTACTGCAACAGGAGAAAATTGGCCATCACACAACCTGCTTGGCTTTCAAACTAGGCTGCCTAAGTGGCCCGTGTGCACCTAGGCAGTACACTTAATGAAAATTAGGCTGTTGCTAAACATACAATATTTAAGAAAATCAAACCAGAAATATTTTTCTATGGACCATTTAGAATTTAAAAATGGAAAGCAGACATATGTCCACTGCTTTTTAATGCAAATTTCCAGAATTCCTGTATACTGCATTAGGTCAGTGAGGTAACTGACCTTGATCCTCTTCTGTACCTGAGAGAGATGAGAAGCTGGGTGACTGGCTCTTGTTTGCTGAATTTTTGAGCCAGACACAGTACAGCCAGAGTTAGCCCCATGTTCAGACAATTTCAACTGCTCTTGATGGCTTGCAGCCTTTAACAGTACTTGCACAAGTGCAGGGCTGCTTGGACACCTCTTTGCAGTAGAATCATCAAGACGAGGACTGGGAAGCAGTGAGTCTACCCTTGTGTAGAAACATCTTTCTAAAGGAGACCTCTCTTGGCCAGCTCTGACCTCTCTGTACCTGACATTAGATGTCTCTGCCTATTTTGCTCCAAGAGCTGTACTGATGCATGCTGTGTATTGCATTTGAGCCCAGATGGAAAATTTCACTTTGTTCTGCACTCTACCCACCACCTAGGGAAGGGACATAAGTAACAACACACACTCATTACCAGGTCAAACATACTGGATTTAAACCACAAAATCATTTATGGTATGAACTGGGGCTACTTCAGAAACCTCATCCTTGCTTGTGTACTACACTAAATGGGACAGACTGCAACCTCTGAAGGAGCGGTTCCACAGTTAAGACACTGGGTGACTCGGTGAAAGCAAGTCCTTGTTTAAAGATCATTCATTTAAGGAAGCCAGCCTGCCTCTTGTTCCAGCAGAAACCAAATGTGCTGGCCAGCAAAGCATGCATAAAACTTATCATCCCACTCAGGGTATTCCCATAGGATTGCTTGATTGGGATTTGGGGCAGAAGAGAAAATTTCTTATTCTAGACAATTGTTACAGCCTGTATATGGGAATTAGTCTGGTGGAACTCAATTATCATTTTTTTCCTTCAAACTGTTCATGCATGGACAATTTGGAGTAACAGATTGTTGTTTACATCTGCTGAGGTGCTATGAAGGGGGCCTATTTTGCAGGGCCATCCCACATAACAATGAGCAGCTGAAGATGAACATTAAATGTCACAACCTCTGTGGAAACCTCAGTGAAGTAAAAGATCAATATGCTTCAGTTCTCACCAGAAAAATTATCATGCAAAGGAAGCACCTTGTGTGTTTGCCTGAGTGACACTGAGCACTTACAAAATGCTGCCAGGATGAGTAAGGACTATCTATCAGAAATCTTTGTACGCAGAAGACAGAGAATTATACCCCATTTCCTACTCTGTCTGACCCATCCTCACTGCTTTATGAAGCGAAAAGAAATTGCTACCCCTATGAAAGGTGTGTGAATTTACAGGCTCATGTTGTACTAGCTGAAGTACTGAGCAGACAGTTTCACAAGGATTCAAGCTGTTAATGGCCAAAATTCTGGCAAACTTTAAAGCTGCCTTAGGACTAAGTCTTGTTCTTGCTGAAGTTAACACAGCCAGTTCTCACCCTTACTGCCAGGGTCAGCAGGAAGGGCAGCTGGAATAAGTATCATATGAAAGTCTGGTTGGGAGCCGGGACACCTGTGGAGCGTGTTTGGCTCTGGTCTCTGTGTGTGTAAGGAAGACAAGCAGGAATGGGCTGTGTTTCATGGATTCTCCCATTCACTTCCCCACAGTTACAAAGTAAGCAGTGTTTTTATGGTTGTGGCACTAAAAGTGGAGTTTTTTCAAAGTCTTCCTCCCCCAGGAAAAAAAATTTGTAACTCACCTACTCTCAAAGTCTGAAACTGCAGCTTCTCTGCTTTTTACACCCATAATTAACCATGGGTATAACTGTCATTGTCAACAGGTTTCCACTTGGGAGACTAGCTTGGATTTAACTGCACCCAAGATATTTCTTCCAAAGAAAAGGATGCAGTATTTATGAACCAAAAGGCACACATCAATTAGAATAGGGATTAAAACTTTACATGAACATTTAAAACAATTTACAGGCCCATTACTTTCTCTATATTTAATCTTTTAATTCCAGCTTAAGATGGTTCCCTTTACCTATCCCCTAACAAATGCCAGACTTGGTGAGACTTATTTCATTCCTATAAATTATGTCTCCTCCAGCTGATATTTTTCTGCTTTCTCCTTTAAAATTCATTTCTTCTTCACCATGCCTGGGTTTTATTTCTTTTGTATTCCTAGCCAAAGTCCCTGGAGGCTGTGAGCCTTCAGATGAACCTCACCAAACTGGTTTGCTCTTCTCTCTGAAGCAGACATAGAGGCTGTTGTTTACAAGGTTTTATAGAATTTTCAACCTAGAAAGCAATAAGTTCAAGTTCTCCAAATACTTAGCTATGTGCCATTTGTGGAAACATACATGCACAGGCAAGACAGGCAGTATTGTAAGACAGAAGACTTTCAGGAATAGGGAAGTGTACTGGTTTAGCCTCAGCCAGGAACTGGGGCATCACACAACCACACACTCCACCATGGTAGAACTGGGGAGAGAATCAGAAGGATAATAGCGAGAAAACTCATGGGTTGACATAAAGACAGTTTAATAGGTAAAGCAATACCCACAAACACAAGCAAACGAAAGAAGGACTTCATTCACTACTTTGCATTGGCAGGTAGGTATTCAGCCATCCCCAGGTAATGCAGGCTCCATCACGGCGAATGGTTAATTGGGAAGAAAAACACCATCACTCTGAATGTCCCTGCCTTCCTCCTTCTTCCCACAGCTTTATATACTGAGCATGCCATCTAGTATGGGATATTCCTTGGGCCAGTTGGGGTCAGCTGTCTTGGCTGTGTCCCCTCCCATCTTCTTGTGCACCCCCAGCCCACTCTCTGGGGGGTGGGACGAGAAGCAGAAAAGGCCTTGGCTCTGTGCATTACTCAGCAGTAACTAAAAAATCCCCGTGTTATCAACACTTGTCTTCAGTACAAATCCAAAACACAGCCCCATGCCATCTATTATGAAGAAATTTAAGTCTACCACAGCCAAAAACAGCACAGGAAGGGCTCCACTTCTTACCCCAAATGTCTATGACTTGATTGCTTATGGCAAGGGAGCAAAAAACAAGAAAGGTGCAGATGCTTTCAATGGAGAAGCTGTGTGTTTGGGATGGCAACCTCTCTTGAGACAGAGGGTCTGTGTCCTCTCCAGAAGCAGCAGTTGTCTTCACTCCACTCATACCTCTGAAAAGGGAGAAACAGCCACTCACCCATCCTACACGATGAACAGTCAGCCATGGCCAGTCCTAATCTCCTCGTCCTTAGGGTAGGAAAATTCTGTTCTGTGTCTCTTGACTAATGGACATACACACACACACACACACACACACACACTCCACAGTGACTGGCAAAACCCGGCATTGATCAGGGCTGCAGCAGTAGAAAATATGTAAATGACTCCCAGATCAGCATGGAGGATTTCCCCCACGCTGGTTAGCCCTCAAGACATACTACATGATTCCAGATAACCTCAGGCTTGAACATAGAAGTTATTTTACTCTGAGAACTACTTTGAATATGGGCATGCACTAATCTCCTAAGAGGAATCCTTAGCAAACAGAGCAACTCCTTTGTTTATTTTTTAAGTAATGAATGAAAGCTCACTATTTGTCAGACCTGTAGCCAAATGCCTAGATAAGAGCATGCCTTTCAAAACCCCACTAACACTAAAGGGAATCAAAGCCTATGTTTGCTTGAGTTTGCATATTTGAAGAGAATTTATAAACTCACTTAACTCACACGTTTTTGAGACACGCTTTGTCAAGGGCATATGAAATAGAAACACTGGTGCCCAAGAATCACTGGCATCAGGCCTAACTCATTATTTTATGAAGGATCTGGCAGTCAATCAATAGGAAATTATCTGTGCTGTATTGACATAAATCATAATTGGTTTCCCTTGAATGCCATGCCAAATCCTTAAGAGAATGAGTTACTGTATGCTCTATGCTGATTTTCCTTCTTTATCAGTTCAGCTCAAACCCATCTTTGAATGCAGATGAACAGTGGCAACCTCAGCAGAGCAATCCTCTGGGTAGACAAGAACTGACATACCTAGCCCAGCATCCTGCATCTACCAACAGATAGTATCTGATGTCTCAGAAGTCACATAAGTGAGAAAGAAAATGTATCTGTTCAACCAAGCATTGTGATTATAGAAAACAGGATTTTAAAAGACTTGTTTCTTCTCTAAATGCAAAGTGTGGCTGCATCCCTTTTTCCCTTTCTGCAACTTATACATGTGCACCTCAAATACATCCACACCCTCAAATTTTGCTCAGAAACTGATTTCTTACTTAGTATGACCTTTATTTTAGAACCTGAAGGAAGAGCATGGCAAAGCAGCATTTTTATTTGTCCTCTATTTCTCAGCTGACAGTTTCCTCTGCAGGTACTGAAGGTTACTGAGGGTCATGGTATGAACTCAGCCTTCCAGTTCTGCTAGTTACACTATCCCCACCTGACCTCTGAAGACACCTAACACAAAATGAAAGGTCTTTGTCTCAAAGGCTTGCCACCTTGTTCCCAGTCGTCTGAGTGCTGGTGGGTTTTCTCCCTAGCCCTGCTAATACAAAGTCTGCCAAACTTTCTTTGAGGTCTGTGGCATCTCTGATGACCAGCACCAAATGAAGCTGACAGCAAAACGTTATTTCCCTCCAGCTTTAACTTTTTTTTTCAGTTAAAAAAAACCTAGAGAAGTAGTGGTGAGGGTTACTCTCTTAAGTCCCACTAACTCCCTGTTCTGGGACAGACAGAACAAGAAAATGAAGGAAAAAAAAGAAGGAAAAAGCTATGACAAAGGAAAACGATGGATACAGGAGGGTTTCACATTCACAACTTTCTGGTGAGTGGGAAAGTATTCCATCATGCTACAGTCAATGAACCAAACTCCATCACACCAACTGGCCTCTGCCTTCCTTTCTGAAGCAAGTCCCAGCACCCAGAGCAGACCTTGCCTGGTGGAACTGCTGCTGAAAGGGTCAACTGAGCTGCTGTGATCAGATTAAAAGAAGACCAGCTTCAGTGAGCTCATGGCAAGAGCAAACACAGGCTAATGCAACACTAACACTGCAGTAAATCTTTCCTCCTGACTTTCCCCCCCACCCCGGATTTTGTTCCTGTATTTATGATACATATTTTCTCATCATACATCAAAAACTATTCTACTTTGAAATTCTTGGTGGATTAATAACTCCTAAAGTAGACAAAATGACATTTAGAAACTTCTTGTCTTTTTTTTTTTTTCTATTTTCTTTTTCTTTTCCTTTTCAACAAGCTTTTCTAAGTGGAATAACACATTCCAGGATGTACTTCCCCCAGCCAAGATAAGCAGACTTTGGATCTGTTCGGGCATGAGGCATACATCTTAGATGCACTTATATTAACTCACTAACCAACACAGACCCAGGACTTAAAATGTCTTGTAATTTCTTGGCACTTGAACTGTGTACTTACAGTAATATCATAGGATGACAGTTTGTTGATTAAAAACAAGCCAAGTAAAGCACATGCAGATGTCAGTGCTTGATTTAAATGATTATTCACATACTCTCCTAGGTTAGATGGAAAAAAAGCCCACAATTCTTTTTTGCAATGTAACAATGTAATGCATCATCTGGAGTAACAACAGGGCTTTTTTTAACCTCTTTAGTAAAATTGTCCTTACTCTAGGTCTGTATAATACAGCTTCAGGAACTTCTAAATGTCTTTCCCCAATATTGTATTCCTAGATGCTATTCTTAGCTTTAGAAAAAGCTGCGTGTTTTAAAAGAAAATAAAAAAATAAACAAGCAGAATCATTTTTAGATTGCAATAAGTAAAAAAAAATTAAATACATAATTTTTCCTTTGTAGACTAGAAGAAAATCTTCAGGCCATACAAATTCATACTATATAATATTAAAACATAGTGGTCTCAAACAAATTAACAAGTGTTCCAATCCAGAAGCATTTCATACAGTAAAACTGGAAACTTGAGAATATATTTATCATGCTGATATATGATAAAGATCACTTATGCTAGAATCAGATAACAAAAGGAAAAAGAATTGCAAAAGGTAAAGAAATACAGAAAACAATTGTGTGTCGTATTAAAAAATGTAGATATCACTTCTTTGTGACTCTACATGAACCCAGATTGTAGAAAAAAATAAAAGCATTTAACTGTCCTATGTAGGTATGAAATGATGTCAGCATAGCAGATATCAAAGTTGTCAGAGAAAAAACTGCAGGCACAAGGTGGGAGTTTGAAGAGCTATAAAAAGCAGAAAATGGATAAAGATAATAAAATCATTATGCACTATAGCAAAGCAAGCCTAGGGAAAACAGCTCTGTGAGCAGGTGAATGAGTGACCTATTGTGATGATATATACCCCAAAGCACAGTTATTAGTAGTTATCTCTCTCTTCCAGATATGCAATCAGACCAGGTCTTCATTCCAAGATACCAAAACATTCCTAGGAAATCTCTGAAATAATAACAATAGAAGACCAACTGTAAGGAGCAGTAGGAAGTGATACAGTACAAAAACATACTTTCAGCATCATTGCCAGAACCTCCATTTTATGTCAAAAAGTTAATAACATTTTATTTCTTTTTTCAATAGCTACATAGACAGACACATCCTCAGAATAGTTCTATGCACAGCTAACTTTGTCAAGAAGGTCTGAGAAGAATTTCTGAGAAGAAAAGGGAACACTTTCATGAAAAACAGCATGCTGGAACAAAAACTTGATAGCTGGAAATAAGTGAGAGAAGTGTAAGCAGTGCTCACCTGGATGAGAGACCAGAGTAATAGCAAATAGGAGAAAAAGACTGAAGGAAGAACAAAAAAGGCAGAGAATAGACAGTATTTCTGAACATTTTAGTTGCCTGTGTATTAACACAAAAAGCATGAGGAGCTATCTGGCGGAGCTGGAAGTCTTTAAACAAGAACAAAATTATGAGTCAACTAGAATAGAGACCTTGTGGGAATATTCACACGGCTGGAATATTTTACAGATTGTTCAGCCAGGGAAAAGGAGGCAAGAGGTACAGAAAAGCAGCAAAAATGTAGAAAGATCTATAGAGAAGCATCTTGATGATAATGAGAAAAAGGAGCAGAGATGTTATCCTGGCAAATGTCAACCATCAAACCAGTGGGATCAAGTGGAAGACACTTCTGTGAGAAATTAGCAGAAAGCCCTAAGGTACAGGGTTTCACAGTAAGAGGAAGCTTGAAAGCTCCAAGAGTCTCTTGGGAAAGAGTAGAGCAGGCTCTCCAGAAACTTCCCAAAGAAGAAGTTTGCTGATTTTTTGATGCAGAAAATCGTGCAAGCAACCAGGAGAAAGTAGGTCTGAATCTGAGTCTAGCCTGTAGGGAATAGTTATTTGAAAATGTCAGAATGGAAGGTAAAAATAGGAGTTAGATGAAGAAATAAGAGTTAAAGAGTCTTGGCAAGTGGAAAAAAGAAAAGAGGAACTCAAAGAACTAATAAATAAGATCCCATGGGAAACAGGTAAAAGGAGTATAGAAATGTTGTCCCTTAAGGAGATAATGAAATGTTCTAAGTCTGTAAGATGGGTAGGAAAGGTACAAGAATGCAGTTTGGTAAACCATGATGACCTCCAAGAGAGGAAAGAGACATACCATAAGTGGAATTAAAGTCTGACTGCTTAGAATTACTATAATCAGAAAGTCATTATATAAATGAGATATGACTCAAAACAAATACAAAGGGGAGGAAAAAAATCCAGAAGTCCATCAGCAGGGAAAAAACAAAAGTTTAAAACAAAAGACGAAGTAATCTAGAAGGCTAAAATGCTTGGTATCTTCCTTTGCTTCAATCTTCAGTAAAATGCCAAATGAGATCAAAAGCTCTCAGACATGAGGAAAAAGAATCTAGGTTACTTACTAGAGAGAGAAGCTACTGAGCACTTTAGTCTGGGTTTGTTATTCTTTCTTTTCCAACTTTCTAGGCCTAGTGGAATTCACTGCTTAAATATGGTGAATCAGTCACAGAATCATTAGTGATTGCCCTTGTGAAGGATTGATCTGGAAAACTGAAAAAGATCAAACAAGCAACCTGTATCGGGTCTGGCTGTCCCCATAGCAGCCCTCACAGCACTGTGCTGGTAGCTAGAAGGGTGTTGATAAAACACCAGTGTTTTGGTTACTGCTGAGCACAGAACATCCCTTCCCTACTTGAGGCCAAGATTCTGGAAAGGGGCACAAGTAGGCCAGTTGACCCAAAGTAACCAAAGCGATATTCCATACCATATGAGGTCAGCTCATCTAAAAGCTAAGGAAAGAAGCAGGAAGGAGGGCATTTGTTGGGTACAATGACTGCCTGCTAAGAAACCATTATGTGTTGCTGAAGCCCTGCTTCTTGGGAAGTGGCTGGACATCACTGCTGATGGGAAGTAGAGAATAAACCTTGCTATTCTTCTCTTCACTTGTGCATGCACAAGCTTTTGCTTTTTGCTTCAGTAAACTGCTTTATCTCAACCCACGAGTCATTTTCCATCTTGTTCTCTCTCCCCTTTACGGCTGGGAAGGGGAACAATGGAGTGGCTGGGTAGAAGAGAACAGGGACTTCAGTTAACATCAGTTCCCAGGAAATGCTGGGAAATCAGACAAACTGTAAAAATTATGACTCCAAAGAAGCAAGTAAGAGGACAGGTGGATCTGTCAATCACAAATCAATCCAAACTCATAAAATTTCCATCTTTGATGGGGAACAGGCTTTGTGGACAGAGGAAAAGATGTCAAATGTCTTCATTTGTGTAAGGCTCTTAACATTTTCTCAAGAAACATAACAAATAAGCTAGAGAAAGTTGGTCCAGGTGAAACTACTAAAACATGGGAAGAAAAACTGGTCAGATAAGTAGAGGAAGGTTCATGGTCAAAAAGGAAGGCAGTGTCAAACATCATTTCACCACAGATGTATCTTGAGCTCATATTAGTCACTATATTTATTAATGGCCTGGAAGACAGTGCAGGTTGTTTTATTTTCGTGTGACACAGTAATGAGAAAATGGGGTAAGAATTCAAAAAGATCGTAGCAAACTGAAAAAAAAATTCTGTAAAAATACTGACTTGGCATCAAATCCACAGGAAAAGAGTTTGATAGATGATCTAAAGTTGAATGTGACTCATAAACCTCTTATTGCAAAAAGGGTAAACATTGTGTTGGCACATGTAAACATATATTTCTACGAGACACATGGAAAATTCCTTCCACTCAATTTCCTAAAGTTCTTTGTCTTAAGAAGGCATTCTTTAAGTAATATTAGCTCTGTGCAATAAAAGCATATAAAAATCCTCTTTGTAAAGAATAATGATATATCAAGTGAATAGCTCCTATACTGAATATTAATCTGAATCAGTGGCATGAATATAGACATACTATCAAAATCTGTGACACAAATACAGCGTACCTCTGTCATGCACAGATTTGGCATTTGGAAGGATAGACAAAACTCAGACATCAACTGATCACAGGAAGATGGCAGCAAGATTAAAATTAATTAACAGTAAAGCAAACTCCCCTCTATCATCATCTATCCTCTCATTTTGTTGCCACTACATTTTACAAAGCCAATGTCAACAAAGTCTTTGCAACTTATAGCTATATTTATAGTCGCATTTTGATCATCATGCACTGTCACATTTTAAACCACAGCAGAACACAACTTCTTGGCTTCCTTTCTTATAAGATGAAAGCAAGAAGTATTTTGTAGAAATATGGAGAAAATTCCTTATCACTGTATTATTAGCTGAAAGCCACGATCTTTTTGGCTCCAGCCAGTCTGAGATGGCCTTCAGGTCACCCAGCTGCCAACCTGTAATGATGAGAAATAAATCACCCAGCTGCTTAGTTATGATTTTCCCAGCAATGTTAGAATCTGCTCCTCTGGGTTTCATAAACAGAAACAACCATGAAGGTCTCCACAAGAAAACACAAGCTTGGACGCATTCTCTGAAGGCTTCACATTCTTTACTGGCATTTGGGACCTTGTTCATACCTCCAGCTCTGGCAAACACTTTATAGTCCCGTGGGTCACAGGAAGACGATTGGAATACCTCCTCCAGCGGCTGTACCAGATATTTATACATTAATGAAGGCTCAGCTCCTCAATACAAAAGTTAAAATAATGAGACACAATAAAACAAGTACTCTTAAAGATATTTTTAGGGGTTTATTGTATAAGACACTGATCCCAAGGAAGAGAGGATGGAGGTCCCTTTGAGACAATGTCTGTATACAGCTACCACAAATGAAGCAAGACCATAGGGCTAAGAAGCACTGATAGCAAGCTGCCATCACTAATCACATGCAGTTGGCATGGCAACATTTTCCTATCTTTTTTCCTCTAGATCTGCATCATTCCAAATAATATGTAGTATGGCAATTCCAGGTTACTCATGAGAACATAGGAATTATTACATAATCTTTAGAAGCATTTGCTGACTTGTGCTAAATAAACTGACCTGCAGTTCTGCATAAAATGCTGTAAGTAAAAATGTTTTATTTTTAAGGTTACCCACTGCACGTTACTATATATGATATAGAACTCCTTAAAGTTTTTAAACATTCAGAGAAAAAAAAAATTTGGAGGAAAATATGTTGTAAATAATGTCTATCCATATACTCATTGAATAATTCATAATAAATATGCCATAGAAAGATAATTTTAAAAGGCTTTTTGAAACATCAAAATATTCTGATGAAAGTAATGAATTAGTTGTTTGCAATATTTTAAATAAATGTGTGACTGATAAGCTGAATTAAAATCATTTAAATCAGTTTTCCTCAACTTAAGTTTTATGTTGAAGTATTTTCTGAAGTAAAAAAATCCACCTTGTAAACTCAGTATTTTATTCACTCAAGCTGTCCCAATTTTTGTGGGTTTTGTATGTTCAACCAAACTCCCTCTTTAATATGTCGTCTTTCTGTGACAAATGAAAACCTTCATTTTCATCAACACCCTGAAGGGATGAGTACTATAGGGCCAATCAGAATAAAATAAATAACATCCCAGTCACCTCACAGATTTAAGTAAGCTGTTATTCAAACCATCTCAGACTACCTAGATCTGCTAAAGTAAATTTGTGAGTTTAGATATCCAACCACATTGGAATGGTTTCAACTTCTCCCTCTTTCCTTTCCTATTTCTTCAGCTCCTTGCTGTTTCTCATTCTTACTGTCATTCTTAATGACATTCCTATAATTGTTCCATATAGTCAGACTGAGCTAAACCTGTATGGGTGTTTTAATCATCCTCTCCTGTAATGCAGGACATTTTCATATTATTTTAGCAACCTGAAATCTGGATTTTTAATCTTTGACAATGCTTAGATTTATAGTAAGGACAACATGCATATTAAACTTCATAAAATACTACTATATTTCTAGATCCAAGATCCAATTTAATGGGTCCTTTTTTGTTTATCATACAGCACCCTGTGGAGTTTTAGGCAGCTTCCAATGCAGATCAGTCATAATCACTTGCTTAGAAATTTTGCATTTACTATGACACGGTGATAAGGTCCAAGGAAGTGAAGCCATGGATTAGAAGTTATCATCAAAGTAATGCAATTATTCAGTCAATTATTTATCTATTTATGTAGAACCAGAGCTGTTTGCTATTGGTAAGGATTTGACTCATAGGGGAGCAGTGCCTTGGAGGACCGGCTCAGGACAGACACAGGACAGCTGAAAGCCAGTAGGCAGTTGTTGGAAAGGTAACAAAGAGGCTGAAGTAACCAGAGAGAGGGAATGAGAGTCAAGACAGCTGTGAAAGGCAACAGCAACTAAAGACCCTGGAGGTATGGAAGAACTGTATGTTGAAGCTAAGAAGTAGGGAGAACCTGAGAAGGAAGCCAGAAGAGGGACAGAGTGGTGTGATGTGACCTCTAAGTTCAATAAAAGAATTCAGAAATGTCCAGTGGAGCAACTTCTAATGAGATCTGTCATATGTTAGTAACATGCCATGTGTGCTCTCCAAATAGAGCTAACAACATTCCAGAGACTGTGCACTTCCTGGTATATAAAGCTTGTTACAGGTATAAACCTTAATAAATGCTATTAGTAACTTCATTATGGGACATGGGTACAACAGCTTACATAATTCACACAGTAGAACATAAAAAAGATAAAAAAAATATCTTTAATGCTTCAGAAACACATCCAAATTGAACTCTCATGGCATCTCCTAGCCAAGGCAAAGAGGAAACTGCCACTATTAAGCAGCCAATTAATGCCCAGTTCCAGACAGAACCATCACCCCTCAGGATAAGGTGAGACTGTCCAAAACAGGGTGTCATTGCAGACTCCAGGATTAAATCCCCCAGTCTGGGGATGTTGCCTGCAGCAGGGAAGGCCAGGGTTGACATCTGGCAGCAGGTATGTCCTTTGACTGGATAAACTAAACAACGCAATAAAAAACCTGTTGGCTGAGTTTAGAAAAACATGCATTTTTCTCATTTTTAATTTGGTTCCAGTCTTTCTTATTCTTAGAAGTCTGATTTTAATACTCTGATTTAAGTTTAGCTGGCACTTCTGGAAAAGGATGAACCAAAGTAAAACTGTCCCACAGTGAGTACTCAGACTGCAGGAAGGCAGCTAAGCAATTAAAGCTGCGTGTGTGGGCAGCCCTGAGGGACCCTAGAACTGCTAGACAAATGAAGGGACATGGCAAGGAACCACAGCATCTGGGGACAGTTTCATAGCAGGCTGCAAAGCAGCTCTGCACAGGCTGCCAGACCCCTGCCCGTAGCCAAGGCAGGCACCAAACTGCATTCCTGCCTGCGAGCATTGTCACTGTTGAGATCAACACACTGGGAAGGTGTTTGCAAAACAGTGTGTTTCACACAGGTGGGCACACTTGGAATCCAGTATTGGGAGGACAGAGAGCTCACAGCAGCAAGGCAAAGGGTCAGTTTCAGCTGACTTCTGGCAGAGGGAAAAGAGATGTTAGCACAGAAACCAAAGCTGGTCTGGCTCTCTTTGGGGGCCAGCAGCGGGAAGGCAGGTACGGAGGAGATGGGAGACTACATGCTCCCTTGAGGAAGAAAAGTGAAAGCAAGAGTTTGTTTTAAAGATCAGAAGCTCCACAGGCTATGCAGCTGAGTTTGCTAACATGATATGCTGGGACACAAAAGTATTAATTCTTTACTTAGAATCTTTCCTAAGCTATTAACATTATGGACTAAAATTTTGCAAAACTGACAAAGGCCCAAGGTGGACTGAATTTTCAGTAGCAGACAAATGGCCCACATTGAGCACCACAAGGTGTCTGTGCCTATAATTCTGGTAACCGCATAGGTAAAGACATAAAAGATGTTATGCTTTTGCACCTAACACTGAGACATGCAGTTTCAATAGTTCAATTATGAATAAATAAAATTATGACAGCAAGAGTATATGCAGAATAAAATTTATATCCATTTAGAGTGAATATAATTTTTCCTACATTCCAGTTTCGATTGATACAGAACTGAACAAACCTAGTATTTTTTTTGTTCTCTCTTTCTATGCGAAGATTTTCCAGTATTATGATTTTGCCTCCCTTCCTCCTCTATTGAGCAGTTGGCACCTGGTCCAGGATTTATCATTCGAAAGCCCAAACATTCATGCTAAGGGCCACCACTGCTACTCTGCAATGAGTTTATAGCATGAATCAAAGATTACTTCATACTCATGCAAGTTGGCAAGTGTGAACTTGCTCCTTGGAGAAAGCCAGCAATGTCTCCGTAAACCAGTCAACAGCATTATATAGCCTCTAACTAAAGAGTGGTCTACTGCCTTCTATGCTGGAGAGATGATCAGATCAGAAAACAAAACTTAATAAAACCATTTACTTTAAAAATACATCCCCTCCTCCCCGAAAAGACTTAATATACAGCCTTAAGCACATCAGAGCACAACCTGCATTGCCTGCAAGGAAACACAAAAAGTTATGCTGCTTAATGCAAAAGCCATCTTGTAAACATTCCCTACTACCTAGGTAGTTTTTCTGGATTTTATGGCATTTTTCTATGGGCAGGAACCTCTAACCTATCTCAGAGCTCCCACAGCTGATTAAAATGTGTCTTATCTAGACATTTTTAAAAGGTCATTAAGTACCTACACATTTTGCCTGACTTCCCAAGTGGAAGAAAGTAATTTTTCAGAGGTGCTGGTCTAGCCAGTGGTAAAAGAAAATGTCACTGCATCTTGCTTGTTCCTGCCTCACTGGTAGCAAATAAAACCTCTTTTAACATCTTGTATTTGTTTAGGTGCAGAAGCTTCAATAAAATGACTTCTCACTCATGGGAAAAGCCTGCTAAGGGAAGTCCTAGGTGACTGCTTGGGACCTCAGCTTCATTTTGGAGCCCTGCAGTAGGCTGAGATGATTGGAGTTGGTCATGTTCATCTGGTTAAGGTGCCAACAGCTGCCCACTGTCTCCACCCATGTGCTACTTCCAGAGTACAGGCACAATTAGCATTTACGCAGGTTTATTTTGACCTCGTGTTCTGTGGCCCTTATGTTTGAAGTCTCCACCAGAACCAGACTTTTACCTGTTTATCTTCTCCACCTCTGATCTGTTCTTCATTTTGGGCTGGGGCATTGGGATCATCTCACATAGTACCAGGGCATCCCAGCAAACACAACAGAGTACTGGTCTTGTTGGGAGAATCAAAACCAAAAACATTGCTCTTTTTAATTGTTTGGTTGGTTGGGGTTTTTTTTCTCTTCTGCTGTATTCTTTCTTTGCCACTGTGCCATGCTTCTTTCCCTTATTTCACCTTTACTATGTTTGGAAACATGTTAAGAGTCTTGAGTAGAGCTAGAAATGTAAGAGCTGACATTTAGCCATTTGAGGTTAATTCAGTATCCAAAACCAGCTGACAACACATCCACAGGCCAGAGGATTCACTTTGCTTTGGTTTCTCAGAGCATTGGTCCCTGCTGAAGCTCTTCTAGAAAGTTTAATGGGTGGAAAGGGAATAAAAGACACTCAGTTGTCCTCACTAGCCACTGATACACCACAGCACTACTTTGAAGATTTCTGTAACTAAAAACATTCATTGTTGCTGCTGCTAGGATTAGTAGAAAGGGCTTAAGTCAAGGCAATCAATGATGTTTGGCACAAGAATTAGAAACCAACGCTTCACAAGTTTCAGATTTGAATGTGAATTTCTGCTTTTCCTCGATTTCAGAAAAATTATCTTTGATGTCAAGAGACCCAGCCATGGAGCCAAAGAACAAAAGGCTGTCTCCCCACCACAGCCCCTCCATCATTTTTCTGTGCTTAAAGACACAGCAGGCTGTGCCTCAGCAAGGTCTCTAATTCGTGCTGAAAAAAAACAGCAAGACGACTAATGCTATGTTTCAGCACCACATTTTTCTCTCTGTCTGGTTGTTTCTGAACTCTTTCACAGTAACATGCAAGATTAGTGTTAAGATTATTACTGGTAATAATCTATAAATATTGGTGAAGTGATAACATTTTCCACTTGGTGGCAGATATTCCTTTTAAAAATAAGCACAAAGCTCAAAAGACACATTCAATGCAGTTTTTTACTAAGGAAAATCTCTGTGGTGCCTGATGGGCAGAGATCCTGTGGATGCAGGGCTGCAGAGTTTTAGGGCAAGGACCTGCCCCAAGAGCTATGTGTGTGGTGGGCAGCCATGTATGGCTACATTTCCTCACACACTTCTGAACCCACACAACCCCATGAGTGTCCCTTAGTGCTGACAAGAAGATTTTGCCTTTATTATTCAGGGAGTGTCTGGCACTCCATGAAACCCACAGACCTTGGACAAGGTCAGAGCATGCAGGTTTTGAGCATGGGCATGTCAGTAAGGTTCAGCTTCCTTGATGTGCAAGTGAGAGGACATGCTTCCTCTGCTCCTACATTCACCAATTTTACCTTGCCTGCAGGCAGTTTGATGCCAGAAGTGGCAATTTTCCCCCTTTCCCTCATGCAGTGCTGTGCTATGGCAGTCAACTCAATATGAGACATTAAATGCAAGGGCACTATTCCTCTGGGAAACTGGGCACTGGAGTAGCTGAACAGTTAGCCTGCCCCAGGACAACCAACCTTTTTTTCTTTTTCTTCTAAGCTTGCACAATGGTGGGAAGGCAGAGGACAAATTTTATCCTGATAGCTAACAATGAACACCTCAGAATCATGTGAATCCCGTCTAGCTGCAGGTAAGACTGTTGCACATTCAATCATGTTGCTGACAAGAAGCAAGGTCATTATACTAGCTGGCAAGCAGTTAATCAATTAAGTACATGAATGTCAATGCATTTTTACAGGGAAACTTTTCTTACAAAAAAAAAAACCAAAACAAAACAAACCCCGCCCCCAACCAACCAACCAAAAAAAAAAAAAAAAAACCAACAGAAAATATTGAGGTTCTGACTCATCATGATCCTTAAAATACAGATTTTTCTTTTTCCTGGTGAAAGTCAGTGTTTGTCCTCAAAACATGGCCATTGCCACCTCATTTGCTGTTCTGACAATACTTCTTACTGCTGTGGACTCTCATGTCCTTTATGCAGCAGGACCCCTCAATTTCTAGGTAATGCCTTCATCTCTAACATAGCTGCATACTCTTTCAACAAAGAAAAGATATCTTGAGGCCATGACATGTACTTATATAGCTGAGATTTATTTTGAACTGTGCTGAAGAAGAACACGTAGCAATGCATCCTCTCTTAACACAAAGCAACACTCTCAAAGTTCCCTTCTCTCACCACTGAATGGGAAACTGAGTGCTTCCGCCTAATTGTTCTGACCTTTCCACTATCGGGATTTGACTCAGACTATTCAATACGTAGAGAAAGAGGCTCTGTTTTTGCTTCAGTAATGTGTTTCTTGGTGGCAGCATAGCCCTCTGACACTTCCTCTTGGGCCCTTTTTTCCATACCAAAATAAAAAAATAAAAAAATCCACCCAAAACAAAACAACAGGAGAATATAAACTATTCCCATCAAGCTATGAATCTCTCCTGTATAAGTGTGGCTCTTTGCCATTGAATTTTAATGTCAATGAATCACTTCCCAGAAAGGGCCACTGCTTAGTGATGCTAATGAAACCTCCCTCCCTCTCTATTACAGCCATCTCTGTTTCAAGAATTGACAATGGAAGGAAGAGGGCTTTCTCTCGGCTGGGGATGGTTATACATGGCACAGACAAGAGATGAGTCCTACATGTGTTTTATTGGGAGGACCAGGTGTCAGAAATTTCCTATCTCTGCCTCAAAAACAAACTTACATTTGTTTCCACTTTCCAGATAGTGGGCATGATGCTGCCCTTGTGCTAATTCAACTGCACCATGTCACTACACAGGGACTTTTGGGAGGGCTTGCAGTTAGTCACATTTTCTATCTCATTACTTTGTCTCTTGCTCATCTTGATCTTCTCACAGAGTTTATTTTCCTCTTCCTGTTCACTTTTCCGTGTCCCCCTCTCTGCTACTTAATATCAGTGACAAGGTACAAGAGTGGCTATCTAAATTTCCTTTCATTCTAACTGTAATTACTTTTGCACTCCCAGAGGAAAAATTTCAAAGGTAGTTACCATATTAATTGGACATGAAATTTCACTCAGAATTTTCCCCCCTGTTCTTTCAGTTTCTTGTATTGGCTGTGACTGGGCTCGTGCTTATGTTACAGAAAAACAAATTGTTACAAGTGAAAAATGACCATAATTAGAAATGTGGAAAATGACAAGTAGGTAAATAACACAGTTTGGCCAACTTATCTGAATTGGTTTTTTATTATTTATCTGTTGACATTTTTGTAAAAAGTATTGTAAAATTCCCTCTTCCAGCCAGGTGGACTAGTGAATACCCACGCCATCTGCTTAAATGTCTAATTTGCAGTATGCCATCCATATGACCTTCAGTTTTCAAATCATTTTATAACCCATCAATCTGTGCACCTGGCACAATATACTCTCTGTGTAGCTGATAACTGGTTAGCACTTTTTAACCTCTCTCGTGGCAAACAATGAATATTTTCTATGCTCATCACAGCTTTTCCCCATTCTGCAAATGTCTTTGCTATTACAGGAGGCCAACATAATGAATTTGTCAGCATCAGAGTAATTTCCATTTGACATTTTGCAAGAATCCATTTGCTCTCAGCACTCAGATTTTTTTTGATCTATTTTAGCTGATTTTTACTTGTCCTGCATCTTTTAAAGGGAAAAACTGTGCAACTCAGCATAGAAACTGAGACTAAAAAGAGCATGTAAGACAAAATGTTGTGGACTGAGAACATTACTCACACAGGTGCTCACCATGTGGTATTCTTCATAAAAATAGTATCTGGTGCTGTCGTCACTAGAATCCTCCAAAAGAATGAACAAAGGCAAACAGCTTGCTACGTGCTCCAGATGGGGTTAAGTGAATGTCTGCCTCTTAAAGCATTTTCTGAAAACTTTATATGTCATGTCCTTGAGGTGCCTGGCTGTCAGTGATTCTTCAAATGCATTCAGCATTTCCTTTTTTGCTCCCAGCCAGTTAGATGCTGCTGATGCGGCATTACTGGGAATGTGACTTATTATAGAAGGGAAAATGCTCATCCAGCACGTGTTCAACACGTGTCACAGGGAAGACACCAGGCCAAAGAGATAGCAAGACCACAAGATGTCTTCTAGTTCTGATTCCCAACAGAGTGAACCACTGATGCTCTCAGACAAAGCCTTTATGGGAAGGAAACAGATCCTCAGGGCAATGCAGGGCAGTTTGATGGGAAAAGGTTTGCATCTAGCAGCACAGTGGAGTAGAAATGGAGGGAAATTAAGTTTACTGTCTTCTGTGGGGGCATTGAAGACTTTGTTCATGTCTTACTGCCCAACCTAGGACTTAGGGAGAATGTGTTAACTCTCTCTATGGTGAAACAGAAAAGCATGGCTCGTATTTCCAGTGATCCTGTTGTGTTTTGGCATGAAACAGGATAAGACAGTGAGTGTGAATGTGTACTAGTGATGTAAAAATGAATGTTGGTAGGTCAAACATAGGTCTGCCTCCCTCATCAAAAGAAAGAAGGATGCTATTGAAGACCATTTCCCTGCAAAACAAGATGACATCTGGTAATTGGCATCAGATCATTTTCCCTGTCACCTCTGTTGCCTCACTTAAGTCTTGCTAAGTCTGCTAAGACTAAAGTAAACATTCTCTAGTCTCAGTTAAATGTTGGCAAACAGGACTTGACACTGGGAGTGAGAGTGGCTGGGGATTTTCTGTCTAGTTTCTTGACTGGAAAACATTAATTTGGAAAAAAACTGGCACTTTACTCCAAGGAATGTTTCTAAGTTAAGAAACCGAGTGGAGTCACCTCTTGTGTTTGCCCCTGCAGTGATATGAGGATAGTAGTAGGGTACCTTGATCCTTGCTCTCTCTTACTCAGATCACAGATTTTGATCTGAGTCTGCTTGGTGAGAGCCTGGTCCATGCCTGCAGATACTGGGATCAGTTTGCCATCAGCATCTCGTGTTTCTGGTTGATACCTGTGCAACTCTTGCTGACATCAGTTGGTGTAAGGAGACAGATTTTCCATAAACAAAGGCACATACTCTGGATGAAAGAGAGGACTAGAGTTTTTTCCCTCCACACACTGCTGTCCAGTTTCTGCTACTATTCATAGTGTGTAGTACATAAAGACATGAACAGTTTGTGAATAGTTCCACAGTATATGACACAGCTATCAGAAACCGGCCTGGCATCACACCTATCATATTACTTTTCAACATGAGAGTTCCTGTCATTAAACAACCACCAACCCCTTGGCAGCAGGACTAGACAGGTGGGAAACTACAAACAACTTCCCCTATAAATGCCAACACACTGTCTTTATCTGACACTGTACAGATCCAGGTGATAAAATCGGTTTGACAAAAGTGGAAGCTGGGAAGCCTGCGTCACCAGACCTATAGGAAGCTGGAAAAACAAATAAGTACACCACTTTATTTTCCCTTAAATGTTTTCTGCCAGATGGATCTTCTTTTAGCTTTCATTCATGCTGTATTTCTCACATCTGCATGCATTTGTTAGCAGTGAGGCAGCACATCCAGCACAGACTACGGATCTTCCCTTGTGTGCATCCTCTCAAGGCCTGGCCAGGCTCTTCCTTCCTTGACAGGGGATTTAGCATCACTCTTTTAATCTTCCCAAGTTTTTCTTGGGCTTGAGTATTCCAAATATTATATAGTACTAATTATTCCGGTAAGACACTGCAAAATCTCAAGTGCTTTCATTCCCCTAAAAGCTGGCAAGGGATGTGTAAGTTGTCTGTGCTTTTGTTTCCTTTACTACATACTTTGTTTTCTCTTTCTCTCCCACTTGCCAGTACAAAACCAAAATCTGCAAGCTTCCCTCTAAACCAACCTGTGCCAAATTTTCCAGGAAGTAACCTGTAGTTTCGAGCCCTGTAAGGAGCTGTTGTTCCCACTGCAAGTATCTGCACTGACAACAGCACAAGAGGAGATGATTAAAAGCTACGCAGCTTGTACATTCTTTACATTTGTGTGGCTAAAATCTATTTAGTAAACAAATTTCAAAGTTTCTGCTGTGATTTTTTAATTTTGTTTGCTGCATATAGGAATTATTTTCTCTACTGAGCTTAAAGAAGCATTTCACCATTTTTATCTAAGATTATGTAAAATAAAACACATTGATGCTACTTAGCTATAGTGCATTTAGGGCAATGGTTCTAACTTTAAATAACAATCTTTTAAGCTTTTAAAGACAAACTGTTGATTAACTTTAAAGCATGTATCTCCCAGGTAAATAATGTTCGTCATTGTTCATTGTGAGAAACATAGCCACGTATTTACCGTAATACACATTTCTGTTGATTAATTATGTAAAACAATACCAGCTTTTCTTCCCTGGAGTTAAGAGAAAGATTCGTAGTTAAAACAAGGACTCTTGAGAAAACAAGTTTCATTTCAAAGGTTATTAGCAAAAAGAAGCCTTTGTTTCAGTCTTAATAGAATCATTCTCCTAGGATGACACAAATATCCATAAAGTACCATGATTTCATTTGGGTTTTTAAAAAGCAAAAACAACTTTATTTTCCCTTGACACAAAACAAGATTAGCTGGGGTGTTTTTTTGCTGTATTGGGTAATACAATAATGGCTAGATTGTTTGTCTCTGGCCATTGCATGAGCATGCAGGGAGCAGGGAAGAAGACATAAAAGATTTCCTTGCAGAGCCGCTGAAGAGCAGGAGGCAGTGTGCCTGGAGCACAGCCTTCTCATCCCACCAGCTCCCAGGGCTCGCTTCAGCATCGCACGTGCCTGCTGGGCAAAGCTGGCTCCCAAAGCAATGCAGCTTTACCCCTACAAGTTTGCTCTCCTTGCTGCACTGCCGTGCAGTCACAGCAAGGGAGGGAGGAAAAAGGACGCTGGGCTGGGGTCTAGTATTCTCTTGCCCGGCCAATAGACCCATCTGGTACACACAGAAAATGAAGCTGCTTCTTCCTACATTGGGCAGGGTGCGTATTGTCCTGCGGTCTGCAGCTGTGGGGGAGGCTGTCCTTCCTCCAGCCAGAAACCGCCAAGGGCTTTGTTTACATCAGTGCAGCTGTGAGGTCCCCCAAATGCAGGCCAGCTGTTAAAAGCCAAAATGAGTTCCTAAATACTGTGAACCAAACTGCCTGCATCTGCCTCTTCAATCCCATCCAATAAACTGTCCACTGGTAACAAAATAGAATGAGACTGAAAGACAGAGAGCACATTCTATAACATGACTATAATGATAGGTCAATATATCCTACCATGTCTCCATGTAAAAGGAACTCTCCCAAGGCCTGGGAGAGGACCCCTCATGTTCACAGAGGGTAAAACAACCAAATTTCAAAATATTTCCTGGGTTTTTACCTACTCTTATATGGGAAAAATCTCCGAAAAGCATGAGGCCAGGGTGAGTAACTGAGTTTACTTAATTTGTTTACAAATCCTTCCTATAAAGAAAAAGAAAATAGGGAACACTAATAGTTAGGGGTTTCTTCAAACAGATACTGAGGTCTTCAGACTTGGAAATCTGTTCATTAATCTGGGGCAAGTCCTGGAAAAGTACTGCAAAGGGCCAAGAGCTGAAAAAAAATCTCAGAATACTGTCCCATGTTAGTAAATGATATATAGAAGCAAGGGACATAACTAAAAAAAAATTGCCAAGCTGGAGAGGATCAAAATTTGCACATATAGATTCACATAGTGTGAATCTGAGAATCTGGCTGGACCTAGCAAAAGTCTCCTCCTTAGTACATATTGCCATATGAGAGTTTGTGACTCCTAAGTTTTTTTTGAAAGCATCTACAGTGGAAAGGGGGAAAAAAAAGAAAAAGAAATTTTTTAGAGCACAGAAAAAGAGATTATGGTCTTTGCAGCAGATACCTGCAGGAAATTCTGTTCCAGTTATCATAACATGAATGTGTTCTCAAATTGAACTACTAAGAAAGTTCAACAAGTAGACTAGGTTTGTTTTCTTCATGGTTCATTGTGAGCTTAGATACCTTATACTTCCTCAGGGTAGAGGCAGCATTGCGTGTGGGAAACATGTCATGCTCCAGATTTATGTGCATATACAAGAAGAGTATTTTGCAGCACAATTTGATAAACAGTTTTTAAATAGCAAATGATACTGATAAAAACAACTGGGGAGTACTTTTCAAGACAGAGGTTTTCTTTGGGAGCAACTGCAAGAAGGGTGTACAGAAACCCTTGTACCTCCTGAAGTCCTTGTGGAAGTAAGTAGCACTATAAGCAAAGGCATCATTACCAGAGAAGTTCTGAGCATCTCAATATAAATTAGCACTGGTACCTTAACTATATTTGTATTCAAATCCATATCAACATAAGCATCTACATTGCACTGTCATGATTTTGGGACTATAGCACAGACGTGTCACAATCATTTGCATTGTACAGTTTAGAAAATTCTTCACAATGCAATAAATTTATTTTCAGAACATGCAAGAAAGGAAGGCTTCATTTCTAAATAAAGAAACCATTTTCAGGAAATGCCATTTCTGTCATATCAGAAAATAATTTTGATAAAGCATTTGCAAAATATTAGAAAATGTAAATAATATTAATAATAATTTCATAATAACAAAAAAAGTAATTGTTTTTGCAAATTGTTTTTACAAATACAATTGTTTTGAAGGGCTTCCTCCCTTCAAAATGGTAATTTTTTTTATGCATTGATGTTATGATCAACACAAATAAGAAGAAACAAAAGTTGTGAGTAAATGCTTTTAAATGGACAGCTAGCTAAATATGTAAATGATTATGCAACATTCATTTAATTTTATATCCTAAGGAAAAAAATACAGAACTGTTCAGATTCTTTAAAACGTCCTGAAGGGTTGTTGAAAAATGACCCATCTATTCCTACATCTGCTTAATTAATGCAAGTGAATGTGTCAAATATCCATCCTGGTAATGGATTAAGAAATTATCTACAAGCAGCTTTGGAAAGCTGCAGGCAAACAGAATTTCTCAGTATCACTATGCAGAACATCCTGCCCTACATCAAGGCAAATCTGAAACCATTGAGGTAAAGCAAATGGGTTATAAAAATATGTACATCTTTAAATTTCTTGTAGCAGACCAAAGCAGCATTACCATAATAGTTACATCTATCATGTTTCTTGTCATATAATTCCTGGCTCTCCTGCTCCAGTTTTGCCAGTCTTGAATGCATATTTCTTTCTTTTTTGCTGGTGAATCTGTAAAGCTTCAGGCGAATTTCCTTCACTGATCCCTTTGCACACGTTCCCTGAATCAAGCCAGAAAGATGCTTCATATCTCCTTCTTCAAATTCCTCCTCATGACATACATATTCTGGGATGCGGACAAGGAATGAAATCCCTTAGAGCAGCTGGGGTGAGGTGGGAGAGCAAGGATCACTGAGAAATCACCTTGAAAAATGCTTTTTTGAAACAATATGTTAGTTGACAAATACTTGCATGATTATATTGCCAATGTACAAATAATTTCCACCATTTACCTGTTGTATCTTGCCCTCTTTTGATGAAGAAAAGCAAACAACACAATTTTTACAGATGGGGAAGGCAGAAAGCAAAGGAAACATGGCAGATGGGCAAAGAGATGAAGAGTATCAGAAAATTTCATTGACCAGGAGCAAATAATAAACTATCATCCAAGGAAGTCGCTCTCACAGTTACAAAGAGATTGCACAGGACATTTTTCATCAAAATATTTAGCCACTAGACATGCAGTTTTAAAACAGCTAAAAGCCTTTTCAGAATTGAAGTTTGGTTGTGCCGAGGAGAAAATTAAAGAAAAAAAGAAGGACTTGATGAAGCAATTAGTTTCAACATTTTACATATGAGAAGCTTCCATTGTGGGTGTTAAATTCACAAAAGGGTTGGGAAGATCAGTGAACCTGGTTCTCTTACATTGTCACCTCTTGGAAACATGAGGAGACAGTAACTGATGCCCAGATGCCTCTGGTAAATGCTGGTTTTCAGTTTGCATTTTCAAGAGGTGTTGAAACAGTGGAGCAGATCCTAATTAGTACGACTGTTTCTCCCAGCCATTATAGACTGGTGCATCTCTGCCTTTGGGTCTTTGATTAGGAGAATCCTGCAGCTTTCCAGGAGGAAAAACTTGCTTTAGAAGTAGCCTAATTTAGAAACTCAGGAGAGAGCATCACAGCACACTGCAAATGGGATAAGAAAGTTCTTCTTGGATGGGAGAGGCCCACATTCTCTTTCAGACCACAGACTGCCTCATCCTCCCCCATCCTGTGACAGAGTGCCAGCAAGAGGGACAGGAAGAGTCTGTGCCTGGGAATGAAAACTTGCAAAATGGAACATCACAAAACTATTGAGAAGTGCCTTGTCCAGGAAGAAATCTTGTCAGATTATGGGAGGAAGAGAAGAAGCAACTCTTCCTACTAGGCTCAGAGTTTTTCTTTCTGGAAAACTGCCTATAAGAGTATTGTTGCTTTGCTTGGTTTCAAATAAGACTGTTTAGGGGCATAATCCTTGAGAAAGGATTTATACCATGAAGCCCACCTTAGAGATATATTAAAATGAGGCAAGAAAGAGCATGTCAGATACATTTGTACTACCTCCTACTAATTAGCTTTCTGTGTTTCCCTGATGAATATCATGGCTTCTATGAATTTTCTTCTTAGTTATACAACTGTATAAATGGTGATAAATGTCTATAGTGTCACTTCACTGTACAAACACAGAATAGGATGCTAAGACCCTGGCAGCTGAAAGTGAATTTAATTCCAAGTCTAATATTTAAGCGTTATGTTACCTGTGAATATTCTGGATCTCACTCCGTGATCTTGTTCATGTACTACTTTTCACTTCCCTAGAAAATCAGTAACCTTATCAACATTTAAGCACTGGGTTAGTCTGGTGTGAACTGCTCTTTGTTAAATTCTGTCCTCTGTTCCATTCACCTCTCTTTTTCATAATTATTTCTTTCAAAATCCTTTCTTCATCCACTGAGTCCTCCTTTTTTTAAAAAGTTTTGTTTATAGCAGGCTTCTAAGCAAGCCAGTAGCCTGAGAAGCTAGACATTCATCTGTGGTGTCACACTTTTATGCTCAAAAGATTGGGTAGGCTACATCTTAAATGACCATAGTTAAAATACAGAATATTCAGCACAGCTACTTTCTTAATTTCTACTGAGACTGAAAAAATGGCTTTCATGGCAAATTTCTATTCCTGGTTTTTCTGTAGTGTTTTTGTTTTTGTTGTTGTTGTTGNTGCTTTTCCATAAAGAAACCACAGGGTATGTTGAGAGAGTAGAAAAAACTCTAAGACCGCCCTCTAGGACTCTTCTGTGCCAAATTCCTTGTTCTTGCCAGTGGTATGTGCTCAGTCTTCAAACTGCATCCTCTCCCTCAGCCTTGGCTCCATCAGTCAGCCCTTGGCCTCTGTCTATATGCAGAAACTAGTGCCCTACATTGAGAGCCCTAATGCCCATCTAGGGCTGAGAAGTGCACAAACTCTGTCTCTCCCTCTCATCCCACCTCATCCCAGGACCAGAAGTCTCTGCTATTGCTGCAAACAGAAGTACAGGCAGATCCACAGATGACTCCTCCTTGATACTACAGAGGCTGGGAAAAGTTCTGGGATTGAAGGTTCCAAGTCTGAGGTTCCAGCAGCTCAACTAGACCATCCGAAATAGCTCACAGACACATGCTCTGCTCCCTTCAGCCGTAGAGGAGCAGAAGTGATCAGTGAGGTCTCAGCAGTCAGCGGCTTTGGACAAGTATGGACAAATGAAGTAACCACCTTTTGATTCACTCTCTGGAATCCCAGCATGTACTCACCATTTGGTGGCAGAATCCCTTTACCCCTTCCCTTCAGCATACATATTGAATTTGCTATGTCTCACAGATGATATGTAATGGTTGGCTATTTCAGAGATATTTCCAAATTATGAAAAAAAAATTCCTGCTCTCAACTGATTTCCGCCTCTCTTGCCATGCCTTCAGCTGCCAGTCCTGATTTCTAGGAGCCCTTTCCCTTCTCTTTCTTGATTAAAAAAAATACTTTTGTATTTGAGCTGTTTTCTGTCAGCTTGAACATCTGTCTCATATTGCATGTATTCCACCCCTACTACTTTTTTCAAGCTCTTCACTTTAAGGCTAAATAATTTTCAGAATATGTTTGAACACTTTCTTTAGAAGGCTTATTTCACCTTAATATTTGGTTCTTTTAACTTTGTTCTGTGTTTTCTGATCTGTATGAACTGACTTCTTTGCTGATGTGTCCCTGTAATAACTTTTTGTTTGCTGGGCACTCACTCCTACCATCATTCAGAGAGAGTTGTTGACTCAAATAGCTTTGGGAATCTTTCCTTACAATTTTCTCCCTATGCTTGTTTGGCAAATTCCTTCTAGGTTTTGTAATTTTGATTAAAGGAGATTTCAAGCCTCCTCCACATTCAAACCCCTGAACACTTCAGTCCAGTTGACTTTACTAACCACTTCCTTCAATTTCTCAAACTGCCCTCCTGAAATTACTCTATTTATTTTAAACTTAATCAACTCCTGCTCATACAATGCAAGGTAATTTTCTACAATCAGCCCCTCTAGAAGGTCCTTAAGCCCTCACAAAACCTAGTCTGAAATAGGTAAGTGCAAATTCTCTTTGTGCTTTTGTGATTGTGACAGAGAAAATGAGCAATATTTAAGGACTCTGAGATTTTATGATCATAATGAAGAAATAAGATCTGTAAATACAGTTTTCCTTCACAATGAGCCTTAAATTTGTATGCGCTTCATCAGAAAAAAACTTTTGTTTTGCAAGTGAACTGAAATAACATATTCTGAAGGTAAAATCTTGGCTTTATGGGAATAAACAGAGAACTGAGTTTAGTAATGTTAGGACTTTGCCCAAGAGTTGTGAAATTACTATCAAGTATGGAAGCTCTCAGCCTGCCCTTAGAGAAGCTGGCTGTGCATCACATCCAATGTGTCAGGAAAAACAGGCTGATAAAAGGCATCTGGAAGCAGACTCATTATTTGTCACTTTTGCATGTCCTCTGTGTTTTTGCAGAAGTTCCAGGTAGTCGTTGGGATTCCAATGCAGTAAGAAAATGTTGACCTGAAAATGAAATGTGAAGCCTAAAATACAGACCCAAATTAAAGTATAGATGTTACAGTCACATGCACTGGGGCTCAGATGTTATGTTCACATGAGGGGATACAATTTTTTCATTTAGCTTAGTCTGTTCCTGATTTATCAGCTTTGTAACCAAAGATGGGTAAAAATTTTAATAAGAACTCATTTGAATTTTTCTTCTTCATATGAAAACCACAGGCTACCCTAATTTGTAGCTTCATGATACTCAATATGCAAGGAGCATTCAGGTGTCTAGCATGTACTCTGAATGCCCTTGCAAATCATAGAAATTCAGTGCAACTGTTTACTCTGTAAAATATTCCTACCAGGCATTCATTACCCTGCTTTGCACAAAAGTTTCCGTCATTTACTTGGAAGAGAGAAATGTTATGGCACACCACAAGCAACAGACAGAAAAATCCCAATAACAGATAGGCACAGGGTCATCTTCCCTCTGAGACATCTGTGCACTTGGGGACAGTGAGGAGGGGTGTGAGGCAGGAGTGCAGGTGGTTACTGGACAAGCTGGCACAGGTAATTTCAAGACAGTTTAAATATCCTTACAACATGCTTCAATCCGACCCCAGCGAGTGGGATGGCACAGAAAGGACTGAGGAGGTATCAGACACTGTCTCTGAGGCAGCACAGAGTAGAAAGCCAGGCAAATCATCCCACCACAGGCAGCACAACACAGGTCGCACAGCCCCTCACAGGCATCTGCACCATGTTAATGGTGTCCTTGCACTGAACATTCAAAACTTAAAAGCTTTAAATACCATTAAACATCACTGGGTATTAAGTTCGATTTTCCAGTAAGATGCTTTTTGCAACAGAAAATTGCTTTCAACAACATTACTATCCTCAGGCATTTCGGATTCTGTGTACAATTATAAGTCAGATTTAAAAACTGGACTTGAACTCATGGTTTGCTTCGGTTCTTGTGAAATCTTCCGGAGAAGAAACTAGCACAGTGTGGGAATTATGTGAGAAATACCTACAAATAAAGATGACACACATGAAAATCCTAATTACCTGTCCCTAGGAGCAAGTTTTTAATGTATTAACTGGTTTTATTTGAAGCACTCCTACTATGTTTTTATTTTACTTCCTCACTTTCTCAGAAAGATGAGCACTGGGTCTGAGACACCTGAAGGAGCAGACATGCACTTAGCTTGGCTGGTTTTCATATCCCAGATGTTCCCTTTCACCCACCTGCTCTGTACCATGAAGCCTGTTCTTCTTTGCTACCTCTCTTACATTTGAGAAGAACAAATATACATAAAATAGGAAACATAAGCAGGAGGAGCAAATCAGAGTGGACCATATATTGCAATAAAGCATACAGCTTTTCTTCTCTAGTATTTACTAGAGAATAGATATCAGGTTTCTGACTGACCAACCAACTGCAGCAGGCTTTGTAGCCAAATGCAGTTTTAAAAAGCCTTTTAAATCCAGGTTTTTCATGATCCCTGCTGGCAAAGAATTAATCAGTTCAACATGTGAGGGGGTGGTTTGGTCACTGTTGAGTTGATGTCTGAATTGCATACAGTCAAAACAGTCTGTTTGTTTTCCTTTCAAAGAACAAATTCTGTTGTTTCCTGAAGGATCACAATTCATAATTATTCCTGAAAGGAAAAAAAAAAAAAATCTATATTTATATTTTTGTTCTGAGCATGTATTTCTTTTACTTGGGTGGTAAGCTACTACCATAGTACTTAATAAATTGTGATCTTTCTGCTATCAATGTTGTCAATAATTATGTTTTACAATTTCATGGCTGTCGTGTAAGAATTCCAGATAAGTAAAACAAGAATGACTAATTGCTATGGCAAAATGTTACGGAAATTTACAAATAATTTGTCATTGTAATGAATTACACCCTTGTATTACAGCTAATTATTAATGATTACTTAACTTTGGGGGGAAGGGTGTGGTAGTTATTTGCTTACTGATTATAATTTTCTAGTTATAGCTAACAGCCAAATATTTTTCTTTCATTTCTAAATAACAGCTAGTAGGCTAAAATGTGTCTGGGCAAATCTCCTGTATGTTTGCACAGTTCTGCAATTGAAGCTCAGCGCTGGTAACAGCCAGGACTCAGGCTGGGGTGCTGTTCTTTCTCACCATGCAAACGCATATTTCCCTGAATGCATTTCTCTGTCTTCTCTTACACCATTTGCAGCATTAACCCTCATGTTGTGAGGCTATTTCTCCAGGAGTGAAACTCAGGGAGAAAGAGTGAATATCTTTTAGCCAGTGGCAATCAAGAAGGTTCACAATGAGACTGTGCAAGAGCTGTTTGTGGCCAGTGCCTGTAACACAGACAGTACAGCTATTGGCAACACCTCTGTCAAGGGCTGCAGTTCAGAAACCAGTACAGATATGGACCAAAGAGAGAGATGCATGCTCCACAGAAAAGAACTACTGTTGGATTAATGAGAATTTTAGAGAGTCAGGTCTTTAATATACCCTTTAATTTTGCATCAAAAGTGACATCAAGGGAGACTGCAAATGTTTTGCTTCCTCACATGTTGGGTAATAGTTTAACCTCTTAATAAACCTCCAGGTAAATGCAGCATGGCACTACTCTTTCCATCTGGATTTATAACAAATAACTTTCTCTAGTATCAGAACCCTCAACTTAACCCTCCTTCTTAACATCCTGTTCAAACATATCCAATGCCATTTTCTTTATGTATGCACCACATTGCTTTGCCACATCAGTTTGTCATCCCTTACATTTCATTCTTGCTGTCAGATTTCAGCTTCATTATCTTCTGACAGATCACTATTTCACCTCTGTCACACACAATGTTACTCTTTGTTTAGTAAAGCACTCCTTGTTTGAAGACATTTAGAGGAATCACCTCTGCCACTTCCACTAATGTGCTGGTGAAACTCATATGCTCCTTTTAGTCCTCAAAGGTATTAATTCTTACAAGGCTTTTTACCTGAGTGTGGGAAAACTGTTTTGCCATTTTATTAAGTGGCTGAACAATACCTGAAGCATAACCTTGTAGCTATTCATGTGCTTATTCTTTGGCACACTGTGGCACCCTGGTTCTTCACTTGGGCATCTGAATGACCTCAAACACAACAGCTGTACCACTGAGGATTCCAACAAATCAATACTTACCCAAGTCAGTAAAATCAGGACCTTGTTCTTACTTCCTGGGTAAAACTTTTACTCCTGCATTTCTGAAAATAATAATTAAGACCACTGTACATGGACTTCCACATACTTTGTGAAGCTCAGCGTAAAACTAAATGATAGTCTAATCTGATGTAGTGAACAGTAAATTTCCATGGCAGAGGACAAGGACCATGGGATGTTCTTTGGCCTCTGCAGTCGATCAGTAGCTCTGGCACAGAAGTGGGGCCAGCATGCAAGGGTGACCTCTTCAATCTCCCTCATGAGAAATGTTGGAGCCTGTACATTTGAGTGCTTAGTGACCACTCCCCTGTTCACTTCAGAGATAACTGACACTTGGAGAGGAATTATTTGCTCAGTTTTGGAATGTGACTTAATTACAACTAGAACCAATGTAGATTTCTGAGTTATTAAATTCCTCCAGTAGATAAGCAGACTCCCTTGCCTAGCTCCTTGACATTTGTTTGGTTGTTTTTATGTCTCTATTAAATTACAGGACCTTTTCTCATCTTAGAGGTGTTCAGATGTGAGCTTAAGGATAATTTATTTGGTTGGAAAAACAAAGGTTAATTTAATGGTGGTATTATTAATCAAAAGATTAGCTGCCATCTCTAGCTTTAACTTGAGTACCGGAAACTAAAATTGTAATAATAATAAATATTAAAAAAAACCCAGCCACTCTATGTGCTAAGGAAATGTGGCAAACTTTAAACAGAGCCAGAAGGAAAGGCAGATAAAAAGTGTGAATTAATCTTAGCCAGAGAGAAACTCAGAAACTTTAAAAATACTGCCTGCTGTGTCTTCCCATATACCAGCAGCAGCAGGCAGCTACCAGCAAGTCAGTATGTGTCCGTGAATACATGTAAAGATAGCTGATATCCCAAGGCATCTGAAATAGCTGCCACCAAACTCAGAACTAGTCCAGAGGATCCAGTAAGGACCCTGGCAGTAACAGATAACAGTGATGGGGAAAGGTTGCAAGTCACCTGTTTTTTCACACATTGCCTACCATCTTTCCCAAGAAGACGTCTGTCACCCACCAATTACCAACTCTTCAGGCTACGCAGATGCATACACCGAAAACTGCCTACAGAAGTTGCAATTAATCTTTACTGTTCAGCAAGCACTTCTAGACTAAAAGGTAGCTTTTAAAAGGCTGATATTGAAATCTGCATGGCATTTGAAGGTGCATAAGTATTAATGGAGGGGTGGGCAGGGTGAAATGGTACCAGTTGGCCTCCTACATAACCATGCTCAAGAAATGACAACCAGTTTCTTGCTAAAATTCATCTTCTGATGGGCAACATATCTGAGTGAAATTAAACTCTCAGGACAAGCCATCTGTAATGCTTACAGAACGAAGAAAGCATTAGGAAAACACATAATCTAGTTTGCATTAACTGGGTCTCCATCTGCAGCTGAGTGACTGGAGCATAACACACTCACCTTCTTATCCTGAACCATCTCACATCCTGTCAAGGCCACATGCAAAACCTGGGCACCTGAAGCTTTGGTGTATGTCAGGGTGTCATTAGGATATCCGTCCATGAAGGTGTTCCTGTCAGTCAGAAGTAAAAAACCCACCAGGCAAAAGGATATGAGTTTTTGTAGCACTTTGGGCCAAAGGAACGCACAGTTAGGACTTGACTCATACCTAATGGGAGGGTGAGCCCACTTGATTCAGGTCTCTGTCAAAAGGATGGAGGTTTTCTTCCAAATCTGAGTTTTGCCCACAGTTTATGCTGCAGCCTGAGCAGCTGCAAAGCCTCAGATCATAATTGTCTGTCTCCTTATCTAACAGGAGGTGTGAAAGGGGATTTTTCAAGAAACGTGCAGTGGAATTTCTGTTATTTGTGGCTTTTTCCTATCAAAAGTCATGGGGTTTTGTAAGTATTTAGCGAATTGATTTTTTCCCTACTCTCTTATCCCTTCACATTTTAATCTTCTCAATGGAAATGCTGAGAGGGAGGGGATAACCTGTGGGGAAAGTGGGTAAAATCAGAAACACATTCAATGTAAGAGCCTATGAGAAATCTTAAGAATTATTTTTTCTCGGGGGGAAATATTTCTTTAAAGTCATCCCTAGTTTTACATGGAAAGGGGGCTTGGTTATGTCAAGTTGGCCCAGAAATTTACTTTTATTGAAGCTTATAGTGAGCTAAGCTTTTTAATGTTTCTCTTCTCCATGATCTTTTCCCTAAAGGGGGACCAGACTGCTACTGCATTTTAACTCTGCCAAGTAGGTTTTCATGCAATTTTCATAGAATTTCTTCCTCTTTCCTACAAGTTCAGCTACTGCCACGCCACAGGGTTTTTTTATAAGAAAACTGCAAAATCTCACAAAAGATATTTTTGTGCTGGCTTCACTGTCAAATCAGGTCTTTTATGACCAAGATTTCAAAAGTTCAAATAGAGGATAAAAATTAACATAGTTAGCTTCTGTTAAAAAATTGCAATAAGAAATACCCATATCATTTTGAATTATCTTCATATCATGTAAACATAATAAAGGACTGTCTCATCAAATTAGATGTTAAACAATTAAGGGTGTGCTTTTTCTTTGGAAATTTGATAAGCAGAAGAAATCATGTTTTCAAAGTGCAAGATAACAACCACTGGCTACTATTATTAGCAATGTGTCACAGAAGAACTTCTTGACAGGAGTTAATACAGGTATCTTTGTTAACAATGGATTTTTATTTTTTTTTCTAATAGATAACTAATTTAATATAAAAATTGTGTCAACCTCTTTTTCATGAAGCACAACATACCGAAAAGCTCTATTACAACCCACCAAATGATGGTGGCTGCATGTATACTATGAAGGATGCACATGGGCTGTGAATTTTGCTATATTTAAGTCCCCATGAGTATGGTCAAGTTACACATCGAGCCTCTCTTCAACCTCAGCCTCCCCTTCTTAGCACAATAGCAACACCGTTTTCATCCAATATGGGCAAGTTTTACAGCTCTTTGCTGGACTTCAACCCTGCTGGCTGTGACTTGGAGAAAATGATGCTGTCCAGGCAGGTCGTGGCCCTCAGAACCCTGAAACTCAGGAAATATTCAGGAAAAGCCTCTTATGAAATTCTCACATCAATCTTCACCAGGTTTGTCCTCCTGCCTCTCACTCTTAACATGAAAAAGGAAACAAAGAGCTAATTATGTGATGGTTTTGATGAAAACAGTTTAAAAAAATGGAAAAAGAAAACGAAAATACATGAGAAAAGGCGACTTTACCCTAAGGACTATGCAAAGGCAACTGGTAGTATGACCTAAAGCCTCTGCATAGGTGGGATATCACTTAGAAAATTGCATCTTTACTCCACAGCCAAGAGAAATATCAACCTTTGGTCTTATCTAAACACCTTACTTTATGGTATTTTTAATTTTTCCTCATCCTCCTGAGTCACTCTGGGGAAAAGAAAGTGTTGTAGCAACTGATGATCAACAAAAACAACCTCTAGACTTTGGCGAGTTTTCCTGAAGAGCACATGCACACATTTGTTTGAATTTCGTTGTCATCTTAGCATAAACAGCAGGAGGTCTCTCATAGAAAAAGGTCTTCTTTTTCCTGGATGTCTAAAGGCAATATGCATGTAGCATTTATTTGTATTACAGTAACATGAAGAGGCTCCAGCTGAGATCACAACATTGCTTTTTCCCAGGTGCTCTTTACACAGAAAAAAAAGAAATTCCTGCCTCCGAAGGTTTACAATTTACCTGTGAAAGACAAAGAAGGAATTATTCCCCCATTTCTTGCACTGATGACGTTAAGACACTAAGAAAAAGAAAATTGCTCCAGAAATCACAAGAGGAGTCCAGAATTTAAATTTCCCATACTTATTGCTTGGGTAGAATTAGTTTTCCTTGCCTCCTGTTCTGGTCTGTCAGGTTTGATCTGATGTGGTGACAAACGTGGCCCTGTGAATGGTGCATACAGCAGGCACAGAGCCAGGAGCAAACTGCTGCCTGTTGGAGAACATGTATCCACTCTTGGACACTCCAGGGCACTGCACAAACCCACCCAACTCAATGTTGCCTACTCAAGAGAAGCCAGGGCTGTTTGCTCTAGAAAACAGTAAAAGAGGCCCCTTTAAACGACCCATGTCTGCAGAGAGGAAGTCTTCTTCCTTGCTCCCAAATCAGAGATTTCCTCCTCCTCCTAAACATAAAATTCTAGGCTTTTGGGATGCTTTTATTACCACTATTAGTTTTACTTTGGATGATCTCATCATTCATGTAAAATTCAATTCCTACATGAGGAATATACACAAACAAAGCAGTCAAAGAAACTCCAAGGGATTAACCCTCTCTGATCTCCTTTGGGAAACTGAAAGCTTTTTTATTTTGGGGATGTTTTTCAGAGCAATGACTTTCTGCATTTATTGAGTCTTCTGAGAATTTTCTCACAGCTTTGAGAAAGTTATCCTTCTCTTACCTATTGCTTATGGATATACTGGCTTTTGCTTCAGTCCCCTGTACCGTATTTTTTTGTTAAACTATTACTGATTGCCAAGAAGACCTCAACATTTATTTATTAACTATTTATTAATTATTAAAATTTTATCTTGTACAGTGCTTATTTATTGGGAAGAGATAGTATACTTGAGTCCCTTCCTGTGCCTTACTCTTGGAAGCAGCAAAGGTGAATTACCTTTGACTCTACCCAGCAGAGCTGAAAGGCACCAACAGCAGTAAACATTTCCACAAAAGGTCTCATCCATAGAGACAAAAACCAGTTAACAGACATCTTTTTTTTTTTTTCACATTTCTTAAATACAGGTATTATCTTTGCTAATATCCAATTTTATCATAGTAACACATTCATTTTGATAGCTTTCCTGAAAAAAATATACAGCTGGACTAGCAAATTCATGCACATGTTCTGCCAAAATCATGGGAAAGCATTTATCCCTTGTTGACCACAGGAACCTTTGCAGTTTTACTTCTGCCTCCACTGTCTCCTGCTGGATGTATTCCTGCTGTCAGTCTTATGTCCATATGCAGCCTCATTTCATCTACCAGAACAAAGTTGCAGTATTTATCTGAGTTTGGAGTAACACTGAATCTGTATACATCTCACACTCTCTTTCACTATTTTCTTTTTAAAAATGCAATTGAAGAACTTCACGCTTTTTTTCAGTGATCTTTGAGTTATGAGTCAGCTTGACTTAGCAATTCTCACCTCAGCACTACAATTTTTCACTTATAACATACAGCTCTCTTCCCCCACTGTAAAACTTTTCTGTTTCTTGGAAGCTCTCTGTCTGCCTGCTTAGGCTCAATATCCTTATGGTAGTTATTTATCTGTTTATACCCAGTGCTTCTTTGCAAAAATCTTTCCATGTCACTTCTGCTACAAACTCTTAATGATACAAACGGATTTGTGAGCCTCCTCTGCATTCAGGCGTTATATTCTCCAGTCCAGTCTCATGAAAAAGATCTGCCATATTTTATCAAAGTTAAGCTTTTCAGTTTATTAGTCTTAGCTGTCCTATTTGTGTCTCAAATAGGATTAGTTCATGTTCACTTGGTCCACAGTTATTTTCTATGTCATTTCTTCTACAACTTCACTCATTGCTTACTTAAATCAAGTCTAATGAAATATTGCCTCTTGTTGTTTCCATGATTATTTAGTGAAAAGCTGTTGGTTATTTTACCTTTGAACATTTGAGCCACAGTTAGTAGTATCTTTTTCTCCATTCTATTAACTTACATGTTAAGGCCAATCAAAATTACATTTTCCTTGCTCAGATATGCCTTTGGGGTCTACAAACAACTTACAGTACCCTTCCAGCAGAGTTTTTCTTGCAAGAATCTCAAAATCACCGTGACACAAGCAGTTTCTTTTTTAGGCATGCATATTTCATTTTTCCAAGTAACACACACTGAAGTATCTGTATAATACCAGATAAGTTACCTGTTGCAAAGTAGTTGACAAGGGATTTTGTTTAAAAATGATTTGGTGGTTTGTAGAGCGTGTTTCTTTGCTGAGAGGTGGATGATGACATATTTTATTTTCTCCTTAGCCATATTAAAACCAGATAAAAAGATTTCTGCTCAAGCCCTCAAAAATATACAGTTTCTTGGAAGCCAGGAAAAAAAAAGTATGATCTGCACAGATGAATCAGTCTTAATGATGTATTAGTCTAAGAAAAGAGTGCTTATAGCTGAAATCTTTGTGTATTTTTAACATTTGGTGCTAAGGCTCCATATAAGACAACTATAAATTATACACAAGGTTGCCAAAGTAATTAATTACTGTAGAAGAATGTAAATTCAATTTATACTAGCAGTAATCCAATGGAAGTTCATACCTTGGGAAATAATTTTTTTTCAAATAGAATTGAAACACTTTATTTTTCAGATCTATTTTACAGTAAGGCTTCCTATGTAAATTTTATGTTCCAGTAGAATTTTTTTTTCAGTAGAACATTTACATTTACATTTATGTTAAAAATGTGGCTGTCACTGATCAGGGAAGGAATGCATAAATCTTTATATTAATTACCACAGTAAAACAAAGGAACCCTTATTGCAATTGTAAGTGTGCTACTTTGGAAGTTGCAGTTGACTGATATCTCACTACTCCCCTCAATCTGAAGCTGAACGTTTTCACAATAACACACAATTGAGCTTACTTTCCTTGAAAGTCATAAGCAGTGCAAGTGTATAATCTAGGTCTCAGTATAAGAGCTGTACTGTTTATTTCAACCCCCAGAGAGCTCTGTTCAATTCCATCTCTCGGGTGCCATTCTTAAAAACCCTGAAAAGAAAATTAAATCTGACTTTCTGTGTTCCAAAGGCACTTACATTACATCATGTGTCTTTATAATTAACTTTTTCTTTATAAAGATGCTTTTTTTTCCAAGAGGCTTGTTTTCTCTCACTGTTTAAGAGAGTGGCACCCAGCTGGGCAGTTGCACTGAATGGTCATAGGGTCTTTCAGCATTGCCATTAAAACGTGTCTGTTTGAGTGTTTTATAATGTGGACATTTTTATTCACATCAGGCTAAATCTTGGCAAGTGCGTCCACAGCTTAGGAGTAAATTTTTTGTACAGAACTGAATTGATCTAGTTGTTGCTCAGTGAGAACAATGCCAAAAATCACAGCTCCTGAGGTCAATTTCCACCTTGCAGAGAAGCCAGAGGGTGTTGATTAAACCTTGGTTTAAACCTCTGCCCGCAATCCTTCTGTCCTCCTGGTCAGATCTGTCCTTCCACTTTCTTCAGGAGTTTAAGTGAAAGCCATTCTTTCCTTATCAGACTGGTTGGAAAACATCCTTGTTATTCTAAACCAAAACATTGTCAATTTGCCAGGAGCAAGACTGACTCCAAGGATTATCTACCAAGTTCATCATGAAGTTAGATTCAAGACTAGACTGACAAGCAGTGCAAATGAAGATCTGGGACATCCAGGCATGGATGGTTCTGGAGAGGCCATGGAGCTCATCACCAGGAAAGCTTGCCTCTGCCATCGCTTGGGCGGCAGGCTTGGGAGCACCCTAGGCTCACACATGCCCCAGAAGCCTCCTGCAACAGGATGCAGACCATCAATACTCAGTCTGATATCAATTTACTGTTTTTCAGGTAGCTTAGATTATATTTTTAAGATTGATGCATTTTAATTTTAACAGTTCTTTTGAATTATTATTTGAAGCTTAAGTGGAAATTGCACTGTCTTCTCTTCAAAACATATTAATCGCACTCTAAATACATTGTACTCTATTAACCAAAAGCCAGAAAGTAATAGCCTACTTACACAGTACTTCTTCCCACTGTTGTTTTTAGCAATATAGACAGCACATACAGGTCTGATGGGAAGTAGCTGTTGATTTTTTCCTTCTTATTTACGAGGCCCACTTTCATTTCAACTGAAACATACATTATTTTCTGAGTATTAGCTAAAAGTTAAGGTGTTGCATAGTCCTATTAGTGGACTCATTTTTTTACTACCTGTAGTTCCTCATGGAAATTTCAGAGGCTCTCTAGTGTCCCATTAGCCATGCTCACAAATGAAATCTGGCCCAGCAGTGAATATCTAACACTAAATTGTCTTGGACAGTTAAGCTGGTGTGTTGCTATTTTTTAAGTTTGTCTTTTGCTACCTCAACTGTAAGTGTCTTTGACATTTTTGGTTTCCCAGTTCAACAGTGTTAACAGACAGATAAAGTTTGCATCTACCCTGTGTATCCTGCTATGTGAAGCTTAATGCCTGCTATCAAAAGGCATGTAAAATCAGTTATTTTTTAAATGCAATGATTTACAATTACTTCCTCTACTTTAATGCTTTTAACCTTTGTCTTTTGTAAATCTTGATATTAGGTGGCACTGTATCCTCAACAAGTAAATATAATTCTGTATCATTTTATGCTGCTTCTCTGCACAAATAGTGGGGGGAGGGGGTATATGAAGAAGCAGGACAAGAAAAACTAAGTATTTTTATTTTCCTCTTTTATATAAATTTTTAAAAATGCTTTTGATCAGTGGTGCTGTTCAGTGCGAAACTAATTCTTCCATATTTACTCATTGCAGGTGAGTACCAAATAGAACTAAGGATGGTAGAACTTAGTTTCAAATATTACAGTATGGAGTGTAACTATCTACAACATTCCAAAGATTTCAATATCCACATAGAGCAAACACCAGCTAGGTCATCTTGTTCATAGCTGTGACAGTTTAAAATAAACCTCAAGAGTGTGCAGACAGTATTTTTGTTAAATTTAGTCAAAAGCACTTAAGCTTTTGCAGTTTGCTATGGAAAGTGCTCTGCAGAAGGGTAGACCTCAATTTCAGAATGTGTCTTCTGGAGCCTTTAATATTCCTCCACTTTATTTGCCCCATTTTTGCCAATAACTATTTCAGGACTGCCCTCAGACCTGGTCCTTCCCTTGCCTGACCTATTTGCATGCTAGACAAAAAAAAGATGAGACATGCTGGGATGCAGACACACACCCAGCATCTGCTGCCAAGGCAACAAGAACAGGATGCATTTTCTAATGTTTCAGATAAAGAAGGGATGACGTTTCAGTCTGCCAACACCCACCATTTCCCTCAGGAGAGGCCAACATTGCCAGTAGACCTAGAAGTCATCTAGTACAAACACTTTGCACTTGGCTTACCTTGAGTTTGTCTGACTGAGGCAAGTACAAAGTGTGGCTTTAAAAAATGCTGTTTAGAAACTAGAAAATGCTTTTTGAAAACTGGGATCTGTTCTCTTCCTTCCACATGCATATATATCATCAAGACAGCTCCCAAGCCTTCCTCCTGCACTATGACCTGAGAAGACATAATCTGATCCTGACAATATGTGTCTTTTCCATAACACTGGAACATGTCTTTGTCTACTTGTGATATTATTCCATTTCAGCTCTTTGATCAGCTTTGTACACTTAGGAAGATGTTAGGATGAAAGCCAATAGTCCAAATAGCAGGTGGCTACTCACAACTTGGGCACAAAATTATTTGCATGCAAAATTAGACAAGGACAAAAAAAATCTGTAGCTGTAGATAGACACAAGGGGAAAAAAATGGGGCAAGTCCAGTTAAATAATTATCTTATCTGTCTTTTAAAGTTCACTGAATTAAATGGGTTGGAAAATTTCACTCCCCAGCAAACAACTCTTGTGTGATGTTGGGCACAGAAAACTCCTGCCTTTACCTTCCTGCAGGACTCCATGTCCCAGCAGAGGAATAGCTGGGAATGTTCTCGGGAACACCACAGCACAGGAAAGAATCTGTTAATTGTCTTTTGGAAGCCCTTTTTGAACACAGGAAGGGAGTGCCTTGTCCATTAAGAAAGAAATATATGTGCTTGGAGCACAACACTTTCTATGAGAGTCATTGGAGTCTGGCATTGCGGAAAGCCTTATGCAGCCAGGTTATACAGCATCAGACACTGGCTTTTGTCAGCCTCTCAGATGTCCTCACAGTTCATCAGAAAACAAGTAGAAAATCCTCTCTGTGTAGCTCCTTAAACATACATGAAGCATAAGCATGTTGTTGAGGCATGCCCACTGAAGGAACTCAAAGCCCTCTGAGCCAGAGCTGCTGTAGTGTGCAAGGGGAGAGGTTGCACACAGGCACCACCACCCAAGACAGGAGACCAAGTTGTGTCAGGGGAGGTTTAGACTGGATATTAGGAAAATTTCCTCATGGAAAGGGCTGTCAAGCACTGGAACAGGCTGCCCTGGGAAGTGGTTGAGTCAGTATCTCTGGAGATAATTAAAAGACATGTAGATTTGGCACTTATGGACATGGCTTTGTGGTGGACTTGGCAATGGTGGGTTAATAGTTGGATTCACTGATCTTTTCAAGGGTAAATGAGTCTATGATTCTAAGATGCTCTTTCTTCTGCCATTTCCTGCGTGCCTAAAGAAAATGAAAATTTGAGTGTTACTCTACAGAGCCAGATTCAAAATGATCTTAGAAATTGCAGTGGTTGAGTACACAAATGGTGTGTTAGGGGACAGGCTGCATATTGTCACCACAGGTGATCAAATCTCTGATGGTGAACCAGATTTACGTTGTCTCAGACTCCTTAAAGCCAGTGATATAAACTGTTATAACATTCACCATAAATATTACTTGCATATTTATAGATATCACACAAGAATGTTACTTACTATGATGATGATTATGAATATGATTACTATTGTTACTATTATTTATTATTATTAGGCAGACTTCTATTTTGATCAAGACAACTAGATTTTTTTCATTTTCCTCAACTTTTATTTAGCTGGTTAATAACAGTAGTTGATGCACGATGGAGGTGACACGATTATCTTTTCTAGTAAACCACTTTCGTATGGAAAATTTTAGTGGCTTTGGAAAGACTGACATAATGCTGTAGGAAATATTCCTAAAAGCAAATTAAATTTGAAAAGTTCTTTCCAAAATGTAAGTTACAGTTAATTGAGATAAAAAGTTTTTGGTGATCCTCTATCCCTAAACAGTGTATAAAAGAAGTATATACAGTTTTACCTAACTTGTAAGGGTAGTTTAAAGTTAAATATACCTCATTGTGGGCTGGTTTTTAGAAAGTTTGATTGTTTAAATGAAATTGTATTTCTAGACAATTTTTAAGAGTCTGTGAAATAGAAATTTCCAGCACTTCATGCTTATTCTGTTAGATGTTAAATCTAGATAACTAACCAAACAGTCAGCATAAATACACTAAATTTGGGAAGATAATTGGCTTTACTGGAAATCCAATCATGTATCTGCATATTCAGATATTTTATGTCCACTGATAGTTATTTTTCAGCCACAGTGTTTCTATTTTACTTAAGCATCTATGTGGAAGTTCCATTTAGTATAAAAAATAATAACAGTGAGTGTTAACATTCTTGGCTTTAATGCAAAGGAAATCCTCCTGAAATATATCTCACTGTACACTGAATCTTCAGAATTTATGTATGCCCAAGTCCAAGTTTTTATCATCTAAACAGCAAGTGGCTATTCCACTCCACCCATTCAAAAGCTTTCCAAAAGCACTCAGCAAGTGAGGGGGTTTTTCCAATATCTTTTCTTTCTTCTTGTATCCAACAAAAGCATTTTAATGTTACAGCAGACAAAGCTTCTCTTGTGAACTGGCCTCACTTCCACAAAACATTAAGCACATGATTAACTTTCAATGCATTTTTTAAATTTAAGCTCAAAATATATCCCCATATGACAGATATAGCTGACATATCACATATGTGAAAGTTAATGCATGCTGAAGCATTTTACCAAATATGAATGGTTGTCCTGTGTGCTGAAAGATAAGTATGTGCTTAACTGTTTGGACGGTTTTTATTATCAGTAGAGTTTTGCCCCATGTATTTTATTTTATTTCTTTTAACAAATCTCATTAACAAACCATAAAGAGGTTTTTAAAAAGGAAAGTTCTTAGGAATTTTTGAAGGGTTTTCATTCATTAAATGCTTAGGATCATGTTTTTACAAATGCATGTTAGTGTTTCTTTTGTTCTTTCTATATCACTTAAATCAATTATTTTTACAAAGTACAGTACTTCATGTTGTAATATCTTTGATTTAACTGAACTAAATCATAGCCTTTCCTTTATTTTTATATAGAAAGTGTAATTTAATTTTTTTGCTGTTTTTTTCATTCACCTAAACTATTACAATAGTACTTTTACTTGTGTGTACATAAAATTTACCCTTAAAACAAGGCAAACAATGAAAATTTCCCCAGAACATGTATTTTTAGTCAATTAAAGCTAGTATTTCCTCAGGGAATAGATACAAAAAGTTATACTTTTTTCTACAAGTTCAGAAAACAATTCAGTATCTTACAGATGAGGTGCACAAGCTCTATAATTATTATCTCTGCTTTCTTTTGCAAAAGTTTCTGATCAAAAGATTGTGTGCCCCAGAATAAAATTGCTCTGCTATTTTGTACAGCAAATACAACTAGAGCAGGACTTCAGTTGGGGTGACAATGCTATTATTGCTATTTCTATTACTCTTTCTGTTACCACTACAACATGCTGTATATTGTCTTCCTATCCTGTAACAGTGTCCCTTCCTAAACCAGTATAGAGCTGATAGAATAATCAACCAGTTCCTTTCCCTCCTTTCTCAAATTCTATTTCTTCACTAAAAAGATTAGAACTTGAATAGCAGCCAAATAAAGAAAGAACTGTGCCTAGTGTTTGCATTAAATTTATAGAGACTGACTAGAACATTTTTTTGTTTATGAGAGTATTCAAAATATCTGTATGCAGACAGAAGAGCCAGCAAAACTAAGCAATAATCTTTTATACCAAATAGTGATTAAACACTTCCAAAACCCAAAAAACTTGCATTTTTTCAGTTTAATTTTTTGTTGTTGTTCATATATAAAAACCAAGGTCTCATAGTACTAACAATTGTATAAAGTTTACACAGGTATGTTTCCATAAAGAAGAGATCACATCCAAGTTAAGTATCAAAGCTTACTCAGACTGTCTTCCCAGTTACCTCCGAGCTTTGCTTGCTGCAAGAAATGCAGTCAGTCTCCTATCACCTAAAATATTTGCTCAAATCAAGAAGAATGTCCCACAAACCAGATTTATTTTCAGCACAGTATGTTGAGTCTACAATAGAGATGATCTTGTATGAAGAATTTGTACCTATTGCTACAATAACTGAAATTAATACATTTTCCCTATCATCTGAATTCCTTCAGGTTAGAGCTTGTTTCTGGTGCCACCAAACCAAAAATTAAATAGACACACAGCTGAAAAATCTGTAGCAAATCTGGTTTCGTACTTGCATTTCTTGAACCTCACCACCACCACTCAATTCTATGCATACATTGTCTTTCAGAAGCATATCTTTATTTTTTTGGCTAAAAGGATCATCCTATTTCATCAGTTACATTGCTCAGCCCGTGCCTTGATGCAAGACATACACAAGAGTCGCTGGGCCCCTTTCACACCATGGAACATTTTTACTATTAGCAGCTAAAACTATCCTCACTGTCTCCCACATTCTCACCCTCTTCCTAAAATACCATACCTTCCTTGCTGTCTGTACAGCAGTCTTTATGAGGCACTCTTTCCTGAGTGTCAGGTTCAAGTTTATAAAGACGAGCAACCTTCTGGCCTTTTCCAGAAGCTCACAGACACCAGGAGAGCCATAAGTCACCCAAATCTGGCAATAAACCTGCCTGCCTGTCTACTCTTTCTGCCCTCTCTCATGTGTTTTCATATTTCATTGTGTCTCTTGGTGGTCATGGCTGTATATATTTACCTAATAGCATGGTCTCTTGTGGGCTCTTGTTAAAGAGCCCAGCGTTCCACCTGGGCGGCTTCATTGGCACATGTACAGAGATGTTAAAGAACCACAGACAAGCTAAAGGTAAAGGCTTCCAGAGCTCATGGGGTTGTGTGATCCCAGAGGTGATTACCCTTAACATGGCAGTGAGCCATAGAAAATAGATACTGCTTTTGTCTGGTCTACAGTTTGCAGTAACCTGGTGATAAACCAGGAAGGTATGCAATCCCACTCCTGACAGCTTTGGTCCTGCCCACAGGTATCACTCGGACACTGCAGAGAGGGAAAGAGGAAGGGAGCCAAAAGGTGATGTATCTGTGGCACTATTTAGAGCTAGTTGTGACGTGTTCATTTCCAGCTGTGATTGATGAGGCAAACAAAACGGTCAGCATAAGGACCACTTTTTTCCTTCATTCTCTGAAAAGACACGAGATAAATTGTAACCAGGCTGCATTTTTTTCTGTGTTTTACAGGAGTAGTTAATGATCCCAGAAAACAGTACATTTAACAACAACACTTGGAGCAACACTTTGCACCTGTGTTAATTTACAGGTTTTGCAAAAAGAGGGCCAAGGGTTGCTGCTGGGAAAATGGAAGTGAGACCCAGCCATATCACTCCTGGACAAGCTCCTTTCTCACCACTCTCACCCAGCAGTAGCAGGAGCCACACATGCAACTGAGAGTTTTCAAAGGGTTTGCAAACATTTAATTCTGAGTAAAATCTACTTTACATAATTATTTGAATCATTCTCTGTTTTACCTGTTGAATTTGTCATAAAGAAACCTTCTAACATTATTTTAAATGCATTTCCAACAGCACTAAATAACACCATCAAAAATCTTGCTGGCTCACCTGTGGCCCATTGCTCCTACTACAACAAAATCAATGGAAAATAAACAACAGTGTCTTAAGAGACCCTTTATAAACTGCACAATACAGTGAAAGGCTTGGAGGAGAATGTGGCATTAAATAGTCACCAAATTTTTAGAGCCATATATGTGGCAGATGTGTTTAATTATATAGAGGATACACAGCAGCTTCCTACTTCAATTGGCCAGAATCTTGGCATATTAACATGGAACAAGTTAAATAAATGTCAGAGCAGACAATCCCCATAATAAAATTATATATAGTATAACAACAGTAAATTATAACCTATTATAACCATAGTAAATTATTGTTATTTACTACAATATTGTGACAGTGATTAAATAAAACAGGATCTAAACTCAGGTAGATAGGCACTAAGACAGACTGAATTTTCTCTTTCTCAATAGAATGCAGGTATTTTTAAGTAGATATACCAAAATACTCATCAAATACCTAATTGGCTCAAGAGTTTATCACACACACCCCCACAGTCCAGCTCTGTGTACCCTGCTGAGAGGGGCAGACAGGACACAACCCAACCTGGGCAATGGGTTCTCCAACTGGGAAGCAACTTTTGGGGTCAATGGCCACAAGGGTCAAGCTCATGCACTTACATTGAAACCTGTATATACTATGAAAAGCATTTCAATTTACAACGAAGTATGGAAAAGATTTATAAAGGAAATCTATACATGTAGTTCTCTAGGGAAGCTGTGTCTTTCACTGAATGTCTCAAGCAGTTTTCACTCTGCTTGAACAACATGCAATTATTTGCTTAATCAGCTGTTCTGTTCATTGAATCTGGACACCTGACTAGGAAAAGGAATTTACTCCCTACAATTTAGATCACAAGCCAGGTTAAAAGAAACTACTGAATTTTAGACTTGATGCTTGAAAATTTATGAATTTCCACAAACCAGAGAAACTTGCTTAAAAGGGTTTTGGCCAACAAATATAAAAAAAAAATAAATAATAGTTCTGGGGGAAAATCACTGATACTACATGAGAGTCCAAGAACAGAAGAAGGAATCAACTATTATTTTGTCCAAATATAGAGGTCCTCAGCTTTGTATTTAGGTGATTATTGATCTTTGAATTGAAGTATAAATTTCAAATGAGATCTTCTAAAAGAAACTCCCACAGGGCACATAGTGTGTCTCAAAGCCTGGCAAAAGCTCACTGCCTCCCTACCTGTTCAGAAACCTCTTTTTTGGCCAATACTGGTTTTAAAAAGAAACCATGCAAGACACTCAAACCCACTAATAGATTCCATGTCCAACTTGGTTTGTAATCCTTCAGATAGATTTCTCTCTTTAACTCCCACCCTCCAGATAAAGACAGACGGATGCACTAGGCTATGTAGGTAAGATTTAAGTTGGATTTGATTAAAGGAAACTCAAGTAATCAAGATCCTTTCCTTTCCAATGCAAACATGAGATATGTCCTCTCATACAATTGTGCTCCCAAGGGGGACTTCCTGTAGATGTTTTGTTAGCATTTTCACATGTCTTTGTGCCTGCCTGTGATAGTACAGGTTGCCACAACATGATGGGATTTCTTTGCTATAGGTACTCCTGTGGCACTCACTGCCCTGAGCAGCACATTATTGAGACTCCCAAGAGAGCTGGTTGACCTGTTGGTCTGTCATCATTGTTAAGCAGATTCATAGATTTCTAAGACCAGAAGGGAGTGTTTTGATCTCACCCTAGTTTCATATTTTGCTTTTTGCAGGTAAAGGAACATTTGACCAAGACTGGAACAGGACAGCACCAGAGGAAATAGATACCCTCATGTCTCATAAAGACAGTATTGAATAGAAATGTCAGGTTAGGGCTTTGCTTTTCTGACAAAACAAGAGATGACTATCAGAACTTATGTCTCGGTCTGCAACCTCCACACAGGTTTAATCCATTTTTCTGTGCTGAGGTAATAAGCTCTCTGTTTATATCTGAACCACTCCTCGGTTTCAGGAACAAACTCTGTGTCTGGTCACTAACAAAAGCACCCACTTCTTCATTGCCATTGAATATTCAAAGCATAATCAATGCAAAACAGCCTTTCAATAGTTTGTGGAGCACCAACTTACTGCAACAGTTAACTTCAGATGCAAAGTTCTAGCAATGAAAGCTACATAAAGACTCCTGGGTGGTCCTAGACCTTCCAGGAGCCTTGACATGTAACATTATACTAATTTATGATACAGGCATCATTTTTGGGAAGACACAACCATAGTATGAACAAGAAGTCTCAGCAAATACAACCATGGCACATGTCTGGGGACATGCACTGCCAAAGGGCTGGTGGGTGAGTTGCAACACTTTTGACTCCCCTTTCCTCCTCATCCTGTCCACAAATCCTTGACTCCTCAGTAGCAACAGATGCTATGAAACAGCTTCATAGCAGTAGAACATCGCTCTCCTCTTTCTTTGGAGCAAAGTGGGATAACAGAAAAGGCCATGAACTTCCAACTAATAAATCTACACAGGCGACTCTATAACAGATTTTTTGTGTATAGGTGTGCATATGTATATATATGTATATTTATATATCTATCTCAACCTGGTCTTTGAAAGGATATTTTTGCATACCCTCAGAAACACTGTAGGAACATAGATGTGTGTATATACACTTACAAAGCTGCAGGAACAGTATTAGATTACCTTTAGAGCATAATATCTACTCCCAGACTAGCAGAGGAGTTTAGTCCATCAACAAGCTCACTATTTTATCAGCACCATATTTAAAACAAATATTTTTTGAAGTCTGGTGCATGATGCTGCCATGCAACAGAGGACCAAGAGCTGACTCACCTATAAATAGTGAAAGACTACTGCTTGTGGGTACAAAGCAAGAGGTTGATGAAAAATATTTGGATGTATGTAAGCTGGGCTAAATTCAGGGAAACACCTAAATCAATAAACATCAGCTTTCAGACTCTCTTGAGGAAGGCCAGAAATTACTCTCACCTGTAGGAAAGTCTAATGAACTCTTGCAATATAAAACTTCAATTCACTTAAATGAAATTACCTGACTATAAAAAGTAATTGATTACATACTATAAAAGAGAAAAGGCAATTACAGACACAGAATGCAAGAAAATTCTATTATATTACAGGATGAAAATTGCTGTACTGTAAATAAGATAAACTCTCATTTATGTATTTATCTGGAGCAGTTCTGATCTATGATGGCTACCTCAGAAAACCCTTGTGCAGTTGTTGAGTAAGGAAAATGGAATTTACATCACAGTGAACCAGAGAATATAATGTTATCAGTAGAAATGTTTTCTTTTTTTCTTTGGGTACAATATTATTTTTTCAAATTAAAAACCTGATCCTGCAAACATTATCTCTTCTGCCCATAAGCAAATTTACTGATGTTTAAACATTTCTAATTTGTGCTTGCTCTCAAATAGTCCAAGAACTAACTTATAATAGGACTTTGATCTGAACAAGGGGACTTACCAACTAATTTGTGTAAAACAATTTTTAATTTTTGAGTGACTATAAAAATTTTTTATTTGGACTCTATATTATTCAGGAGGGTCATTGGACATTGTAAATGATACTATGCATTATTCCTCCCTCCCTGAAACCTTTTAACCTTCAGAGTGTGAAGTGGAAAACAGTGAATTACATTCTGTCCTCCTGACCTTTAGGTTAAGCCAAGTCTCCTCTGCAGTTTCATCAGTGAAACAGTAACAGTTATACTGCACTCCTTCCAAAAGGCTTCTGAGCATTTTAGCTACACCGTGGTATTCAAAGGGCAAATACGAACAAATTACATTGGTTACAAATGCATGTTCTTGTTATAGATTGCAGACCTGGTCCAATGTCCATTGAAGTCACTTGGCATGGCATTCCCCTTTTTTAACTTTAGACAGTTAAAGCAAAGGTATCTACACCTCAGCCAAATCTTTGTCTTTGTACACAATGGAAGAAAATAGATCCTTTAGGGTGTGTCCCATCTGACCATATTTTGACTTCTACATGAGGATGGAATAAATCTCCCTCCTGAAGCTACTTTTTCTTTCCACTGATTATGAAGTGATCACAGCATAGCTCAGATGACTTTCACAGAATCACAGAATATACTGAGTTGGAAGGGACCCACAAGGATTATCAAGTCCAGTTCCCTACCCTGCAAAGGACTATGCCCAAGAGTCAAACGACATGCCTGAGAGTATCATCCAAAAGCTTCTTCAATTCTGTCAGGCTTAGTGCTGTGACCACTTCCCTGGGGAGCCTGTTTCAGCGCTCAGCCACCCTCTGGGGTAAGAACTTTATTCTCAAACTTCTCTGACACAACTTCAGGCCATTCCTTCAGGACGTGTCACTGGTCACCACAGAGAAGAGCTCAGTGCCTGTACCTCTTCTTCCTCTCGCAAGGAAGTTGTAACTGCAATGAGGTCTCCCCTCAGTTTCCTCTTCTCTAGGCTGAACAGACCAAGTTACCTCAGCCACTCCTCACATGACTTCCCTTCAAGGCCCTTCACCACCTTCATTGGACACTCTCCAATAGCTTAATATCTTTTCTATATTGCAGTGCCCAAAACTGCACACAATATCCAAGGTGAGGCCACCCCAGTGCAGAGCAGTGTGGGACAATCCCCTCCCTCAACCAGCTGGTNCCCACCACACGATGTGTTTATCCAGCCGTGCTGGACATTTTGCCCAGAAGGATCCTGTGAGAGACAGTACCGAAAGCTTTACTGAAATCCAAAGATTAAATCAACTGGTTTCCTTTGATCAGCTGTGTGTGTTACCTTGTCATAAGAAGAAATCAGGTTTGATAAGCAGGACTTTCCTCTCATAAAGCCGCGCTGGCTGTGACCAGTGACTGTGTTGTCTTTCAGGTGTTTTTCAATACGTTCCAGAATAATCTTCTCTATAACTTAACCAGGCACTGAAGTGAGACTGACAGGCCTGTAGTTTCTGGGGTCCTGTTTCTTACCCTTCTCAAAAATTGGGACAGTGTTCACCAGATTCCAGGTATCTGGAACCTCTCCAGATTCCCATGACAACTCAAAAACCATCAAGAGATGTTTTGTGATGACATCAGCCAGCTCCTTGAGGATTATGGGATGAATCCCATGAGGCTCCACAGATTTGTAAGGATCCAGCTGGAGAAGCAGATCCCGCAAAATTTCAGGATCAACTGGGAGTTGATCATTCTCTCAGCTCCCAGCACTGAGACTCCCTTGGTCAATCATCCATGTATAAGACAGAGGCAAAGAAAGTGTTTAAACACTTGCGCCTTGTCTCTGTCCCTGTTTGTGAGGTGAGCATCCTCATCCTGTAATGGGCTAATGATATTTCTATACTGTCTATTGCCCTTAATATATTTTAAAAACTATTTTTATTGTCCCCCACATTTCTGGCAGTTTCAACTCCAGCTGAGCTTTGGCCACATGACTTTTTCCCCTATAGAGGCAAGCAGAATCTCTGTATTCTTCCCATGTCCCTTGACCTTGCTTCCACTGGGCATACACCTTCTTTTTTTGCCTTATTTCCAAGAGAAGATCCCTGCTTAGCCCAGCTGGTCTTCTGCCTTGCCTGCTTGACTTCTAAGATGGGGAATTGTGTGCTCCTGTGCTCTTAAGGGTGATGTTTAAAAAGTAACCAGCACTGATGGACCCCAGCACCTGCAAAAACATTTTCCCTGGGGACCTTACTTAATAATTCCCTGAGTAGCCTGAAGTCTGCTCTCCTCATGTCAAGAGTTGAGGTTTTGTTGGCACTTTTCCTCCTGTCAACAAAGATTTTAATCTTGATCACCTTGTGGTCACTGTGGTCCATCTCAACTTCACTCACAAGATACACTCTGTTGAAAAGCAGTAGATCAAGAAGGACATTTTTCCGAGTCAGCTCCCTTAGGACCTGTTCCATGAAGCTGTCATCCAGATTTTTCAGGAATCTTCTGTCCTTTGTTGTACCAGCCATGTGTACCTTCTGGTAAGTTGAAGTACCTCATATGGACAAGGGTACTTGATTTGGAAGTGTCCTTTAGTTCCTCAGAGGATAATTTGTCAGTGTCATTGTCCCGGCTGGGTGGTCTCTAGTAGACTCTCACGATGACATCCACATTATTTGTTTGCCCCTTGATTCTTACCCAGAGGTTCTCAACTGTACCACTGCCAACTGTGAGCTCCATATATTCTAACACTTTTATTACATACAGTGCCATCCCTCCACCTCTTCTGCCCTGCCTATTTCTCTTGAAGAGCCTGTAATTGTCCAACAAGGCGCTCCAGTCACAGTTTTCAGTTATGCCAATTATGTCAAATCTCTGGGACCATGACAAAGCTTCAAGATCCTCTTGTTTGTTCCTCATGCTCTGTGCATTGGTGTAGAAACATTTCAGGTTTGGTCCATTGTAGCCAACACCGCATGAAGCAGAAGTCTGTTTACTGCCTCTATTGGCTGCTCCCGGAGGGTCACAGAGGAGCCCTTCCTGGTTGCCCCACTGTGTGAACTGCTGTGCTATGGCCTCACTGACATGCCATGCTCCTGTTCACTGCACTCCCTCAAGCTGTTTAAATTCCCCTCAGCTGGTCTCAGCACCAAACCCTCCTTGCCCAGTTGGCTGCTGAGGGCTTCCAGGTCATGGGGCTGCTGCTTGGGTGTTTCTGGTCTCAGGAATCCCCCTGTACAGACAGCTCTTATCCTCTTGACTTTAGGAACGTCTAAAGTTGAATAAGAGGAATTGGAACCTCTGGCTGCCAGAGGTGTTATTTTCCACTCCCTACAAGTTAGCACCACAGTGAAAGTTTGAATCAGGACATGGAAATTTTCAGTCTCTGCAGTTGTACCTGTGATGAGAAAAGCTTCAGAATAACCTGGAGAAAGAAAGGAGTCTCCAGTTCCTTTGCAAGAATCCCTGAGTGCCCCAGTGTGCATCTTCAAGGTTACAGAGATCACTGGAAATGGACAGCAAAGTGAGTGTTTATTTAAATTAATTGAAACGCATTAAATGTAAGCCCTGAGTAATACACTGAGTCAAAAAACATAGTATTCTCATTTTACACCTTGGACTTTCTCATGCAAGCCCCACACAAAAGCTCCTCAGCCAGGACCTGTCACAGCAGTTGTGGAAATCTTAAGCAATTGCAGAGTTGTGCCCTAACCCTGTGCCAGGGGGATGCCCCACTTGCCCCTACCTGTGGATGTTTCTGTGTTTTCAGTGTTCCCCAGTGGTACTGTCTGGCAGATTGGATTGATGAGCAACAAACAGGATGACCAGGGCCAACACAGGGCAAGGAATGGTACCAGCAATCACTCAAGGGCATGACCATTTCACGAGCTCTATCCTAAAACTGTAGATGTATAAAACTCACTGTGGTGTAAATTTGCAAAGTGTCTGTTTGTATAAACAGCTTTCACCACCCTTGCATTTTCTACTTGCAGCATTTCAGACATAATTCTAAGTTGTCAGCAACTTATCTAATATATTTCAGACTGGGAACTGAAAGAAATGGGTAGAAGTCTCTTCCTTTCATTCTAATTCTGCTTCTGATGAAAGTTACTGAAAAACCATATCATATTATTTGAGAACAGAGTTAATCATCTTCTGTTTTCTTTTGTGAACTGCCAGGAGACACTAAATACAAATTTAATACTGTAACTTGAGGCACCCTTTCTCATCTTTAGTATTTTTAGAGTTAATATGGTTTATACCAATTATTTGATTTCTTATTTTTATTATTGAAACTTTTGTTATTGAAATTTACTTATTATGGAAGCTGAGAGGGAAAAGTTCTTAGTCAAGAATTTTGCATGAGTAAGAAGTACAAAATTTGGCTCAGTCTATAGCTTCTGTAAATGAAAACTTGGCTTGTTTTTTTTGCAAACATATGTAGCATTCTGTTTGTAAGAAAAACAGTTTAAAAAAAAGAAATAATACAGAAAGGAAAAGAAAGAGTATGGATTTCCAGTGGTGTACTTTCAGGCATTTGCATTAATACTTAATGCTTCCAGCTCTGCACTCCCAAGAATCCATAAACAAGATAACTGGTTCCTTTATGAAAGAATAACATGGGTCTAAAAGATTGTATAAAGCAATGCAGCTTCTTTTGAAAAAATTACTAAACCCCTAATTGCCCTTAAGGAATGCACATATTTAAATGCTTTAATTATAATGTGTTGACTGTATTATCTAAGAAATTGATTTTTTTTTTTTTCCTTCAGAAGATGCTAATCAGGTCCTCTGGCAGATTTGTTTGAGAGTGCAATTCCCAAGATTTTATGCTTTAATTTAAAATAAATTCTGAGAAGCAAATTTTATTCTCTCAGTTTCCTTTTTTTCTTTTTATTATATTTCCTCCTGTGCTCCCCAATCCATTCTGGAGATGAACTTTCCATTTTTCTAAGTCCTGTTTGGAGATTTTAGGCACAAAATCCTCTCTAAGCAAACACACTGACAAACTTCAGGTTAATTACTTTCATGATAGTAAGATTCTCAATTAATTACTCAAGCACACTCCCGAACAGGGTTGAATTTTAACACTGATAATATGGACACATTTCCTTTCTATGCTTGGGAAAGCCATCTCTTGACTTAAAGCTTTATACAGATCTGCATAGCATTGAGTGGTCAGCCCTGAGTCACAAGGACAGATTTGTGTGAACATGAAGGCTTTGTAGCTGCTGGTGAAGAGTAGCTCCAGTAACTTGTTTGCAAGTGGTCTCTTACTTTTTTTATTGCAAAAAAAATATACATGAAAGAGATCATAATCTCTGTTTATTTTAGTCATTGTATTTGGATTGGTCTATCTAAGACTTCTCATCCTTTTTGCTGACCTACTGCATGGGAATGGCTCTCCAGTCACCTGACACATGTAGACGGATCAGAAGGAATGTTGGTATCTGAACCACTAATGCATGAGATGCACCTGTAAGATAGGAAGAAAATAATTAATTTAGCCTGTTACGCTTATCAGAACTGTATTCTGATTTGGCTTCATTTCACATCTTTATTCCTTGACTTTTGCCTCAGACCTGATCTGAATTCTGCACAAAATTCCAGCACCCAAGACCAAGCAGAAATAAATTAGAAATCCACTGATTAGTAATGTTCATTTTTACTGATTGAGGTTATTATCCAAAAAGTATGTTTTAACTTATTCAATAACTTCCACAGCTTTACATTCTCCAAGAAACTTGGCCTTGAAAAGGTAAATTTATCCTGAATTCCATGGAGAAGACAGAAGAAGAGTGTGGTAACTGGACTACAGGATTGAGCACTTAACTTACCTGAGTACAACTGGACAAAGAGGCAGACTGGGACTTGTAACTCTGTGGTTGAAGGTTGGAGATTCTTCTAATGGGAAGGGACACTGGGAGATTTGCCATAGAAAGGGAAGTTTGCTGTGTCTTTTCTCCACTTCACACTGTGTTGTTAGACTCCTTTTCCTTCTTTCCCAAGGTGAAAGATGTCAGTTCATTAATCTGGCCAAGTTCAACGCATGGGAGAATTGGGTAATGATGATTCTGCACCCTTCCCACTCATACAGATCAGGTCAGTATTTTGGCATGTTGACTTGAACATGAACCTCACTCTCAGGTCTTCATTGACAGCCCTGAAACAGATACTTACTTTCAACAGCAATTGTGAGGAGAATGCCTCTTCAGATGGATCTAGCTTCTGATAAAATTCTATTGCAGGTATTTTAAATAAAGTATAACCAAGCTGAGACTTCTTTTCTCTCTGTCTCTTTTTTTTGCCCTTTTTTTATTTTTTTTTTTTTTAAATCACTAAGCAGTATGTGACTTTTTGTTAAGACAGATTAATCCCTCCTTGAAGAAGGAAAGTTCACTTGGCCCAGATACAGGTATGTGAGGCAGTACCTTTGGTTTAGCTCTGCACAGAGTTAATTTAGGCAAGCATTCAGATGGAAGACCAAATGCACTGAGAAGTACACCAGCCATAAACCTTTGGCAAACAGGCTTGTTGCCACTCTGCTGTCCTTCGACAGTCTCACATTGTACCTTGTACCTCTTTCTGCAAAGCAGCGTAGTCAAAATGGGATTACAGATTACTCTGATAACAGAGTTAATTCAGATTCAGAGCATCATGCCTGAACTGACAATAATCCAGCTATCCTCCGCATTTAATGAGGCCCTAGCCATGACCACCCTGAGCAGCAGCATACAGACAGGACTTCCTGTGGAAGCTCTCCACTAGCAGTGCCTGCTCCCCCTTCAGCCACAGCAGCACCTGCCCAACACCTCTGATTCTGGGGTAGACCTTCTGTGCTTTCAGTGTGGGGAAAGGAGAAAGAAAAAAGACCTGGAAAAGGCTGAAACTTCTCTCAGTGAGTCACACTGAGCACATATAGCTGAAGGAAAGGATGGGAGGTTGCTGATGATTAATTAAATTCATGGTCTCACTACTCAACAAAAACAGCATAGAAATCCCAAAGGTGACCACGTGCTGTTTCAGAGTGGTTCTGCTGCTGTTGTTGCTCTCAGTTTGTTTTTCTCTAATCCTGAACTGAGATTTTTCTTCTAGAAATTAAGAAGAATTCCTGAGCTAATGTGTTATTGAGGCACTGCAAAATAATACATTCTCTCTACTTCCAGGGCACATCTTTTGTTCAGAATAAACAGTAACAAAAATAAAATTACTTTTATGCTATTCAGAAGAGGACTTTGTTAGGCAGCCAAGAATTTTCCCTCATTATTTCAGGCTGTCATTGAGCCTGACTTTTGTAATAATAATATTTTTATTACTTTGCATTAATAGGAAACACAAGCCAACACCAGCGAGATATAGCTGGATGATCACAGCTCCCAGGACTGCACACATAGCTCATAGCACCAGGGATGCCCTTGTGTTCCTCAGCACAGAACAGACCACTAGGGCTGCATAGAACACCCACTACCAGCTGGCACATGCTTGGCGGGAGATCCCCCGGGGAAGCATGCAGGAGCTCCCATCCCAGAAACAAATGCAGGGGATCTACAAATGGAGCTCCAGGGAAAAGGAGCAGGTTTAAGAATCTAGGGAATCCAGGAGATGACACGTGCCAACAATCCCTCGAGAGGCTTTGCACACTATTGTAGTGATTTCCTCCATTCTCAGTGTTAAACCTCTTATGTTTTCCAGATATCGTGTTCATTCAGACCCTCGTGTTCAGCTTGAACAGCCTTATGCCTTTTTGTCTCTCATCACCTGCTACAAAGTCTCCATCTGTAGCTGGGTGTGTATATTTGCTCCGAAGGTTTACCACCGTTCCACTTTAGTCCCATCCTGTTTCGGTTTTGCCATTATTTCATCATTGGTTTACAGAGATATAATTGATACCATTGGCTCTTGCAAAGAGTTAAAGGATCTGGCAGAAGTCTCCTAGTTGTTCTTCCCTTGGTCACTCTACCAACACTTTCCTATCTCAGATATCTATTTTCTACGTACTTCAGAACAAAGCATTCCCTGAGGTATTTCAGGAAGTCTCTGATTGCTGAGAGCAGATTGACTGCATTTTCTTTTGTTTTATTATTTTATCTAAACTAGGGATATACACACTCTGTGAATGTGTTTCCTTCTTTTAAGAAAAAATGGGCTGTGCAGAGCAGGGTGTATGTCTCTGATCTGACAACACCATGCTGCATTCTTCATGTCTGAGTTCATATTCCTTCCCCTACATTGCTATGTTTATTGTCACCCACCCCCTGCAGTCAACTCTATTGGACTTTGCAGAAAGCAGTCCTTCATTTCTCTCAATAAGATGAAAATTCCTACAAATATTTTGGCCAGGTTTTAGACTATTTATAAACACAAAGTCAGCAACAATTACGATCATATCCATTAAATTAACATTTGAGTAGGAGAAAATCAGGAGAAATCATGCCCTCACTGGAAAACAAAATAGCCCATCAATCTGCAATCCCTCTTCCAAAGCACCCCTACAGCACCATTAGATAAAGGAAACTATTGCCTCACCATAGCCTTCATGCCTTCTCCAATAAGAAGGTTGGAGTTATTTGAAAGAAGTTATGATCACATGCGTGTAAGCTCTCTGCTTTCAAATCTATGGTATGGGAATAGCATTTGATACTTTGTCCCCTTGTAACATTAATCTGCTCTCTCTGTACACTCAGACCGAAGGTTGCATTTCTCGTGGTCATGCTTCCACAAGGTGAGTCACTGTCCCTAAAACTACTCCCTGCCACACCATCTACCAGTTCTCTCCATCTCACCCACCAAAATTAATTAAACTGAATCAAATATTTTTCTTAGAAGAGATAATAAAAAACCTGTCCATTGCCCCACTAAAAGTGGGAAATCCCACCTGAGCTACTTGAAATAATTATTAAATGTTGGTATGGTAAATGTCTTGTGGTTGCCTGATTTCCAGCCCTCTCTGAAGAGTACATAGTTCTACAAATTCTTGGGATGTTTTGACAGTAAATATAATATTCTGAGCTGACACAGATGTCCTGCTACCTAGCCAGAAAATGTGACTGCTCTGGCTAACTGCAGTGCTATGCCAGTAAAAGAATCTGCCTCTTCATCTAGTGCTTTGAGGTTAATTTGAGTCCAAAATCTATCTCCAACTGAAATAACATGCTGTGTTCAACCAAGAAGTGACAAACAGCTATTCCTTTGGTTTAGGTGTTCCACAGAAAATAAGCACTTTGCCTTCCAGTTGAGTGCCCTCTGCTCAATACTCTGTTGTCTACCCAAATGGCATCATCAAAATAAATCTTCAAGTACCATCTGATTAATTTTCTAGGCTATGTGCAAAGATGTAGCTTTAGTTGCAATTTGGGTTGTAGGTACAAGAACTGTGTCAACAGAGGTTTCTATCGAATACCATCAAGCACAAAGAGACAGATTTGTCTCAAGCACCTCAACCTCCTACAAAGGTTATGAATCAAATCAATGGATCTGAAATGTTAATACTTTAGTCCTGGTTAATACTCTCTTTCTTGAATTTTGCCAGCCCATGTCCATTTCCACACACAGACAAGAACTCAGATTCTTACATCCATCCTTTCCTCCAAACAGTTACAAAGACAGGATGCGTTATCCTCATGTTGCTTCTTCTGTCACCTGTAAATGCGCTAAGACAGCTGTCCATGGTCACCACTTGCTTCAGATGGGTACTTTGATATGAACTTCAACACAGCTTCAGTATTTACAGTTATCTGACATGCAGATTACTAATTTTAGTTCCCCTAATTTATAATTGCCCATTAACTGCCTGAAAAATCTCTGTGATTAGGAAGAATGGATCTTCCTGTATCAGATGCTTCCATAATAGTCACAGCATTTTGTAAGTCTCACCACAGAGAAAACGATGCTCTTAACTGTAACAGTACAATATATTTTCTCAAATAAATAAATAAATACACTGAACATATAGCACACACCATTTTTTTTTCTATAGACAGCTGGACAGACAAAGACAGCACAAGTACTGGGTTTTTTTCGTTTGAAAGCTCTGGTCTTCAGTAATGTATTTATGTTTTCTGCAAAGTTATGCTGAGATAACATCTTGCATTTAGTTAATAAGAAAATCCCACTCTATCTCCATCTTATTTTCACATTCTTTGTCAGGCCTTGTGGCTGGAGCATGCCTTCTTGCTGGAGTCCACTTCACTGTGTGCACAGCATGCATGTGCATTTCTGGCTCCCCATCATGCACCACTCTGCATGAAGAAAGCAGTGACTGGAGGGACATCCACTTATCAGTCATTGTCAGGAGCTGGCAGTGACAACAGGAAAGCTGACAGCCCAGAAATCTCTTAAACACTGAAGTGTAACAGAAGAAAAGAATCAAAATAAAATAAGGTTGCAGATTATGGAAAAGCAGACTGCTTTTAAAAGGATATGGATACTTAATTGGCACCAAAATAGATGTTTCAGGAATGCCATGTGTTTGTAGGCACAGAAATAATTAATTGCTAAATTGGCATTATTCAGTGTTCAAAAACATTCTTTCAAAGTTTTGCAAACTACAAACTACAAAATCAAATGTAATGTTTGAAAAAGACTGCCTTTATGTGTTGCTTCATGTCACTGTCTAGTTAGGATTTCTTTCAGGCATATATACTGGCTTACAAATTATACTAAATTATATTAAAAATTTTATCTTGAAAAGTTCATTCGCAGGAGTATTTTAAAAGAATATGCAAATATACCTGTCTTCACTGTTCTGTTTTTTGAGGGACTAATCGTCTATTCTTTTGCTTGCTTAAAGTAAACTGACGATACCTTCTAAAAAGAATTAAATTAAATTTTCTGCTGAAAATTGAGGTGTTTGATATTGGCAGAGCTGGATGTAGAGCTCTTTAGAATAGTGTGAGAATGGAGACTAGTCCCATAGTATTTCAGTGTTATCTTATTTAAAAAAAAATCCCTGCAACAGTTTTAAGCAAATTAGGTGAGTAAGTCACCACAAAGCAACTGAATTACACAGTGAATCTCTGCTCCTTGCCCCAGGGTTCTAACTAAACTATTTTTCTTGTGGTAGCAGAATGTGTGGACTATTGCAAGAGTTGTGCATTCCCCTCCAAGAGGGGATGTTAAGGAGCAAGTACACATAAGCAGTGAGAGTCTATGCATGCTGTTTCCCTGCAGGGAGGTTCAAGTCACTTTCTGGGGGCCTTTTTGCAGCTTCATAATTGTTTCCACCCCACTAAAGTGTCAGGGATGGGAAGCAGTAAACCATCAGCCCCAAACCTGGAGCAGATCATCATATTTAATATATATATATATATGCACACACTGAGCCACCTCAATTCCTAGTTCCACTCTTCTGTATTGCTCTCTATTTTTGCCTAATAATGTGAAAGAAAACCCCACAACTGCCCTACATTTTTCTTTTAAACAAATTGAAGCCTTTCTTCAATCCCTAACTCACCCAAGCCACAATGTAGTCCTTGCTTGGGGTGAGCTTTACCACTGAGGAGCTCAGAAAAGAGGAAAGCTTACACAGAAGCACTGGGGGATCATTCCTTCTACACCAGTGCCTTAAAAGTAGCAGATTGAGTTGTCCCCGCTACCACCTCACCTTGGCTTTATCAGCCAAATCTGCAGCTGGATTTGCAATATCACCTGGGGAACTTTAGCAAGAAGTTTCAACTCATTCTGCTTAGCCAAGGGGTACCACACACTGCAGCAAGGTGCTACAGGAGAAGAGAGTGAGGAGGAGGCAGCAGAGTGCTGGCAATGTGGAACCACCTCTTTAAGCAGCACTGTGCTCAGCCAAGGGAAGTCACAGGTACTTGGGGTGCAAACCCAGTTGCCTTCAGGACTACTCCATGTCATGCTGTTTCTCCAAACAACCTGGGACACTGCAGCCATTCTTCACAGGAGCCCAACCCCAGCAGCTGAGCAACTACAGGACAAGACTTATCCCTCCGTGATCAGGAATAAAGCAGCACATCTTTCAGTCTTTTCATTTATTTTGTCTGTTAAGGATTTGTATTAAATCCTTACACAGTGTCAGTCATGTAAAACTTCAGTGTAGCATCTCCTGTTAAATCTTCATTGATATGTGAGGAAGGACAACTAAACTCCAAAAGGATTTTGAGGCATTTTACTTAGCTGAGGGTGGCTTACTGCAGCTCTAGTGTATTCATCTCATATGCTGAGCTTTACATCAGAGTAACAAGATAACCAGTCTCAGAAAAACATTTTTTCAGTAATTTTCACGAACAAGAAAACTTCAGCAATGGTCCAGCTGAATTTTTTTTTCTCATAGAAAAGTGCAATTCCTCTAAAATATGTGTAGATCATCCATGCAATCTGTAGATAAAAAAAAAAACACAATCTGAGTATTTCATTATTCACTCTTGTCTATACTTAGCATTAACATAAAATAGTGTGCACAAGAACAGACAGTCAATTTGTTTTATACATAAACACTTTTGGAAAATATAGTTGCATTACCAACAATGCTTAGCTTATTATTCTAAATGGATTTTTTAAATTGCTCTCCTTAATATACTACCACAATTTTTATAAATTGCTCTATTAGCACAATTTATGGAAATTGTGTCATGCAGATTGTTAGTAAATTGAGTCTGGTTTTGTCACTTATTTCCATTCTTCTTTGCCAAGGCACAGTTCAGCAGAAATACAAGGATCAGATTCTTCTCTCAGCTACACCTGATAGTTTCTGAATTACTCCGCTTGACTCATTTTTCAGAAAGTGAACCCAGATCCTGATTTTCCATCTTGTAAATCTCATGAAATAAAAAAATATTCTTCAAAATTTTTCTGCCACTGAGATGAAATTAGTTTAGCCATTACTAACAAGATGCTCAAATATTTCTTTTTTTCTCTTACCACAGTATTAGGCTAGACAGTAAATTCTAATTTCATCAAAAATAATGTGGTTAAATTGCCCATGCAATTATTGTCATTTGACCAAGTTTTGAGTAAATTATAAATGCTGGAGGGAAAAAAGCATGCTTAAGAAATTAGTACAGTGTGTAGAAAAGGCAAAGACAATTAACAAAAATGTGGAAATTATCTTTGCTCTTGGCTGACTTCCAAAAAATCTGGTAGCAATTCCCCACTGCACACAAACCTGACTGAAGTTCTTTTCATAGACTTTTTTCTCTATCATAAACAGTATAGGCCACATTTTTTAAGTTATGCATTCCAGAGAATACAGAATAGCATTGCAAACATTTGGGAAACGTGGGGCTAGAACTTGAGTGTTTTCAAAGAACAAAAGTAATCCCATGGGGTCTTCAGTAAGTTTTGGGGAAAAGTTTTAATATTTTAAGTCTTAGAACAGTATCTTAGGGTCTCCCAAGAAAAACTGCAAATCACTTTAATGTTTGGAGGACTAAGGAATAAGGATCATGTATACATTGAAAGAATATGAAGGCAAGACAGTCACCCCAAAGAGGAGGGAGATAATTCTGCTTCTCCAGTCCCCAAAGTCTCACGGAGGTAGTGACAGACTTGACAACAGAGGGAAAAAAATGTTCCTGTCCCTTCCCTCCATAAGAGGCATTTCATGGAGGATAGGCACAGGAAGCCAACCTTGTCGGGAAAGGTTAATAGAGGTGTTGGAAGTTGGAGGCTTTTGGGAGTGCAGTCCTATATGAGGGGACAGCACAGAGATGCTGCCAAAAGAATCCTGTCCCACCAGAGGCAGGGCAGAAGAAAGTGAGAAGCAGCTGAGAAGCAAGAGGGGAGACAGTAGAGACAAGCACAAAAAGTAGAATCCATTAGACCAGGTGAGTTATAGAGGAAATACACTTGATAGCTGGACAAGGGTGAGAAAGGAGATACACTGAAAATACAGTTAAGGAAGAGTAACAGTTTTAGAGCAAGACTAAGTAAGGTAGAAGAGTGAGATCGTTGCAAGTTGTGGTTTTGCCATCAAACCCAGAGATTTCAACAGGTTTTTGCCACCCTGATTGCTAAATGCCCTAGTAGGCAGCTCCATGGCTTTGGGATAGGAGCATCAGTTGCAATGCAGAGTTTCTGCAATTTCACCCACCTGCATTACCTGGCTAATGTAAACTGTGTTCTTTCATCTGATGGAACGCACTAGTAAGACAACCAGGGCCCTGCCTCAGATGCAGCAATTTATTCTTATTATTATTAGAGCAGTTTGTAAGTCATTTGTTTCTCTAATATTGATAAAGGCTTAGATAAAACAAGAAAATACGCCCTGATCAAGATCCAAACATATTTAAAAAAGGAATACAGTAATGTAAAATAGAAAAAAAAAAGCTCAATAATTGAAATCCAAACTGACTGTACTATTTTCCCCTTTAAATATATATTTTAAATGAGTTTCATAACTTGATTAAACATTTCCAGATTAATATATAAATTTAAGTGTTGTAAGAAGTCTTGTGACAAGGGTCCTTCAAGCAACAGCCATGTCATTGTAATACAAGCATGAACTGAAGTCACACAGTAAATTACTAGTTTTGTATTTGTTTTAACTGTGAATTGTTTTTATTCCTCAAACATAAAATAATGTAAAAATGTTGCAAGGCAGTCTCTTGAGAACCCGGGTTTTGCAGCAGTTTCTATTTCTATTAATAAAGTTTTCCATCCACTTCTTAATTACCTTCTCATGCTCGGGCCTGGGCTTGCTTCCATTTTGTGGCAAACTCCTGGTATGTAGCCCCTAACAAGTGAAACAACAGCTTCTGATTTTAGCCAAGAACTGCAACCAGATCACCAGCACATCATCAGGTAGTGTTCTTACAGTTCACTTTTCTCCCTTCTAGTTTTTTTTAAGACAGCTTTATTATCACAGCAAACAATGGCATCAATAGAATCATCACAGTGTCATAGAATGGTTTGGTCTGGGAGGGACCTTAAAGATCATCAATTTCCACCCCTCCTGCCATGGCCAGGGACACCTTCCACTAGACCAGGTTGTTCAGAGCTCCATCTAATCTGTCCTTGAACATTGCCAGGGCATCCCCAGCTTCTCTGGGCAACTGTTCTAGTGTGTCACCACCCTCACAGTAAAGAATTTCTTCCCAATATCCTATCTAAACCTACCCTCTCTCAGTTTCAAACCATTCCCTCTTGTCCTACCACTAGATGCCCTCACAAAAAGTCCCCCTCTGCCTTTCTTGTAGGCCCCCATTAGGTACTGAAGGGCTGCTATAAGGATAGCACCATAATTTTTGTGTTAATGAATGTATAAGAGAATGCAGGTCTCCATGAACCATCCGTGCTTTATTTAAATAGACATTCATTCACATACATGCAGGCATCTAATAATGAGCAAGCAATGCGGTGTTTGAAAGAGCAGGCAAGGGTGCATTTAAAAGAAGCCTTTGCCTGTACTCAAATCACTGTTATGTTTTTAGGCAGTGTGACTCATCTGATGAGCTTTTCCTTCCCCTCCCCAAATAGGCTGAACAGTGATCAAGAAATAAATGACAGGATTTTAACATGTACTACTAAAGAGACATAATTAGAAGCTCTGAAGCTTAACAAAGGGAGGATCCATTGTAATACTCAGCTTGCACTTGCAAGCATTTTTTTATTCACTTGTTTTCAAAAAACAGAAAAAAAAAAACACAACAGAATAAAGGCTGCTTATCACAAGTTCTGCTTCAGTTTCATTGTCATTGATGTGACAGTAGTTTAAAATATTTTCTCAGTCCCAAAATTCTTCAAATAGATGGAATGAATAGATTATTTTACACAGCCACTAAGAAATTACTAAAAATTCAATAGAATGTGTATGTCACTCAAAACACTGAAAAAAATAGTAGCCGGGTAATGGAGATAGCAGGAAAGATTTTTAAGCATCATTAATGTCTCAGATGCAAGTCTCTGTGTAGACTACAAACACAAGTATGAGCCTGATGTTCAGAACCTGCTCTATTACTGAACAATGACAGATATAAGGAACCAGGTAAAGATTCTCCCTCTAACTGGAGCTTAAATGCTGATTGCATAGCCATACCTGGAAAGAATCAATCTTCTCTTCACAGGGTGCGACCTTTTCCTACTGAACTTTACCCGCTAAGCACCTACTTAGAAAAAAAAGAAGAGTAAGTTGTGCCTAAGGTGAAGGATTAAAGAAGAAAATATATAATTTTAAGAAAAGAGGCATCTAGGAGAGACCAATCCGGGCAATTCAAAGACAATGAGATAAGCAGGCGTGGCACAGAGACAGTCATTACAGTGGGGAAGGGATGAAGACAAGTCAGGAGAGAAAAGGATGCAATAGAGGGTTGAGCAAAAGATAACTAAAGAGTAGATGAAAACTACAAAGGAGGTCACAAATAACAGGTGGGAACACCAAGAGCTCCTTTTTTTAACGATTAAACTCAGATTCAATTGAAATCCCTTTACAGGCCAGGTGATGGGACCGGTCACTCAGATGGCTGGGCAATATGGCTAAGAAACCCAAATGTTTGCTCAGTGGTCATTCTCCAGCTGAGACAGAAGTCTCTTGGAGCACACCTTTTTCCATTCCTTCTCTCACATATTTACCTTAGGAGCACACTGGAATGGGGGCTTTCCTCCAGGCTTTTGCTACAGCAGGGAGTTCTAAGCGGTTCAAATATGTCTGCATTTCAGATGCTTGCTTTGGTCTGGGGAATTTGGAAATTTTCTAAGAGGTCAACATTTGCTATTGCAAGTGGTTCTTAGTTTAAATAACCAAACTTCCTCTGGGATTTTATATTATGAATTCAGTTTTTTCTCACTGTTTTTCTCATTTCTGAATTCTTTTTTCCTCTTCATTGTAGCAAAGTCTGTCCCATTGCTCCTAAGCTAATATAGCTATAGGACAGGAAATGCTTCTTTTTTAAAAAGGGCAGGGATGTCAGAAGGGAAAAAAATAAGTTCAGTAAATATTCCAGAACAACAGAAAAAATAATCAAGGGACAGGGTGAGGCAAGTCCAATCTTTTTTTTTCCTTCTGGTAGGGTTTCAAAGTGGTCTTTGTAACCTTCAAACCATATAATAGAGATTTCTTATTTTGTCTTCTTAATTTTTATACTCATCCCTAGTAAATAAGCTTAATTTTCAATTTCTGTACAAATCCAACTTGCGCTTGGGTGAGGGGCCATGACTCAGCCAGTGAGTCTCCCACTACCTTTCCTCACCACCCTAGCAAAGGGATGATTTTCAGCTGTGCTCTTCATTCCGTTTCTGTCAGCAAAGGACAACTCATCTCACCTCCTTATACCCAGATTTGCTTCCTGAGGGACTGATGTGGCTGAATCCATCTTTCCACCCACCCATGGTCTCTGTTTTGCTGCTTTTCCTCCTTCTTACCTCAGGAGTCTGAAGCTCCATGCTTTCCTCCCTCCCTGGCACTCCTTAGCCTACTGGTTAGGATTTAATAAAAATACAGGATTCCCTCTTCTGTTATCTGCATCTTCTGAAGAAAAGTCACCAACTTGTCTCAGTCATTTCCATCTAATCTGTTGCTTCATTGTATTACTGGATAGTTTAATAATTAAAACCCTTCTCCCCTGTTAGCACTGATCTCTTCATTTGGGGTGATCTTGCAGAAACTAATTATTCTCATTTAGGGATCAGTGGAGAAGCCCCAACATGGTATTGCCCTTGCTGACTTTGCATCTCATTGATCCACTCTTCAGTATGACTCCCTAAACATTTGCACTGTCAGAACTAAGGGGATGTTAAATGGCATAATTAACCTGCTCCACAGAAAAGGGTTTAAAACAAATTATCATTTTGATATCTTCGTGACTTTCAACTTTGTGCTTATATACCAGGAGAACAGAAAGAACTGGGAGAAAACAGCAATAAACTAGTACAAGTTATTTGCATAATGGACTTGCTATGTTGCAAATATTAATGAACAAGGTTCCCCTTGGCTAAGTTAGAGGGCAAAAGAAATTTTCCAATTTTTAACATCAGTCCTTTACGTTCCCTAATCAGGCTGCTCTTGTCTGGTCTCTCTACCTCTTATATTCCAAATTTCCTTATTTTTTGATGACCAGAAAAATTTGTTCAGAGTTCATTATCAAAGTAAATTCTCCCACAAATAGTTTTCTGGACATAAAGGTACAGAAAGATATAAGTAATAATTTGCATTTAATTTCTTCATCATCAGAATACTGACCAGGAAAAGAAAGCAGCCATTCACGGTGGTTCTGCAAACATACAAAAGCACCCATCAGCTCATGAGAACACCAAGCTCATTTAGATGCCTGAACTTGAAGCGATCAATTACCAAAAAGGGTCTGTATCTGCACATGAATGCCTAATATTGGATGGAAGACAGGCAGATGCATGTTGGGACAGTGGGTTAACAACATTTTGGAGAACTCTGGCTTTTCAACATTTACATAAGCCTTCCAGATTTCATAAATGACACACTAGGTTATGCTACGTTACTGAGGTAGCCTAGATGATGAATGAGTGGCATGGGATCCTGTTCATTACAAGACAGGGAAGACAGGTAATGGGAAAGGTAGGAATAGTTTTGTCAAGATATGAGCTCTGCCTTCCTTTCAAATGATGAAGTACCATCAGAGTAAACTCATGAAAGCAAGTAGAATCCTTGTTTGTTCTCATAGCTTTCCAAAGCACCTCTTCTGGTTTTCCAGGACTTCTGTAGTTTGGTTTGCTACCCTTGTACTGCCACTCTTCTGTCATGTGCTGTTTTCATTTTGCAATCTCCCCACTCTCAGGCAGGGCAATCCCCAAAAAAAAGAAAGCAATGGCTCATAACAACCAGTTTTCTTCATGAAAACTGCCAAAACCAGAGCACTTTGTCCTATTCAAACCTGCAAGTAGAAGTTCATTTTGCATAATTTCAGAAGTATTGTTCTTCTCTGGGAATTATTGTGGCTTTGTATGTTTTCTCTGTCTGTACAGGGCTCAAACCAAAAAGCAAAGCTGTCATGGTCGAGTGCAGCCTGAGTAGGGACTCCAAGGTGTACAGCAGGTTTTCTGTGTCATGTAGTAGCTGTGCCCCCAGATGCAAATGAACACAGTAATGACAACCTGTGCTTCTTGTAGAGACTGTCCACAGCTCAGAACTGTCCAAACCACGGTAGTTCCTGCAAGCAAGGCCAAGAACAGCAATGTCCATCTAGCCTACAAGGTACACACCTGAGGTACAAATGAAATCATCAAAAAGAAGCTGGTCATAAAGGGATAAAGGCATTCCCTTCTGCTTGTACAAAGTTTTCAGATATGCAATTGTAAAGTGCTTGATGAGAAAAATTGTTTCCAATTTACATCTCCTGAAAGAGATTTAATTAGTTATGGAGTATCATAAAATGCCTAGGAAGTAGCCACTTGCTGATGTATTCACCTGGGAGCAATCTGAGGAGCTGTTCTTCAGCCCTGCAGACATGCAAGATGAAAGAATAGACAGATCATTAGGCAACAATGAAATTAAAAAGAAAAATACAGTGACTGAAAAAAGCAATTATCATCTCCATTAAATTTTACCTGATTCACTATCACGTGTGGCTGTACAAAAGGACAAGAACTGGTGTCCCAACACTTCCTTGGTGAGCTGCTGCATTCAGGACAAGAGGAGATGAAAGGCAGCCCTCTGCACTGAGAGCTAGGTAGGACTTTGGCATATCAAATCCCTTGCTCCCAGGATCAAAAAGTATTCACAGGGAGCTGGAGAAATAAAGCTACGATTGATGAATAATTCAGAGACAGGACCTGAATTTGGAGTTGCTACTCAGACCTAAAATGAATAGCTGTTTTGCCTACAGAAGAGCTGTGGGATTTCTAAATAAAGTCATATTTTTCACAACATGTATGAAGCAGCAATCCTTCTGCTCTCCGTGGGCAATCCTCTTCAAGGGCAGACACTTGCCTCTGCTGATTCTTAGTAATTGTGAAGATTGGTTAGCAGCCACAAAATCTTCCTGGATGACACAGGACCAGGTATCCATGGCAAGGTCCCTCTGAATCTCCTATTAGCTCCAGGTGCCAGTTTGCACCTCAGGGACTTCCCTTCCAAAGCCATGACACAGTCATCCTCACCTATTAAGGTAACTTATTTCAACTTATTAGGGCTACAGCTACTTGGCATAGAGAAATTGTCAAAATATTTGGCTAAATTACCAAGAAAGTACATCAGTAATTTTCTACCTTATCCACTTGACTGTATCCAGGACTATTGGTAGATCATTACCCTCCAAGAATGTTATGTCAAATGAAAATCTCCAAACAAAGAAGATAAAGTTTATTTTGAATACTCTTAATGACTGTGACTAAAGATATATATTACTTATTTCCATTTCCAGGCTTTCTCTGAAGAATAGGTCATATTTAATGTCCACCATATGGGAAACAACCCACCAAATGAAACATTTCTTGGGAATAATTCCATGGGTATTCAGAATAACACAAAATTAATTAATTTTCCTTCTGGTTCTCAAAACTTACCTAGACAGAGGGAATGTTTTAGGAGGTGCTAATTTTCTGTCTTTCCCCAAATACCATAAGAATAATTTTCTTGATGTATTTTGCTATTTCAGATGCTTGTCCTGATCAGAAACGAAAAAATGCAAAGGATGAACAAACATGAAAGGTTAGCAAAACGTATTTGCACCTCAAAAATGTTACATTTGCAGTTTTGGAGAAATCTAAATGTCATTTCATACAAACAGATTTTCCCACAGCTCTCCTTAATTCTTAGAGAACATGATAACAAGGATACAGTTAAGACAAGAAACCAGGATTAATGAGACCTAAGTGAGGCATTTAATAGTTGAATCTGTGGGATGATATGCACAGAAAAATGATGAAATGGTCATGAAGCACGATTCAAGAGTGAACTTCACCAAAAAAAGTATGTATCACAGGAAATATATTTGCATTTTAAGAGGAGAGAATTGAATAACCCAGCAAGGCATTTCCATTTCTAATTATTTGCTGCTGTGATTCAGTGACTGAATCCTGGTTTTGTAAAAATGCTTCTGTACACTGCAGCAAAGAGATCAAAAGTCATCCATTTTTATGTTAATGTAAAGGAATACAGTCTCAACACAAGATCTGCCTTCAAAAGAACCTTATAGAAATAAAGCATCCAATTAAAAGCAACCCAATACTTCTATTGACATAAAGCTCTACAGCAGCATGCACATTTGCAGTGTCCTACATTATCTTATTCAATTCTTTTTAGTTAATTCACTGCTCAATTGACAAATCTCTTAATTTTTTTTTGCTGATAAACACAACCTCTGTTTTCACATTTCCCCTCAAACAGGATCCTAGATCAGGAGTGCAGAGCTAAAAAGTACCCCGCATTACAGGATATATGAAATATGCTAAATTACATTGAAGTATTCTTGACAGCTAGTTTAAAATACTGAAAGAACTCAAATGTTTCTTTTGCAAAATAAGGGCTATTTGTCCCATTTGTCCTAACATTTTCCTTGGAGAATAATTTATTCTTTCAATGTTGTGATACTTTTTCTTTAATTGCAATGCTGAAGATTTTCTTTTCCCATTGTTTGTCACACTGAACCACCAATCATAGTTTTGAAATCCTTTCTCTTGAAGGAAAGACATTCTGTTCACACTGATAGCACTCTGATATAACAGTCTTAGCTGGCAGTAAGCATAATGGGGCATTATCAAGATGCCATTATTTTTTAAAAATATTCCTGAGAACAGATGAGTCTAGATTTTAGATTAGCATTAAAGTTGCTTTAATATAATAAGTTTCATAGTTCTAGTTTAAAAAATAACGTATGAGAAACACAGTCTCTCTGTGTATTACAGGGTATTACAGTTTCATGGCAATTATGAAAGATGACTTTTTATTATTTTCTGGATGTATGGTTCTTACTCTATGAATAGTAGACTTTTTTGGATTCTGAAAGATTCATTTGTTGAAAGTTAATTAAAAAGCTTCAAGTAGCCTACTTCTGCCCTACTCCTTTGTCAGGTTAAGGATTTTACCCTATCTGACAACATGAATCACAAACGGATAATGGAGCTGCTCATTGCACCCTGTAAATGAAACAAGTGTACAGGTTCTAGCAAACTAGTTTCCTTCCTCAAAGCCAGCACCCTCTGGGTGTATGACCCAAACCACTAGGCTTTGGAAGGAAATTTGAGACAGGACAGGTAGCAATAAAAGAGACGAGACAGAAGAAAGTCAGGTTCTGCCTTTCTTTAGGCTCTACTGACATAGTAAAGTTTTATTGTAAGTAGGATCCATCACGTTGTTAAAAGGGTTCAAAACCTGACCGGCCTTTCTATGCTTTGCTTTGAAAACCAAGTGCAACACCAGGAGAGGGGAACGAGGAGAATAGCAGCACTTGGCACCTGCTGCCACAAGCTGTCCAAGTTCTTGGGGAGAGGACTGTGGGTTTACCTATACCTGATTTATGCTACTGTTTATAAGACTAGAATTTGATATATGAATAAATACAAACCTGAATTTAGCAAAGGCAAAAGAATGGTATTATTGGGATCAAACAAGCCTCTAAAGAGGTAGCTGCAGGTCTAAGCCCCATGTTGGGCTGAGGGCATGCAAGCCGCTGTCCCCATCACTGTCCCATTGCTCAGGGGACAGGGAGTCATCCAGCCTTGCAGCCATGGTAGCCATGGGTAGACAGACAGCCCTACTTATCCTCTCCATCCTCCCTCAGGGAGGAGGTGCAGCTGGGGGAGAGGAGAAGCTCATCTCCTGTCTCCTCTGGGGTCCCACACAGACCAGCCTGCAGGAACTGTAGATGTGACTTGCTGACATTCCTTCCAGGGCTGTGGTCACTGCAGATGTCTCCATCATCTTGGAAGGTCAACTGGGAAACGTTTAATAAACCCTGTTACCCTAATCCTCAGGCACTCAATAGAACCAAGCGCTGCCCAGATTTGGGGAGCACATATTTTACTTTGAAAACATGGAGCAAGGCACCTTGTTAAGAATACAAATAAGGTGCAAGACCAACAGAGACTCTCAGACATTATATATGAAATATCTGAGTCTCAAAAGGATACTCAGAGGAGTCACAGCTGTTAAACAGCCCTGTGCCAAGTACTCAGCACAATATCGCTCTGAGACACTAGACTCCTCAGGCAACACCTGAGTGAACAGCATCACCTGGACATCCCTGATGCTACTAAGGGCCCCATAATGAAATGAAGCCATCATGATGCACTCTTTGTTCTGACTTACTTCCAAGCTGGGATATTCAACTATGACCTAAAACATGAGCTGGATTGTATATTTATCCCTTCCCCCAATAGACTGGTACAGCATGTGACTATACACAATTAAACAGCTGTTGGCTTTCTAGCAAAACTAGACATCATTCAGCCATGGATAAAATAATTATGTCTAGCACTTCATTGTGTCTAGCCATCCTGAGACAGCTGCTCAAGCAGCAAAGAAAGATTTCAGGGCTCCCAGTCACATTTTTGAGGTGCTGCATGACCAGCACTCTCCAGCACAAAGGGCAGTGCAGCAAGACCTCTTTCTAACTCATAGATGGGTGTGTGCAATAAGGCCTATGATGACCTTTAGTCTGAGCTGGGGAATTTGGTGTGGTTTTATAATGCTGCTTTTTTTTTAATAAGGCATTCAACTCTCTAGAGCTGATCTAGGTAATCCTAATAGGTACTTAATGATTTTTTTCATTTTATTGCTTAGGCTTGAAGTATAATAATGTTACTGTGCTACATGTGTTCTACAGAAAAATTTCTTTCTATTTATTGTTTTCTGATTGCCTCTTGGACATTATGTACTTTTTCCTCAAACTCTATCTCATTTGTAAACTGTGGTTGAGAACGATTTATGAAGCGCTGTTTGAACCAAGAGCATTTTTAATGAGGATATTTTGCAAAGGGCAACAGCATCACGAAAAACACTAATTAATAGCTTTATTTGATCCAGGGAGGAGGAAAAAGCAAATAGAAACTCAGATATTGATCTGTCCGATGGTCTACCTATAGCAGAAAAGTAACCCTCTGTGTTCTCTATCTTCAATTTTCATTTCTTTGTGTAGTGTATGCAAGTACAACATCTGAGCAGAAATAAGAACTGAAAAAATGTCTTTCTGACAATATACAGTAAGGAACATGTTTCTTTGGCACTTGATCAGAAGTAACTTTAGTTTCAATACTGCCAAAAAAGCCTTGATTGGAGAGGCACATTTTCATTTCTTGCCTGTTGTTCAATATCTACAAACTGACAAAGCAAAATAATTAGACTGGCCAGTTTAATTCTTAAAGAAGAAAGCAAGCAAATACTCTTTAGTTCTTTAATGCTTTCCCAGTTGTGTTTCTTTATTTTCTGCATTTATCAAAAACTTACAATATTCTTTCCCTCTCTGCCCCTTCAAGACCTTACTTAATATCTTAGTAAGCAGGATCCTCATGAGTAAATAAGGATGCAAGGAAAGTAGACGAGGGCAGGTTTCACAGTCAAGGGCAAACAAGCCCTGCCCAAAGGTCTGTACTTCCCACCGGGCCACACAGAGCATGTCATTATGCAGCAGTTTATTCTGCATTAGCACATGCTGCTCTGATACTGATACAAAAAGCACTGATACCCTAACTCTTGAGCAACCCTTCTAGCAGAGTCCACCCCATTAGCTGCTCTAATTGTAAGATTTATTAGATTTTTTGTTATGACACCTAGGTTGCATCTCAGAGCTTTCTGATTGTATCCTACTCCCTCTGCACCCTTCTTGCACTTCATATGAAACAACAGAAAGCCCTGGAACATGATTTTCCCTGTGTGACAGAATGTAACAAAAATTAAAAAAGACTTCTTCAATAATACTGTAGATTTGAAACACACTTTAATATAGAACACAAATATTATGGAGATGCTTCTAAAACATGTCAAGAAACAATTAAAAAAAAAAAAGATAGGGGCTTTGGCTATATCCATATCTATTTAATATTAAAAACAAAAACTGATGTAGAGAAATAGTTGTAGCCATTAGGACATTTTCAGGGCTGCTGTAAGTCACTCTGTCTGCAACCACTCTGGCAGACTACTGTCACACTGAGAAGCAACACAAACACAACAAATTTTACTATTGTAACTTCCTGGATCCAACTTTTTATATGTAGGACACCTAGTAAGGGGGAATAACAGGGAAAATCCCCCAAGCCCCAGGGTGGGCAGTGATCCAGCAGTGTCAGAAGATCTCCTGCAACCAGGTCACTGTCTCCTCCTTCTTACCAGCTCCTCGTGGACAGCTCCAAGACTGCAGCCACCAGGACTGGCTCTGGGTTAAAATATTAAGGAAAGCAATGAAGGCATTTCAGATGACAGGGACAGAACAGCTGCAGAGAGAAAGAGAAATGAGGGTTTGGTTTGCCACAGGGTCACAAACTGTTTCAGTGAGGTAACCTTGCTTCAGGTTTTTTCCATAGGGATGCCTTCTGATTAATAGAAGAAAATGTCTAGCTGACTGCTTACCAGCATGCTTTGCTTTGCAAACTAAATTAATAATGTTTCTCAGGTATGCACACTTTAATACCTGCATGTGCTTGGATTTCTTCCAGGTTTGATATTTACTGTGAATTTCCTAGATTTATGTTCTGGAATTTCCATTGCAAAGCAATATAAGATTTACAGATAGTCTAATACTCTGCTATTAGAACCAGGCAGTGTTGTTGTAACAACATGGTGCTTAAATGCACAAATTTCATACAATGAGTTAGTTAACTTCAACTACAGTGGACCTGAATGTCTGACAGGACTTATAAAAACCACTAGTTGTTAGTTACACCAAGGGCCAAAACTCACTTAATGTACTGACAACCAACATGTGGTGCAGACTGATGAAATTTCTTCATGTGGACAAATACCAAAAGGCCACCTCAGAAGGGTCCCACAGGGATCTTCTCTCTGATGAACCCACCAGTGACAGAGAGGAGGCAGTGGCACCCTTGAGGTCAGTTGCAAGCTCAGCAAGGCACAGACATCATGTGAGCTTCTGCATGCAGAGGGTGTTTCTGTGGCAGATATGCAATATATTCTTTGCTCTCCAGATGACCGGTTTTCAAGCCTATTAGAGGTGTTTTGCTGCATGCTATTAAACCATTATTAAAGCTAGTGATGCTGCCTGCTCTGCATTCCACTACCACCACTGTGTGAATGATCCCATCCTTCAATGACTTTCCCCATCCAACCCCAACACCTTGCTGAGCCTTGGGTCCCTGTAGCAATCCAGACCAAAGAGCAGCTCACTGGCTGGCTCTTTCCCTCTGACCTGTCTGTCCCCTGGAGGTTTCAGCTTGTACTGAAAGAGTAAAATTGGGCATCCAGCCTTCAGCTGGTTCTACATTATTCCAAGCAGGTATTATGGAGGCAGAGGAAGACATGCATTTAGCCGGGGCTGCACAGAAATACAGTACTTCCTTTTAAATATGCATAGACAATTTAAAAAGAGAAATACTAGGATTGCTTCAGGACTGCCTTTGGCTCTGATTAGAAACAGCTGAGCAAAGCTAAATGCTCAGCTGTTTCTGCAAAGAGATTAACACCTGTTGAAGATGGAATAAAAATATGTGACAGAGTTTAAGAGAAAATATCAAAATATCATTATTGTAAAGCTAGCAGTAACACCAGTGACTGATCACATCCCCACCCTGTCACACTACATCACTCCTGGGAGGGAAGAAAGCGCATTAACACATCTACAGCACATAAGCAATATGTGCGCATATTTTCAGCTCTTTCTTCAGCCACAGCTGTGAGAATGGATCCTCAACTCTGTTATCCAAAGAAAATTTATGGATGGTATCAGGTCATCACGAAATAACATCTACCCAGGCATGCCACATACAGTTGAGGCAGACAGCTGTATTACAGCATGTGTTATTATGTGTCCCCTTTGAGGTGGGAGGAACATCGTTAGTGTCTTATGGGACAACCTGGATGTACATACAGACTGGGGAACAAGAGTTTGGAGATAAATGCCATGGAAATGGATCTGAGGGTCCTGGTCAGTGGCAAGTTGAATATGAGTCAGCAGTGCCCTGGCAGCCAGGAGGGTCAACTGTGTGCCGGGGGGGGATCAAAGTATTGCCAGCTGGTCAAAGGAGGTGATTGTCCCACTCTGCTCTGCACTGGTGTGACTTCACCTTGAATATTGTGTGCAGTTTTGGGCACTGCAATATAAGGATAATAAAGCCATTAGAGAGTGGTGAAGGGTCTAGAGGAGAAGCTGTATGAGGAGTTGCTGAGGTGACTTGGTTTGCTCAATCTAGAGAAGACTGAGGGGAAACCTCACCACAGTCTACAGCATCCTCACTAAAGGAAATGAAGCGACAGGCATTGATTTCTTCTCTCTGCTGACCAGTGATAGGACTCAAGGGAATGGCATGAAACTGTGTCAGGGGAGGTTTAGGTCAGATATTAGGAAAAGATTCTTCACCAAGAAGGTGGCTGAGCACTGAAATAGGCTCCCCAGGCACCAAACCTGTCAGAGTTCTAGAAGTGTTTGGACAATGCTCTCAGGCATATGGTGTGACTTGGCACTGTCCTGTGCAGGGCCAAGAGTTGATTTCAGTGATCCTTGTGGGTCCTTTCCAACTCAGGATATTCTATGACTCTATGATTCTATGTGTGATTTTCCACATTTCTTTTCCTGTGTGCTGCAGGGACAGTAGGAGTGTGTTGTACCTCCCCAGCTGTTGGCTGAAGGCAGCTACCTGCCTCAGGGATCAGTTTCTCCTACACCCCACAATGCCCCAAAGGGTACAGGAAAAGAAGGCCTGGCACTGCCGGAGCAACTCCACCCCTCTGAAGTGTTTTCCCAAGAGCAGCAGAAAAGCACCAGCCCCTGTGGGATCTTCTGCAGCAGTTCCCCCTGTGTTTGCTGCCTGTGAGCTCACTGCATTTCCCTGAGGCTGGTGCTGAAACTGAAATAAGTGACCTCACATTTTTGACCCCAAACCAGAGTTTCTTTCCTGACAAAGGCCAGCTCCAGAAGCAGTCCAGATTTCAGTGTGCTCCACAGTTCTCCAACATAGAACGGTGCAAAGTAGGGTCTACCAGTCGCACCCCAGGGGGTGGGGCTGCCCACACCTCCAGGGAGGGAAATACTCCCGACACTGTTGAGGGTTACACTTGCAGGCTCACTCTCTGGGAACATGCCTCAGGAGTGCCCTATGATGCAGACATACACCAAAATGCATGAGACCACAACTGCAGGCATTGTTCACCATGTCCCAAGGCAAGGAGCCCACAGCCATGACCACTGGTATGGTGGCAGTGGGAACACAGCCCGGGGCCGCGCTCTGTCAGACACCAATTAGATCTCCACAACATCAGTCACTGACTCCCTACAAGAGTAAACATGGCAATTGTACGTGAGCCACATTTGGGTGTGTGCCAAAGCTGCCTATACTGATAGAGAAGGAAAGCCCACACCAGCCAGACTCCCTGATGGCATCTTCCCACCAGCTTCTAGAGACCACTGCCACCTCCAGTCATGCAAAAAACTGGCTGAGGTCAAGGCCACCCCTGGCTTTCCTCTCCCTGCAAGCTGAGGAACTGCAGCTTGCTTCTCTCCTGCAGATGTGTCATTCTTCAGGCCATGCCCAGATGGAAAAGCTGATAACATGGCTGCTTTCAGCACACATCATTGTACACGTCCTCCACTCCCAGTGGCTCAGAGATTTACACTGGCTAAAAATTTTGATGCATGCCTCCTCAAAGCCAATTTATTTTTATTCCAGAAGGTATAAATAATAGAGAGGCCTGGGGTTTGTTGGCTGATCTCTTGTTTATTTTCTCTGGTCATTTATTGCAGCTCAGTTTATTTCTTCCTCTGATTTCAATTTCTGCTCTGGATTCATTTTGATTCTAGTTTCCTCAAATATTATGCACATAAATTAAGTAGAAGTATTCAGAAAAAAAATATCTGGGAGTCACCTGTATAACCTAGAAGCTATGAAAGGATACAAAATTCAGAGAACACAGAAAATGAGAAAAAATACTGACATCTTTATTCTTTCTCATTCCAGTGTTGTATATAGGATGAGGTATTTCTTCTGTTATTAAAAAAAAAAAAAAAAAGAAAAAAAGAAATAGGAAGGGTTCTGAAAATGTACCTTGAAAGGATAAAGAAACTGAAAGACTATCCGTAAGAAGACAGACTGTAAAGGTTTAAAAAGAGAAATGAATAAGAGATGATATGCAGTAGGTATAGCTAATAAAGGACTTTGAGAGAAAGTAATTCAATACATCCTTTTTCCATACAATAAAAAAAAGAAGATACTCGACCTGTGAACTAGAACTTCTTTCAAGATTTGGTGATTTTTTTATTTAGATTGTCAAATTTTCACAACCTCACTGGATAAGTTTAAAAGTAATTAATAATAAACATTCACATATTATACTTAGTACATTATTCAACAATTGACTGTTGTATACTGTTTACCTTGAAATATTTTGCTTATACCTCTGGAACATCTAGTATTATCAGCTTCGTTGTTACTAGCTGGACAAGGCTAAACAGGAATGCAAATGTTGGGGTTTCTGTAACTCTACAGACTTTCCCAGGTCCAAGTGAGCAGAGCTAAAGTCATCTATTTATTCTTAAATGCAGTAGTTTATTACTTGGAGCACTTGGTTTAAAAAAGCATAACATTTTGAATGTCAAATATACAAACTAAAAAAGTGGGGAAAAAGAGACTACTGAAACTAAGGCAAGGTTAATAAATCTTTTTAATGCTTGAATAGCTAACAAGGAAGGGCATGCAAGGACAGACTTAGTGATGTAATCATTACAAAAAAAAAAAAAAAAAGGACTTTGTGTCACCTACTACAGAAGTGTAGAATTTAAACCATTTGAAATTATTGCCTGAACATGAATTTCCTTGGGCCAAAATACCATATTTCTGGTAATTGCTTCATGCATTATCTGCAGTCACAAATTATTTCATTCTGCCATTCACATGAAAATAATCCAAGGACTGTCCATGCAAGTTCAAGCCTATTTTTCCCTGGGCTGTAACTTTCAGGTGTTTTTCATTTTCAGCTTTTTTTTTACTGCCAGGTCCCCCAACCAAATGGGTCCATCAGCCTACAGCACATAGAATCAGAAAAGAAGTAGCAGAACCCTCTGTTTACATCTTGCAATAATTCTTTTACTTCTGCAATTAGCACTGCCTGTAACTGTTCTCACATCCCTGTTTTAAGGGTCCCACATTTTAAGAGTCATCAGCTCTCACTGCTGGAAGAGGTAGCCATGGTGCTGTCCTCACTGAAACCAAAAGTTACTGTATCAGAAATTACCACCTGCATTGATATAATGCTGTTATCCCTAAAATGAGTCTTCAGAGCATCATTTCCATACAAAACTTGCACAAAAGTAATCAAAATGAAATTTCTGCTAATTGCCTAGCTATCCAAAGTTCCCCAATAATTTGTCAAGCTACAGTTAGCTGCATATTTTCCAGAGGGACTCTGTGGGAGGGAAGCAAGGCAGGGCAAATGAGGTATCCTATGGAAATAGGAGTTTTCAATGACTTTCATTTACTTGTATTTATGGGTATAACCCTATGTATGTATTTAGAGGTTTTGTTTATGCTTGTGACAAAAGCTTATGTGTACTATAAATGAGGCAGTCTTCAAGCACCTATTTCCACCACTGCCAGGCAGGTAGCCATGGCAGCAAGTTCTGCAACTGCATGGGAAGCCATATGTTTGGCAAGGCCTTGGCTGTGGGTTACCACAGTTACATTAGCATCTGTTTCAAGACAGGCTGGGCATGTCCATATGAACATCAGGAGCAGCTTTGGCAAGAGAGCAAGTGTGGCTACATGGTGCCATTTTTTCTCTACTAAAAATAGTATAGTTTAAAGTTATAAATGCTGGAGCTGAAAAACATTTATATTCTCTGACCATGTATGAAAGACAGCAAAAGGTAGAAGTTACTGAACACACATATGAAATGGAAGAAGTTGACCCCATTTCTTTGTGAACTGGTTTGGTTATTATAAAAGTAGTCCACCAGGTAGAGCACACTACAGACAGGGCTGCAGGCACATGGCAACCCACCTGCCTGCCCACCTCCATGATGCAGAGAGGGGCTCTGGTTGAACAACCTTCTTACAGACGGCTGTGGGTGTTCACAGCCAGCAATGGCTCCACATGCCAGTGTATGCTCCTTTGAGAACAGCCCGGTGCCAATCCAGGACTTGTTCCCCCTGCTCTCAAGTACCCAGGTAAGCATCTTGTCAAATGAAATAGCATATGGTCTGAAAAATAGTTATGACCTCTTTAACAAGGCTTGGAGCTTTTTCTTTGACTTTGTCTTCTTTTTCCAATTTGTTCAAAGCAGAAATCAAACTGACAGGTTTAATAATTACAGGCAGTGTGGTTTGGCAAGCACAATATCTCTTTCCAAGTAGTGGCAGCTGAATATAGTAGGTAATTCCCAACCTCCTACCCCAAAGTGGGTAATCTCTGTCTTCTCCTGCTGTGTATTTCCTCAACTGCCAAGTACTAAGCAAATATAGAAGAAGGAATGCCGTTGGATCACATTTGAGTCCAGAAATTCTACAGACCAACATGAACAACACACTGTAGACAACAAAACCCCTTCCTTACACCTCTCTATATAAAAAAAATTTAAAAGTAGTTAACATGTAATGTAGCAACCTCCACATTTCAGTATTACACAGGTTCAACTGTGCACAGATTCACTTGTGTAATTGAGTAAATTGCCAAAGAGATTGTAGGTCTCTCACTGTTGCTTAACGTGAGGGAATTGGGTGGGGGAGAGGGAAGAATATAAAAAGGAAAAGTAAATTACATTTTAGAAAACACCTCCGTGTGTCAATGTGGGGAGTTTGATTTCATATGGTAGGTGTTCTTGGAAGTGAGCATTCCAGATTTCACGTGCTTTTTGAGCTTTAATTAAATAATTTGAAAAAGAATACCATATGTGCACAGACTTCTCAAGGGACAAGCATGTAAACTTCTACATTGATATTTGCAAATTGTTGAACTCATACCAGCATGGAAGAAGGCTCAGGGATTTTTCATTTCTTCCAAATAACTGCCTGAGTAACTACCAGAGAAACTAAGTGGGCATCTAGTAATCTTTGTTACATTATTTAAGGTTCAAGTTCCCTAACATAGAAACGACTGCATTACTGAGAAATTTTCCCAGAAAGAAAACACACCTTTATGAGCGTTTTTGTTCTCCCATAGTAATAATAAAAAAACGTTAAAGCACACATAATGCAGCAGTCAGTACCTATTCTAGCCATGCAGTAAAAGTAAAAGGAGCCCAGAAAACATAAGGGAAGGCATGAATAAGTGCTAACACAGGCACCAGGTGGAGTGGCACAGCCATCTGTACCCTGACTGACTCACTCACCTGACTTGTTTTTATATCCATCAGCCATGAGACAAATTCCACTGTTATGTGCAGCTTTGATAACACATAGTTGGTGATTTAACAACCATCGAGGAAAAAACAGGACAGTAATCATGGCTGGAGGAAAGACTGAAACACCAAGAAAAAGGAGCTGAATTAGCCCCAGCAGCCAGCAATTTTTTGAACTCTTTGGGTAGTTTGTCAGACTGTAACAATAGATGTGATTTTGGAAATAGGAGCAGTTCATGAAGTGGCAATGCTGCTGATTGACATCCCTCTTCCAAATTAAACAAATTTTGTGAATCTGTAGTATAGAACTATCTTAAGGAAATATTTTAAAACCTGAATAACTATTTCAAGCACTGCTTTTCTGATCAGAAGCAGAAGAGTGACAGCTACACAGGTGGGGGTACAGGGAGGCAGAACACAACTAGACCCGAGGTTTAATTCTGGGAGAGACTCACAGCTCTCATCAAAAAGAAAGCTCATCTCTGTTCCTTACACTGAAGAGGATAAAAAGACAAGTCTTAAACATAAAAAAAAAAAAAAATTGGTCCCATTCCTCACTGCAGCCAATATGGAATTTGCCATTAGCATTAAGCGATGTAAATATCTGCTGAGTTCTGCTATTGAAATGGCAGGAAATATTTTGTGATAGGAAGAAAGCTCTGGAATTAGTCTTTGCATTCATTAGAGGTACCTATTACAGTGATTATATATTTATTAAAATATGTAACATAATTGCAATTTTAGGGAAAGACTCTGATGGCTTAAAAATATGAACACAGTTTTATAGTTTGTGATAGCTGGGATCACAGACTGGGAAAAGAGCTTTTACCCAGTCACTTTATCATTCATTTCAGCTGCCTCTCTTTGACACAGAGGAAATTCAGTCCAAAAAGCTAACCTGAAAGCTCCAATTTAGCTTTCTCCTCTGTATTTATATGTAGGTAAATTCCCTTATGGAAAACTATTTTTGAACTAGCATTTTATACACAACTGTAATTTCCTATGCAAAACTTTGTGCAGGAGAAATAACAACATCAATGTTTGTAACTTGCAGACTCAATCTGGGCACAGTTCTGTGGTTTGATTTTTGGTTTTGGGTTTTTTCCAGCTGATCTCTACAAAGCAGGAGATCAGCTCTATTTTTCAAGTTTTTTTAAAATATTAAAATGGTGTTCTGGAGTTGAAGGCAATCCTAGACTTCAAAAAATGTCAGATTTTTGCCCTTTTGCCCTCAAAACAATTCCAGATTGTGGGATTTCTGAGTTGGTGATAATTTTATATTAAAGATTTCTTAACATTCCATTGCATTCTAACTTCAATTCAATTATAAATTCAGTTTAAGAGCTTCAATGTAGAGGTGAAAATATTGATAAAATTTACCATAATTAAAAGATTCATAAAGGCAGGCTTCTCTTTTGCTGTCTGACTTTAATCGTGAGTTTTCACTTAAAACATTAGTCAATAAAGAAAACCTCACGCTTTCGTAACTGTGAAGGAACTTTATCAGAATGAAAGCCAAAGGTTATTCTCCTTCAGCTACTCTTGTTTAGGCATAAGTTCTCCTTACAGTTCTCCAGTCACCCTCCTCTCTGTTGTTCTGCACAGTTCTGGGGAAAGAAAAAGACATGTTTATATATGTCCACTGGAAAAAAACAAACCAAATCAAACAAAACAAAACAAAAACCTTAAAATCTAAGCATTAATTTTATTCTTAATAAAATGGGAAATACTCAATGCCTTAAAATATTAAACCAGGAGTTCTTATTAGATAAACTGTGTATTGTCACCCTATTTACACAGACAAAAGCCACGAGTCCATGGTGCAATAACTTGCTCACATGTGCATGCATGCTAGCTATAAGAAGGGTGAGAATTGGAGTTGCACAATTTTTTCCACAGTGTTGACACAATGTGGTCTACCATACCAAACAACAGAAAAAATGTGGCACAAAAACAAACAAAAACAAACAAAAAAAAAACCCAAAAGCAAACAAAAAAACCCCCCACAATTTTACATTTAAACATTGGGCATACACAATGTCAAATCACCAGCTTTCCGTAAGGAACCATACTGCCCTTTAGGTCATGCATTGGTCCCTTTGGCATTTTAACATTTAGCAGTGACTCTGGCAAAAAAGATCAAGATGATCAACAGTGATAACAAATTCAAAATGGTACTGTGAAAATACTGGATTAAAATACAGTTTTGAAAAAAAAAAAAAAACCAGTTTATATGTAGCTTGCAAATAAAATGTAAGATTTTATGGTAAATTTCATATTAATAAATACTGTTGTATAAAGCACATAAAGACAAAGATTCCTGCTGAGAAGCTGACTTGTAGTTCATTTCCAAAACAGAAAGTGAGAACTTCTAAAACGTAGCTGAGGTGATGAGATACACAATACATTTTTATTTCTTAATTTTGCTGACAATGTTGACACCACTTGCCAAGTTGTTCTGGAGTTTATTTTTCCCAAACAACTCCTTTAAATGTTGAACACTACATAGAAAAATGGCATGGTGTCATCTTGGGACCTTTGCCTCACCAAAAGTAACAGCAGATGCACTACTGTTACTTAGTATTTATATTCATCTGAGTGATGCAGTTGAGTCTGTTGAGGTATCCATTTCTGTGTCATTCAGAGCGCAATATTCTTGTGACTTAAACAGCTGTTACTAACGATATTTGCTGTGTAAGAGTGCATTCAAGTCCTGTTGTACCAAATTGTAAGGCTCGTCCTTGAAGGAAAGCACTGCAAATCTGATTGAGGGGCATCGGAAAATTCAAACAGGCTTTCACTTCAGGACAGCAGCCTGTATTGCTGAAAAAAGACTGAAATTTCAGACCCTTTGAACTCTCTAGCTACTGGAATTATGGCACCAGCCAGCAGCATCAGCATTTCATGAGTCTTTCCCAAAACCAGGAAAACTGGTTTCCCAAAACCTCCCTTGACCTCAAAGAGGGTTATGACCACTGCCATTTCACTCCTCAGCTGGAGTCCTTACCTCTCCTCTGCAAGTGTGAAGGAGTAAGAGAGTTCAAGAGGTAGTTACACTCCTTTGTCTTAGTCATCAATTTTTTCTTTTCCTATTTTGTTATGTAACAGGTCTTTTTCTACTCTTCAGTTTCCTAGTGTTAAAGTGTAGCTTTCTATTTCCAGATGTGCACAAATTTCTCTGAAAAAGAGAAGAGGTGGGAAGGAAAGCTCCTGAGGCTTAGAAGTTATATATAACATTGCATAAAATTACTCTTTAAAGTATTTTCTGGGGCCTCTGTTTGATCCTGAAGGACCTGAAATTGACATCTGCAATTTCTGGTAAATAACTTCTGACAAACTTCTTCTTATCAAGAGTGTTCTCTTCTGAGACTGTGCTATATATGATGGCACTCAGGAGGGGGGAGTAGGATTTACTCATTATTAAAGAACAGGATCCAAAGAAGGAAGCTAGATAATTGGCTCTGAAATGGCAGTTTCACCATTGAATAACCCAGCTCAGTGCTACATTTCTGTCTGGCTCTGGAAAAATGTGCTTTTTGAAATTCCTAGTTAAACAGTCATATGCTTTCATAGACCATCAGAGTTCATAAACACTGTGGGTTTTCATCAAGTTGGCAATTTGCTTTCATTTTGATCCAGTGCCGCAGTCAATTTGTTGACTTGATTTTGATATGATGTCTGTAATGCTCGATTTTTACTTTCGTGGAATACTAATGCTAGATTGGCTTTGGTTTCATGGTTCTATTTTAGTTCAAGTTTCTTAACAAAATGTATTGAACTGATCCTTCAAACGGGATTTTTAAAAGTGCTTAATCTGCACAATTTTTTCAGTATGCAGCATCACTGCAGAGTCTTTGAAGACATGGTTAAGTATGGGCTAGTCAACCCAAACTACCAACTAGCTCTCAGTGCAGCAAGGAGTTTGCTCAGCACAGCAGTAAGCACAATAAAAACATCATCCAATGGAGTAGGTATTTGTGTAGGTAAAAAAAAATCTGCTTTTTTTATTGGTTTTATTTCTTTTTTTAACAATATTTTTTTTCTACAATGTCTAAGACAGAACAGAACTTCCATCCTTGAATACCATCAGTCATCCAAGGATGCTTCTGAACAGAGAAAAAGGGTATTTGCACACCCAAATGTAGTTATTGGAAGTGTCCAGCTAGAGCTCATGTGCCACCTGCATTGCAAGAGGACACAGAAGGCTGTGCTTGCATTTACCACTTGCAAGGATCTGCCTGACAGAGACCAGTCCTTTAAGTGATATGCCTAATGCTGAGTAGGACAAATAGTCCACAGAGCATGCAGAAACCCTCAGCTGAGTGTTTTCTGATGGGAGGCAGGGATTGGTATGAATAAAACACCTCATGGAGTGTTTTGTGCCATTCCTTTGCTTCATAGTGAAGGACGTGGAAGAATCATTAAGGTCTGCATACATATGTCTCTACATTCACATATAAAATTGATCACACTGAGTACATTCATACTGCCATCCATGGCTGAGTTGACAGGAGGACTGCAATTTCTACATCTTCACCCTGTGCTTGAACTGCAAGGCAGTCTTGTCTACGCTTCTGCCCTGCATTTGGAAGCACCCCATAGCTAAAGTGAGGCTAATTCAAAGCTAAGGCCTTTCACAGCTCTCAACACTCTCATCCACACCTGTCTCGGCTTGATATTTTAGAAGATGGAAATTGAGAAATGTAGATATTCATGGCCTTAAGACTGTTTCATCTTTTCAGTCCAGTTGCACTTTGGCTTTCTCCAGGCTCTAAAGAGTTTTCCTCTATTACTATGCTGAAAAGCTAAGTTAGGGCTGCCACAGGTCACCTTCTCATCAGTTAGTTCTAATCCGGACTTGCCACTCATCATCCTAAGCTCACTCTGCTCAGACCAAGCACCCACTTCTCTGAATAACAATAACAGAACCACTGAATCACAGAATGGGTAAGGTTGGAAGGGACCACCATGTGTCATCTGGTTGAACCTCCCTGCTCAACCAGGGTCATCCTCAAGCACATTGCACAGGACTGTCTCCAAAAGGTCTTAAATATCTCCAGTGAGGGAAACTCCACAACCTCTCTGGGCAATCTGTTTCAGTGTGCAGTTACCAACACAGTAAAGAAGTTCTTCCTCATATTCACGTGGAACTTTCTGCCTGTTGCCTCTTGCCCTATTGCTCGGCACCACTGAGAAGCAACTGGCTTCATCCTCTTGGCACCCTCCCTTCAGATATTTGTAGATATTGATGAGGTCCCCTCTCAGTTATCTCTTCTGGAGGCTGAACAGGCCCAACACCCTCATCCTTTTCTCATAAGAGAGATGCTGCAGTCCCTTAATCAATTTTGTAGCCCTCTGCTGAACCCTCTCCAGTAGCTCCATGTCTCTCTTGTACTGACGAGCCAAGAAACAGACACAACACTCCAGATGCAGTCTCACAGGGGCTGAGTAGAGAGGCAGGATCACCTTCCTTGACCTGCTGACATACTTATGTTGACATACTCTCTCTGTAAATCAACCAAATAATGTAAGTCTCTATAGGAAAGAAAATTCACCTGATAAACAGTTAATTTTGTTCCACCAAGGATTCACAGAGGCTTACTGATGGAGATTATGGTAGGAAACATTTCCCCATCTCTTTAAAAGTTGGACCTGGTATGTCCAACCTTGCTTTCCTCAAGTGTTCATCCCCTTCCCTGGCCTGACTGTCAACACTTCTCCCCACTGAATTCCCAGGCCTCTTTGCTTCACCCCCTTCCCCAGGCTGTCTCCCCTCCCATTCCAAGAGGCCTTTCCCAAGTATTTGCCATATGCCTGGCCCCACCAGTCAGTGCTGCACCTCTCATAATTTTTTATTTTTCAGCTCCCAAAGTCAAATGATTAGGTGAGAATCTTGGCTTAGAGGTTTAAGTAAGTTTCCTAGACCTCGTGGTAGCAAGGAGAAACTCAAAAACATGACTCAAGTGCACCCTAAAGGCTAAGAAACCTGAAGGCAATAAACCACACCCTAAACTTATTTTCTTTTTAAAATCTCAGTTTTAAGTTTTTAACCAATCTCAGGCCTTTCTCAGACTTTCCTTGTGATTTGTGAACATCTGGGATTGGCAGTGCTGCGATCTGAGCACACAGGTTGGAAAACATCATCCTACAATCCAGCTGCTCCCTAGGGTCCAGTTCCCACTGCTCCCACCCCACTTCATCTCCTAAAATGACCTTCTGAGATGCACTAGGGACTCCAGAGGGTCACATAATGAGTCACTGCACTGCCTCAACCAGTGCTTTCCCATTGCTATCTTTGGAAAAGTTAATGACCACGTTGGTTTTCTGAGCTATCCCAGGGAGAGTAGATTTCTTCAGGCAAGCACGGATATCTGGAAGCAGGAGAAAGAGGTGTGATCAAATCCATGTGTTTTCTGTTCCCAGAGGAGTACGTATTCAGCTTTTGCCAGCAAAATCCTTTTCACTTGTTTTTCCTCTGCAAAAGAGTGATTCCAGGCACTCCTTCAGCTTGGTAAACATGCATAACCTGAGGTTGGATTTTTCCAAGTAACAAGCTTTTGTTTCTTTTGTTGTAATTTCCAAACATAGCAGGCCCAGAATAAAGATTTGTAAAATATTTGCCCATCAAAGATTATTGATTTCCTGCCTAACAAACATGGCATTTTACTCCAGCTGCTTACCCTGTTTTTCCTCTGTATCTTATTCTGCTTCCAGATCTCACTGTTACACTAGGCAGAAGAGCCTGACTCCATTATTTCATCTCTAGCCTCAGTAAGTGCTTACATTTTAAAGTTAAATTGATTTTTCCCTCTCTTCTATGAACACTGTCACTTGGTCTTCTGGCCACACCAGTCTGCCCACAAGAGCCAACAGAGTTTGCAAAGTATAAAGTGTATGTTTTGTAAGAAGCCTGAAAAATGCTGAATTCTAATGAAACAAGGCCAGTGTAATAAAAAGCACTGAAATTCAGTGCTGATGGTAAGAACATCACCATTAGACTTAGCCCTGCTGTGATGAGAACTGCAGGGGTTATTAAATGTGTCTTCCTTCTTAATAGTTCAATTGATGGTTTCAGTAGTGATACACAAGTTGCTGCCTGGTGTTAGATAAAAATAGTTCAATACAGTGTGGTCACAACAGTGCTGATCAATATGAGTTATGACAAAGAGTTAGATTTCCCATCTTTGGTTTACTAAGGGTTAGCTGATTCATAAAAGTTAGTTGAAATAGAAAATAACTTTCTTTCATCTATGCACTCTTCCTGGCCATGATCCATTACTGGAGGACAATACCGAAGAATGTATTTATTATTAAAAATCAATACAAATATACCAGAAAAAAAAAAAAAAAGAAAAAAAAAAGAAAAAAAAAAGCCCTGTTATTTCAAGGTAGGTGTTGAAGTTTAAAGTCATTGAAACCTGCGGCTTTGTTGTTGGGTGAATAAACAAATTATTGGAAAACCTGAAGGGGCTCAAACCACAGAAACCCAGAGTTCCTGGGTTGGAGTGCCAGATAACAGGAGATGACTTGAGGCATCTCATCATAAAAAAGCAACTAATTTCTTGGTGAGCATGCAGAAAGGCTGCATCAAACTGCATCTGACACAAGAGCATATGAGGCAATCTGCAGGTCCTCTGCCTGCCAAGCAAATGTCTAATGTGTGCCATCCACAAAGCACATCAAAACTTTAAGGAAATCCTTGATTTTGTTACTGACCTTATGAAAAATATGTTTTCTGTCACTGAAAAAAAATCAAACTCATGTGATGATAAGCTGCCCCTTCTTTCTACATGTGAATTACAGTGACCTCTTCCTTAAATTTATGCTTCACTAGATATAAGTGGGGACATCAGGAAATTGCCTTGTTACTGAGAGTTGTTGTCTAATAAGAAGAGCTTGAGTGGGACCTACACAAAGGTGGTAAAAGCTCCTCAAAATGGAGGCAGACAGCTGAAGGAGGGAGGGGCAGGGAAGGAAAGTACAGAGAGAAATGAGATTCCAGCCTGCTCCAGTTGCTGCTTGATCTGTGAAGATAGCAGAGCCTTTTCTTAATATATGCTTTTAGGCTAGGATTGAAACACTCAATAAAAATATACCTGGAGCTAACAGACAATTAGCTTTTATTGCCACCGCTTTTTGTCTATCACTACTCCTTAGATTAACTGCTTTACTTTTATTCCAGTATTTGAACAAATGGTACTATTACAAGTCTCTACTCAAAACCAGTGAGGTGGTTTGTTTTGGTAGCTAAGAGTACATTATACCCCAAAGACTATCCTCTAAATCCTGAAAAGAATAAAAATCTTTGTACTGTGCTAGATATTATATTAAGTGGAAACTGAAAATTTTATAGGAAAAAAAACATGACACTGTAAGTGGCATTGTCCAACTTCACCAGGAGCTGGGCTTCCCACACAGTGGGCTTCTCACTAATTGAAATCAGTTCCAAAAAAATGCACACTGGGAGCTCTTATAAACTTTACAGGAACCAGTGGATGCTATTATGCTGGTGAACTCACAGTCTCAAATGCATGCTCCTTTTCTGCTTCGTCACCCCCCCCAGAGCACTGCAGTCACCTGGTGAAGAAGCAGAGGAGCAACATTTTTCTGCCGATGGGCACCAGGGGCTGCTGTCCTGCAGGGATGAAAGGGACCAAGGGGAACTGGTTCTCTAGAGAGCCCAAAGTCTGATAGTGTTAACATATGCTTACATTTCACATCATCATCATCCTCATGGCTGGGCTTCGCGAACGAAGATTTGAGAAGGGCTCTACCCACATTTGCTGCAAGCGCGCTGGTGGCTAAAAAGGCCAATGCGCGATAGGCAAGTCCGGTCACAAAAGGCACAGTGGAAAGTCTCCTCAGGCTGTATTGGCGAGGCACGGTTCTTTCTGTGCTGTCTTTTTTCTTCCAGACTGATCCTGCGTGCGCTCTCAAAGGAAGCAGCAGCGTTATAGATGGTGTGCCTCCATGCCTCCCGATTGGAGGCCAGAGCGGACCATTGATGGTGGTCAATATGGCCAAGGCTGAGGTGTTGTTTGAGGGAGTCCTTGTATCTCCTCTTCGGGGCTCCTCTCTTGCGGCAGCCGGTGGCAAGCTCACCATAGAGCACAATCTTAGGGAGGCGGTGATCCTCCATCCTGGAGACGTGCCCTGCCCAGCGCAGCTGCGTTCTCAGCAGCACGGCCTCAATGCTGGTGACCTCTGCCTGCTCCAGAACAGACACATTAGTCACGTAGTCTGTCCAGTGGATGTTTAGTATTGTCCGGAGGCAGCGCTGATGGAAGTGCTCGAGGAGTCGCAGGTGGTGACGATAGATAACCCAGGATTCAGAGCCATAAAGAAGAGTGGACAGTACAATGGCTTTGTAGACCTTGATGCTTACATTTACTCTTTTTTAATTTGTAACTCTTATTCTTGCAATCCCAAGAGGAAAAGAAAGGTATGATAAGCCTTGCTTAGGCTGAAATGCAATTGCCATTTTTACTCTCTGAAACTCTCGGGTGGCTATCCTTGAGGGGTTTTTGTTCAAAAGCCAGGTAGTGCCTACATTTACATGCCAGAGTGATATTGGCAAAATCAAGGCCAAAGCTGTGCCCATTTTTTCCCCTGGCAGAAGTTGAGTCACTAAGAGCTGTGTTACAAGCTGTGTCTGCTGTGCCACATATTGTGAAGTAAAGCCAACACTCCGGCTAGGGATCAGTATTGAACAGAGAGATGATACAAATCACTGGGGAACAGAAATGACTCACTGACTTTGCATTCAGCTCCACACCTACAGCCTCGTGGTCATGATATTAAAAATAAATAACTTTATATAATCAGCTTTATAAGGTAGTATTAGTGACAACTACCAGGGTGCTGTGTTTCTGTAAAACTCACACTACAAACATTAAACTACATAATTATTTATAAACATGGTAGTTTTATAAAAGAATAAATATATGGTAAATGCTACCAAACCCATGCATTTAAGTTCAAAAATAGATAAATAATGAATGAAGATGTCATTCTGTCATGAAAACTGAGTGACAGATTAATAAATTTTCCCACACACTTCAATATATTTATCATAAACCTTCACTGAGCATTTGTAATTGTTACATGTTTGCGTAAGATCCCTTTTTTTAAAAACTGAGTTTTAGCAAATGCTTACTTTCCCAGAAGAATAATAATGCTGGACTGGGCCAGTGGTTCATGGGGTGAAATTTTTAACAACCACAGTGCTAATGCAGCTGCATGATGAACTTGCACTTCATCTTTAATATTCTTGTGAGTAAAGCATAACTATAAATGAAAACAAGTGAATTCCTAACACTGAAATTGTCAGTGGGATATTTTCTTCCACTTACTTCTCCAGCACTAAAATTTCACCCATAACAGACTGAGAGCTGTTCTTAACTTACTGAAATGGTTTATCCTAGGGCTTTTTTTTTTTCTTTTAACATTTCTAACATATTTCTTTTTACTTTGACCTCCACTTAAAATAGCAATAACGCCTTGTTTTTCCTCTCTCCTGAGTAGCTGAGACTCTTTTTCCAATTATTCTTTCCGTGTTCTTTGCCTTGCATTACTCAGTAATATTTTTCAGCCTCCACTCTGCCATGCTTTCGTCCCTTCAAGTTCCTCAGTCATCAAGCTAACGTGAATCACTTTGTCTACTACGTATATTTTATCTCAGTGTTCACCTACTTTTGGAGAAAAATATGCACATAAACACATGTGTATTCAGAGAGCAAGCCTGAAGCACGTCAGTATTCACCTTTGCCCATGCTAAGAACCAACCATTTAATCCTACTTTACTGAGGTCTTGTCTTTCAGACCGGGTGGTGCAGCACTTCAGCTCTTCTTTCATGGAAACCTATTCTGCTCAGTTATACCTCTCATGAGGCATGAAGAATTTTCAGAAAAGAAAATTTAATTTAAATGTCATCCCGTTCTTCACAACATTTCTGTTAACTTGTTCAGGGGTATTTTTTTTAATAGAGAAGTTATGATTTACTAAATGAAACAAATACAATCTGGATTTAAAATATCTGCATATTATATCAGTATATCCAGGTGTCAGCACCCTTACTTTGTAACATTCTTTATTTCTGTTCCTTAGAAAAAAATAGGTTTCAGAAAAATATATTGAACATTAATTCATGTGGTGAAGATTGAGACAAATCTTTCACCATATTGCAGTACTCATCCTCCTTAACTATAGTTCAGCAAACTTACAGGTTTTCATGCAGGTTTTCTGATTTCACTTTATTGAAGACTTAAGCTTTATTTGGTTTTCTGCATCTCTCGTTATTTGTATTTCACAGGTTTCCCATGTCTCTGAATTCTCATCTTTTTGTCCTCTTCATTTAATTCAGTTTGGCAAAATTATCATTTCTTGAAGAATTCCTGTTTGCTTAGGAATAAACCGCTTGAGCCCTGCCTTTGCTCTTACCATCCTCCTTTTTGTTGTACCTATCTCTGTTAAGAAATGCTTCCAGGTGGCCTTTACACTGGTTTCTAATAATTTTCACATTTTAAAGTACCTTTATCTGTAGGAGGGTTTTTTTTACCAGATTTCTCATTACACAAAATATTTCTTTTTAAAGCAAAGTGTTAGGGTGATAATTATTTTCTATTAACTTATTCCTTTGGAACATTTAACAGGGGTTTTTAATGAAAGTGTCTAAATTTAGGTTGAAAAATAAGTAGTTTTATTTTCCTAAAGCACTGAGCTCTCTGGCACCAAATGTAACTGCTCAGCATTTTCAAAGCATTATATTTGGAGGTAAAACTTTGCATGCCTCTTATTTTTAATGTCCTGAACAATGCCATTTAAGAGAGAGAAGACAAACTGTACATGGCATTCCAGATGTCAAATAACATCCACAAAACTAGGTCTGCAACAGCCATTTTAGAAATCTTAGAGAAAGCAGGTCTGGTTTGTACATGCTTTAGAGCCCACTCATAAACAAAAACTTTATGAGCAGAAATCTGAGGATGCTAACTAATTGATAAAGATAAGAGAGGAATTTGAATCTCTTCCTCTGTCAATAATATTCATTACCAACATTTTTATAGTACTGCCATCAAGAGAACATATCCAAAACTCGCAGAAATAATTCAGTGACCTCAGCCTTTCTTTCCTCTAGCTATGTACAGATTGGCATGCTTTCTGCAGAAGAACCTGACTTCAATTGATGAAGTTATCATTCAGTAAAATAGAAATGCTAAAACAAAGGTTCTGATTTTTTTATCTTGCTATTTTTCCAGATTTTCCCATAAAGAAGATGGCTTCAGGAAGACTATTTTCAAAGCAACTCTAAAGGGCATTATTTTGTCAGACCAAATGTGTGGAGCCCTCATTGGCTTTCTTCTTTGGCTTTATGTTAGTAGCTATACCAAAGAATCNTCAGTTCAACAGGAATCTCTGAACTCAGTTCTGAGTCACTTAAATCTAGCTGTCACTTTTCCACAAATTTCACAACTCAATGGACTTCTTGACACTTAAACAAACTTAAAGAAATTCTAGAACAAGCCAAAGAGAAATATTTTAAGAAGCTGCTTCAGTGTTTCACATTATGTAATCCAAGCCTCACATGATGTAATCTAAAGTCCCTTCCCTTAATAAATGACTTGGTTAATTACGGATCCGCAATCAAAGATAAGTGCTGTCACACATCAGTACTAAAGCTTTAGTATCGCTCTATTAGTCCAAGTAATAGATTAGACCGTAATCTAATGTGAGGTGTGTGTTTCAAATAGGGGAAAAAGCATATCCATTTTAATTCAACAATAACATGTTAATGTTCACCATTATTATTACCAGTTTTGATGGCCTTCTTCCCCAAGAGGCTCTTACTTTCTTGAGACAATTAATTTCTGCCGCTAAAAACGATTAAATATGTGGTAGACATTGTGTTCAGAAATATCTACTATATCAAAATCAATTTACTAATGTTTTGATATTAGTTCAAATGCCAGAAAGGGTTTCCTCACAAGACCATAAAAGCCCTTCAGGTACATTTTGGTACTGAATACACAGATGGGAGCAAGTTCTCAGTGAGGGTAAATATCATGTCTTCATCTTCTCCTAAATGATTTATTCCCTCTGATGATCTGCCCTGGCTAAATAACCATTTAGTAGTTCCTTGTTTACTACTTCCAGTAGCAAATAATGGCTACTGCAGTAGCAGACCTCACTCACAACAGTGAGTAAAGTGACAAATGGAGTACATGGATTGACTAACTCTGAAGATAACACAAAATGTAAGTTCCTACCAGAGAAGTGCTTGAAGACATGTTGTCAATAATTTCCCCAGTCATTAAAAAACCAGTGCATTCAATGCTGGCAAATCTTTTGAGACAAGATGTAAAGCTCTTCTCCAAAGAGCTCACCTAGGCCCCATCCAGGCTCTCCACGAATGGGCAGACAGACAGGCAGGTCACTTACTTCCTTGAGCCATTTGAGCCTATTTATGACTCCGTCATCCTATCTGTCAAATCAAAACAGGATCTGCACTTACACCCCAAGTCTATCTCCACAATGGTCATAACTGGTAGTAGTATCTTCTTTAAAAAGAGAGCCCAAACACAGAGCAAGTGACTTTCTAACAGCAGATCGTGGCATGTTCCACGAGTAGAATGTCACATGAGTTTCCTTGCCCTGCTGTCCCTGATAAACATGATGGTTTGTTGATATTTCTCCAGCAGTAGACTTAACACTAAGTAGACAATCTCATCTTAATTGTACTAGGAATTTAGGAGACCTTCATATTGGAAAGATAAGATTTGGCATCAAAAGTCACACGGAAATGACCTCACATTTGTCATTTTTAAAGTAAAATTCCTATCAGCTGGGAAATTAAAACACAAGACAAAGGTGAGGGTAGAGAAGAACTAAGAATCTTTTCCTTGTTCCTTTTAGTCAGTTTTCATCAGATATAACTAAATAATTGTCTTTTATGTCAAACAGTCCCAGGTACAGAAGTTGCTGAGCAACACAGTGACATCCTTATGAAGAGCAAGCTGCCCTGTTCAGATTTAGTGAATATGCTCTTCAGATTCTAATGGGTTTATATAATATTGTACCCATAAATGAAAATAGTTTGAGTTTATTCTTCAAAAATATTCCAAGTGTGGGTTGCCCATCACTTTGTATCTTCAGTATTTAACTGCTCTATGGAAAACAAAGGTAAAAGAGGAATACACTATGGCAACAGCAGGAGTACTTATGGCCAGTCCAGGCTAGTTTTGCACAGGGGTGGGTACCTGATGAGCCACCTTGCTAGGCAGATGTGAAGCCCCAGGTGTTATCTTGCTTTCGTTCCCATTCCAGCGGGTCAAGGCGGGCTCAGGCCATGCCCAAGGGGGTGCCATGGTTGGGAGCCGCTCCCTTCGGCGGGGCCGGAGCCTCACCGTGCTGTCAGCACTAGAGGGCACTCCGGGATTAGGAAGCACTGCTCGGTGCTCCCTGGGGTGATGGAGGCTCTGCCGCCCTGGGACAGGCTGAGCGCCCATCACGTATTGCCCACCACGAGACCCTTGGCATGATGAAAGCAATGCACTCTGTGCTCAGCCCAATAAAGGAGTAATAGGGAGCGTTATGCTGCCAGTGAGGGCCTGGTCAGATGATAATTGCAACTTTGTCAGCAGATATAAGTAACAGTCACCTTAGGTGTGAAACACAGAGCTCGGGAAAAAGTGAGGTGGCTCTTTCCAAAGGAACGGTCAGTGTAGCACTTCTTAGTCACCGTGCTGTTGCTTTCCTTGTGAGGTAATGAGTATTACTTTGGCTTTGTCTCCAAAAGTCTGTTCTTAAAGAAGCTCAGTTTGTGACTACTCACACGCCTCGCAGAAAATGCCATGCCTTTGTGAATGAACATCTCCACCTCCTCCTCAGCAAAGCAGGGAGAACGGCAGACTTCTAGAGGTCTCCTTTTCCTCAGGTGCTAATGAGAAAGCTGTTTAAGAAGCGTACAGCTAATGGGCTAAAATATGGAGGGGAGAGGGCTACTCGACCAGGCTGTCACTTTCCTGAAGGCCCAAGAAAACCCTCACTGAGGCTCAAAAGACTGCCCATGGATGGAACACAAGAGCAGCCTGTTCCTAGTGAGCTCCGCTACCCTTTTTGTGATGGGAGGCTTAATTTGATCTTAAACCATCTCCAGCTGTGCTTTAGGAAGTTTAGCCTTAAATAGTCTCAATGATGTCAATTCTAAAATATTCCCTTCATGACTAATTCATATTTTTCCTTGATATTTAATTTACTGCAGGCTAATCCCCTTAGTTTTTGGCCTGTTGACAAACAAAAATAACTAGTCCCTGTGCTTCTCTTCCTTCTCTCTGTGGATCTATGGATACTTATCTGTAACAGGTCTTCTGTTTCTTCAGTAACTCCTAGAGCATAAACACATCTACTGCTCTTTTTTCTAGTTAAGAGAGAAGATTCCAGGTGTTCAGAGATGGCTGAAGCAGACACTATCAGCAAGTTGTAGGTAAATGCTACATTCCTCATACATCTATCTGAATGAAATTCTTTGTGCCTAAGTGCCTTTAATTACCACCTATAGACTCTTACTGAAATACTTATCCCTGAGGTGTTTTCCTCCTTGCTCTTCCGGGCAATATATCAGGGAATCTTCTTCACTGCTCCTGTTGGCTTTAGTTTAACAGCTATTACATGCTTCATTAATATTTTAAGTAATGCATACTATAAACCTAATGCTTAATATGACCCTTTCAAATGGTAGTAGATCTGGTCTTGATCCTGAACTATAATATTCCACAGATCCTTTACAGGGAACTTCTCAGGAATTATATACATATATAGATAGATAGATACAGATATAAATTTGCTCAACAAAAACTGACATGCTATGGCCACCAAGTTTCCAGTGCCTAAGGAAACAATGTCACTTTGTGATCCTAGCGGAAGGTTTGCATTTTTTTTCCTTTTGTTTACAAAATACTCGGAAAATCCAGACT
>VXBX01005740.1:131210-181801 GCA_013400415.1 Scytalopus superciliaris
AAAAAGATAGTGCAGTGGTTTGTGCAGCATGGGGGATGAAAGTCCAGCCCAAGTTTTCAAAGGCAGCCTTGGGCAGCTATTTTACCTATCCTGCATCTCTCAATTTTCCTTCTATAAACTACAGATATGTTCGTTTCCCACCTGGGAAAAGCATTGACACTAGTGAGATATTTGGATGCTATAGAAGAGCTAGGCAAAGCTTGTGTGCAGTCAAATTACAAAACTCCTAAAAGACAAACAAAAGAAATCAGATTTAATATTCTTCAGCTTTTGTTTACCTACCTTCAACACTAGAAATTCCCTGGACTCACTGCTACTCCCTCGTGTTGTCTTCATAACTGAAGCCTTGAGCTGGCCAGATAACAAACTCGAGCAAAGCTTTTTCCATGAGCTGCCTTGCTGTGGCAGCTAGTTTAGGCACCCCAGCCCCAGTGGTGGCTGGAACAAACAAAAAAGTTCCTTGGGACATGGGTTTCTTCCTAGTTTAGAGTACCATGCACTAAGCAACATATAATCAATGCAATAAAATTTCTAACCACTTTTGGCTTTCTTTTAAAGAAATCATTTGGAAGCTAAAATGGAGAATAAGAAACTTCACCTCTAATGGTGATTTTTATAATAATACCCATTCTGCCTCACAGGAAGAGAAAAGGAGAGGCATTCCCACCTACTCCTTGTGATTGCTACCTGTGTCCTCTAAAGCAGTGATCCATCCCACAGGCCAAATTCTTCAATCTTGGTCACATAAGCATCACCTATGAAAAAGTGCCCAGTCCTGGAATATATACTTTTTAAATGAAAAATTGTTAATTTAAGCATGCTATAGGTATATATGTGAAGCCATCAGGAAAAAAGCAAATCATGCAAGCTGAGCTTAATTTCTAAGCCCTGGTTTCACAGAATTACTTAAACATGAGAATCCAGGATTTTTCAGATAACTGTGGAGCATTTGAGCAATATAAGGCAAGTTCAGAAAGTACTGGCCATACTGTTGATGCCCTGCCCAGTCTCAGTGAGCATTCACAGGAAATGTGAGGGCCTCCCCATGCTTGTGTGTAAACAATGGGTGTACAGGTCTGCCAGGTAGAATATCTAGCACTTGCAAAATTGTGCTCATGTACACCAAAGGGCTGTGTCACAGGGCTGGAAATCCCAGGTAAAAAGAGCAGTTCCTCATAATCTTCCCAAATTTTCTATGGGAGAAGAAATAATACTGAGAGGAAAATACATATATCAACCCTGTTATCAAATATTTTATTTCGATTTCTTCAACCCCTTGGGCAGCAACCACTGATGAATGTAAGTTACCACAATGAAATAGATGGAATTACTCACATATTGGCGTGTAAATAGGTGGCTGCATAATTCTGAGCCTGCTTCACAATTAAACTTTACTGCCAATGGCACTAAAGATGTAATTAGCATTATTATACTAACAGCATCATCTTTTGTCTTGTTTTTTTTAGAAAAAGGAAATATAATTATGTCAGTCTGCATGAGAGGAGTGCTGGACCTGCAGAGTTTTACAGAACACTGCAAGCATCTTGCTAGTGCAAATAAGAGCAACTCACCATAAAATTATGGAAACAAATACTATCCACTCAACAGCATAGAGCACAGTGTTGCTCTTTATTATATTATTTAAAAGGGGCAGATTTACTCAGTCATAAATTAATAATTCAGAAGGTGTAAGAAGGCACAGCCAATTAGCTGCAGTAATTTGCATTTTTATGCTCCTTCATTAGTTTTCTAAGGTTCTTCTCTCCTATTATAGCAATGCAAATGCCATCTTCCAAAAGGTGAATAGCCAACCTGGTTTTTGTTTGCATGGTAATGAAGTCTTTTCAATTATTAAAAGACCAAACAATTTAATAATTTTTAAGAAAAAATTTTCTTGCTACAATATCTCTTCTTTGTGTTGTTTTTCAAGAAACATGCTTTTTTAAATGTAATTTATTTTAACCTGAAGCAGTGAGTTTATCAAGTGACTGATTTTCTGACGTTCCTAAAATCATGCCTAACTTTAATCATGTGAGTAAACCTCTTGAACGGAGGTATTAAAATCCTTTCTTAATTTAGAGGCTGACAAATAACTCAGTGTATGATGTCTTTGTTTGCAGCATAGGGTCTCTTTACCCTTTGTGCAGGAATAAATTGAGAAAGGTTTAATATATGTATTTGACTGTTAGAGGAACTTTCTTTTCTTATGCCCCATGCCTCAGATATCTGGTGGCACAAGCACCTTCAAAAGCCTCATGCTGCCTGCCCCAGGGATCTCCCTTTTGGTCATTACTATCTATGGGCACTTTCTTGCTAAAGCTAACATCTTTAGCTTCTGAGAAATACTCCTGAGGCCAGCAACGTTAAAGCTAAAAGTCCTCCTTCAGGAATGACTAAAGCCCTGGTGATCAGAGTGCTGCAGGGCAGCTGTATTTGCTTCATCTCTGCCTTCCCATGCAGGGCACCAGCAAATCCCACTGGCTTCCCGGAGAGCTGCTCCTAACCTGCAGCTGGCCTGACACATACTTATTTTTCCATTTTTACTCTGGTATTTTCCTTTCCAAATGCTTTCCATGTGAGGCCATTTCATTTTATTTTTATAATTATTTTATTTTTAATACAGCCCCTCATTCCAGATGTAGATAGTCCATACACACACTCAAGTATACATATAAGCAAAGTAATGCTGAGGGTGCACCTTTATAGAAATGTATCTGAAGTAGAGTGTAACCCAAGAGAAGTCTACAGATACTTCAGAGGGCTGCTGGGTACTAATATTTAAAAAAAAAAAAAAAAAAAAGAAAAAAGAAAGAAACCAAGAAAACATGCAACCTAAAGAATTAAGCAAAGATAGGGTATGTTTTCAGAGGCAACCTCTGAAGGGACCTGGCTCCTCAGGTTGCTATGAATTACTATCAGATGGCTAAAGAAACCACAGGAAAACTGCCCTTCTCTGCAGAATGCTTGTCTTTTGTGTTTTCTAGGAGCAACCTGGAGCAGTGCTCTCTCCCAAGGAACATGGCCACTGAAATCCACTCCATGCTGTTGGACAGTCAGTTCAGTTTTTCTTTCTTTCAACAGAGGTGTTGTTCACAAACTCTACAGATCATCTTGGAAATTTTTGTCAACGAATGACATACAAAAACATACCATTTTTGTCATTTCACTGTTAGTGCAGGTAGCATGCCTGTAACAGAGACCAAATGACTGACCATGCAAGTAGCAGGGTGTGTTGGAGTGTTTTAAAAGACTTCTTTCCTTTTTATGTTAACTTCTTGGTGAAGGCTGCATGTGACGGTCAGGCTCTGAAACACTACAAGGGCAGCGTAACAGAGGAATGGATGACCAAATCAGCTCTAAGAGCTATGACTCAACAGCAAGTGACATTATGCCAGCAGGTACAATGAGGTGAAACAGGTGTCAGCAGGTGCAATGACAAAGAAGAAACAAAAATGGCTTGAGCTTTTATGTACTATCAACTAGAACTGACCAAAACCAAAAGAAAATGTTGAAAAAATAAAGCCATCTGAAAGCAAAAAGAAGACTTTTCTAACATCATAGTAGTGGCAGGAGTCTCTATGTCCTTACTCCAGCCCCTCCATCGCCTCCTCCCCTTGTCCCCAAGCCCAGCCTCAACACATCTCCTGCATAGCCCCATGAAGGGGCACAAGGGTGGCCCACAGGCAGGCTGGGGCTGCCAGTTGTATTCCCACAGCAGGATAGAGCCTCCTGACTCCCAGAGTTAATCTCTGCAGCTGCAGTCTGTTATGCTTTCCCCTTCCTACATGGATATAAATGAGCAGCTCTGAACATGCTTATTTGGAGATGAAAACCAAGATTTTGTAATCTAGGTGAATTTCTGTTCTTTATGTAACTCAGAAAAAGCAATCTTTTATTACATAGTGAAGAATTTGAACTTTTACTTAGCTTATGAATCAAAATTATTTGCAAAGCACATTTTTAAAGAACAATACTGAGACCTTGTTGCAGATCATCTCAACAGAATAACATGAGCATTTTATATTTTTGAGTAAAATATATTAATATTAGACGGGATCTATTGATTATGTAGTGTGACTTCTTTCACCACACATCTACAGGACTCCCCTAAGGGTATCAAGACCAATAGCATAGCTAAGCCAGACTAAAAACTGATCATGGTTTCAAATTTTCTGTTCAGAGAAAGTCCACTGCAGGCCTCAGTAAATTTTTCCTGTGGTCAATTCACTTCACTGTGGTAAGTTACTTCAAGCCTAAATTTCTCTAACTCCAGGCAATGGATTTTGCTAATCTTTTCCAGAGAAATCAGAGATGCCTTTGTACCATATTTCTGTTCTTTAGTAAGTCAAGAGTTTGAACTTTAGTTCCTCATTTTCAGCATATTTTCCAGTTCTTAAAGTTCTTAAAGAGTTTCTATCAAACTGTTCTTTTTAAAGAAAACCAAATAAATAATAATGTTTAAAAAACAAGGCAAAATAAGGAAGAAAACCAAAATCCTTTCCCACAGGGTAAGATCAGCACTGATGAAGCATGGTAGATGGCTGCTGCACCACAGCACAGGCACACAGGAGGAGCTGTGCAGTGCGCCACTTGCTCCTCTATCAGAGGCACAAAGTCCCAAGCCATACCTTGTCAAGGAGCTACGGTCTGTGTAGCACTTTCTCTTTTCCCTCACAGTAAATCTTCACCTGCATAATGCAAGCTCCCTGCTTTTATTCATATTCTCCTCATTATAGTCCAATGACCATTTTAGCACTTGGTTGTGGCACACAGCAGGAGTTCCACGTGTATCTGATTATCCATCATAAAATCAAATCCTTTTCAGTCCCTATTTCCCAGCATGGAGTCTTTTCCATCCTATAAGTGTGGCTCACACTGCTCTCACTGCAGAGGCTTCCAAAAAAATAGCTTGTTCCATTTGGTAAAGAAATTCAGATTGCTCTCTGTCATTCACCAGCCTTATTTATCATTTAATCCTCCACCAGTTTTAGTGGTATAAGAAAACTTCATCAATGAAATGTCATGTTTTCTTGTCTCATTAAAAAAGATAATGTGTGTGGGGTGAACCTCACGAGGAACAAATCCCCACCATGATGGTTCCTCATTTACAGTTATAGGACCTATTTATTTTTAATTAAATTCATAGATGTTAGGTGGATTTTCTATTGCTTTATTTTCTTAACAAAATGTCTTCTGGTGTGAATGCATGTCCTTTCAAAAAGTTTATTACATCAACAATATTATCTTGATTGAAAAGAACTTGTAATCTCATCAGAGGATGGGATCAAATTAGTCTGACAAAATTTATTTTTGCGAAGCTAATGTTGATGGACATTAATTGTGTTTGAGCAAGCTCAACTTGATAGGCCCTTAATTTCCTGAGTTAGTTCTGTTATCATTTCTAAATATTGGCACACACTAGATTTTTCCCAGCTTGAAAATTCCCATGTTTCAACACTATAATCACCAAAATAAAATGCCCATGGGTGTCTTTTGCTAGTTCTTTTAAAACCATCAGATGCAAGTTAAGTACACATGCAGATTTTAAAATGTCTAACTTTAACAAACTGCTGTGTAACCGGTTCAAATTAAAAGGACTGCATCATCATGTCATATGACTACCATTTGGCTTTCCCCAAATGCAGACACCAAGTGACTGAGATTCTGCTTTTCATGAATTCTTGTCAGTTCTGCTATCATCATACAGTCACAGAACAACAATGTTATCAGGATTACCAGTACAACTGGGAACTCCTTTATCTTTTCATTCTTAGATCTGCTAAACACAGATTTTTGTCTTTAACATTTTGCTTCCACTATCTACTTTCTAAAATCCAAGGCAGTTCTTATTATGACTGTTCCAGTTTTTTGGGTTTTTTTCCCCATGTTTCACTATGATTTAGAGATGCTTTTGACCCATATTGTTCTTTCTTTAAGTCACTGCAACAACATCATTCTGAAAATGCAATTTGGGCATCTAGTAAAATGTTATTCAATATCTTTCTCATCTTTCTGTTTACATTTTCTCCAGTTGATTATCTCAAAATTATTTTCAACTTTATTAAATTGTCCTTTTCAACCCCCTGAGAACATGTATTCTTGGCAGAACTCACACTAAAACTGTAATCAAGACAAAATCAGTTTCATCTATTTTTCAGTTCTGTGATTAACTCTTTACTTTGTAAGGTCTTACATAGAGTTCTGTTCCATTAGATACAACTTTTTTATATATAGGAAATTGTTATATATAATTTTAAAAATTCAAAGGGTGCCTTAAAATCAGCAACCTATGTCACATGTCTTTCGAACTGATGCCAATCCATAAAAATATTTGTTCTTGCTACATGCTCAGTGGTTGCACAGCCAATTGTTTTATTCTCTAGTGTGTTTGCACATTCTAGCAGACCAAAGCTAGCAAAGTCTCTTGTGCTTTGATCCTACAGAATCCTTCTCTTTTTTTTATCAGTGGCCTGTAATTTGAACTTGAGCGAGGCCATTTTAGAACAGAATGTCTCTCACACTGCTGCATTTTTCATTCAATCTTTTCAACACAGACTGCTACAGCCAATAATTTTAACATAATTAGCATGGGAGTCTTCCTATTTGTTTTCAGAATACCTAACTTTATGCTAATTAATGAAAAAATTCCACTGTATATATAGAACATAATAAATTAAACGCTGTACATATTAGAATCAAATAAGTTGCAATTAATATATGTTATTTAATATTTTTACATTTCCCTTTTATGGTTATATTGGCCATAGACAAGGTCAGATAACTTCACTGAAGCCAGTGTGAAATACCAGGAAAACCAGATATTCCCTATTTATTTCTCTATGTTTTCTTTTCATACAAACCTTCTACTGGTTATAATGAGTATGAAGTATGACTGAGTCTAGACAAATGTGTTAAGGGCTTCTATTAGCAAATTTCTTGGTACAGCTGTCATTATTTTTTTAAGTTGCTATGGAGACTTACTAGTTTGAAGCATCACTGTTTCAATGATTTTCCATAGCAATACTGCTTTGGCTCCAGTGCATACCCCAAAACAACCATGAATGTCCTCCAGGATAATTTATCTCCAGTTGAACATACTAAAATATGTACACAATTGCCTGGAACACAGTAGAAAGCAATAAGATGTGAAATAGGACTGACCTACTTGCTAAAACTATTGTTAGATAGAATGAGTTTCATAATTAAGAGTTCAGTTAAAAAACAGGTAAAAATGCATAGCTGGAAGAAAACAGGAAAGGCAGAGTATTTTGTCAAAATAATAGTTTTATGCTTTCCCAATATTTTAGATTTTAAACCTCAAGACCAGAGCACGCCTGGTAAACCTCAGACTTCTCAGAAGTCAAATACTCAATTTTGTCAGGTATTTTTTCTTCCTCTTTATGCCCGAACAGAAATAACTGTTTTCTTTTTTAGCTAACTGCTGCCTTATGGAATTGTAGAAGAAAAAAAAAATTAAGAATTTCATAGCCCAGTGGCAATATTGTCAAATGACAAAAATAATAAACTACCTTTATATGGACAAAGCATATAGTTATTATATGGATGGATGAAAATCTCTCACTGCAGACATGTAAAATACTCTGTTTTGAATTTAAAATACTCAGGACCTAATATATCGTTCACCAAACATGCAGACATATAAGCAGCCAGGAGTAATTGGTTTAACAACAATGGAAGCAGAGTATAGGAAGTAACTCCAGACTGGGAGTGAGGTGGACCTCACCTCCCAAAAGCGTTGGATAGGTGGAAAATGCACTGAAAAGTTTACTTCCCACCATTTATTTTCACTGATGCTCCTCAGCATCTTGTTGCAGCCTCTATCCCTTTGCAGGATGAACCCAACACAGACTTCTAGAGACAAAAAAGGACAGCAGTTCAAGTGAATCAAAATTCAAGTCAATCAAAGCAATTTTTGCCAGTCCAGTGATATTTCAGACCATTGCTGATTAACTGAAATAACTGAGTCGTTATACAAAAAGACCACAGAAAAATTATCTCTGTCGAGAAAAAGACTGTGGTCCTCTTTGACCACTCAGTCCCACGACTTCCACTCTGTTGATGAGGAGCAGCAGAGATGTCCTCACACTCACCTGCAGCCCTTGAGTGGCATTCTAAAGGAGCAACAACAGCCCTGTGCTTCCTTATTTCTTATCATCATTTACATCCCTACACCTGGCTTAGCTTAGCCCTCAGGTAACTCAGTGCTACAGTGGAATGTTTTTCATACCTTTTTTATCAGTTTACTGAAGTCTACTGATAAAGAAATAATAACAATAAAAAAACCTTCCTGTTTTTCCTTTAATAATTTTATTTCACTTTGTGGAAGAAGCACCAAGAAACATCTTCATTTTTTTCAGATGTGTTCTGTTTTTTATTTTCCTAATGTTTCACAGAGAGTTAATTTTGTTTGGAGGTATTTTGCTTGCATTGCCAATATATTTTCCATTAACATACCCCTTTGTAAGCACACGCAGACCACATGATGCTCATCTAAGAACTTTTTTCCAATAAAATTGCTTCATGGTGTGTATAACTGAGTTTTCACCTCAGCAACATACCTTCTTGTTGAAAAAGAAAATTTCTTCAGACAATTTGAAGTCTCTGCATGCTAGAGATACTGTCTTACAGCAAGCCTCTGAGTGGGTTTTGAACCAGTGACTGAGTGGCTGAACTGGTGCTATGGACACAGATGTGTAAGTTAATTAAATTCTGTGACAAGGAAGCAGAACAGCATTTTCATTTATAACCATATGGAAACTCTTATCAGTGTATGACATATGGCTTAATTTTTTTCTCAAAACAAGCTTACATGGAATACCTATATTGCAATGCAAGAAAGTAAAGATGCAAGATTGCAGCATCTGGTGTAAATGGGCACTGTACAGAATATGTGGACTAGTACACATTGTATTTTCCCTAATATGGAGTATGTTGACAACACAGAGTGGAACATGCAGCAAATAAATCAGTGTGGTTTGATGCCACAGATCTGACACTTTTCAGTCTGGAGTATGAAAACAGTCTGTAATTTTAAGGTTGCGCCCCTAGTCATTCTAGTGGTTTATATATGGACATTAAAATGACCAAACTGTATCAGACTGTAGATTCATCTATTCTAGTAGCCTAAAATGGTCCCTTTGAGTTCATCAAATCACTCTCTAAGGCTGTAACAGTGTGGGAAAATTCTGCTTGCGTAAGTAATGTTTTACTTTGAATAAAAATAGCCTGTGATGCATGACAGTAACAGCACAGTTAAAATCTGAAGTATCTATCCATTCAAATACTATTAAGAAGTGAAGAGTAGGCTTTTTGCTATTTTTTCAGACTCTCAAAAGAAAAGAAAACTCAACATAGTTACAATGTGTAAGATGGTAGTAATAAGAATTGAAAATAATTCTAGCTTTATGATGAATTTGTTCCTAGCCCAGGATTATAAAAGCATTGTACTTAAAAAGTTGATTGTACTTGCTGTTGAGAAAAAATGTTCTTGTCATCACTCAGACCTTTTAGGAGGAATACCCCAGAAACTGACATATACACTTACTTCTATCCAGCAGTTAAAACTCATATTTTCCAAGGAAATTTTTCATAACTTGTGTGACTCTGAATTCATACAAGCAACTCAGAGGCAGCTGTGAAAAGCACACTTGTACTGAACTGGTCAGAGTCTATGAACTACTACAAACCAGTTGCACTCAAACAATTGATCCCTATAGGCACAGATGGACTCTCCCCTCCTCAGACTAATACGTGTTCCCAAATGAAACAAGTATAAATTAAATGAGTTTAATCAGCCTGTTTTACAGAAAGTTCAATAAGACTTCCATGCAAAGGGAAATGTGCCTTTAAGGCTAATCAATCAGAGCCAAGTATGATTAAGAACCATGAAAAAATGGCTGAAACTCTGGGGTAATGGTATTTGAGTGAAGGTATGTCTCTGCTTGCACACCCTGACTTTTGACTACTTAACCATAATTTTGTGTTTGCACAGTCCGTTGCAGGAGTGCATATATTGACACTGGCTATCAGCAAGGAATACAACTAGGACCAATGAACAAAAAATATGTAACTAACTGCTACAGTTCTTTTTAGGAGTCCATCTACTGAATATGTGGGACCAGATTTCAGTACAGCTATTTCAGGAGATACCCAAGTGCCTGTGGGCTTGGAAATGACAGTCGAGCTCTGCCCAAGATGAGGGTGTACCTGTGGACATTCTGCTGACCTGCACAGGGAACAAAAGCCTGCTGCCAACTGACAGCCATGATAGGTATCAGTCACAACAAATAGTGCAGATCTTCAATCATCCCCTTTCTTACAGGGAAAAAAAAAATTAACATGAAATTACTAAAACTCCACTGAGATGAACAGAATAGTTTTAAGCTCATTAATATTGTTCAGAAAGTGGCTTGGTTTATTTTATTTTTTTTGCCATGTGACATCTTCATATTAAAAGATTGACATCTTCACTTATGCCAATCTTTTGTTCCACTTTGATTTTTCATGAAGAAAATTGTTCACACAAAAATCAGTATAAATGAAAACTTTAAAAAAAAAAAAAAGGCTTGCCAAAAACCCACATCAGTCTCCCCTCTGAAAACAGGTTTTATAATATTTTTTGACCAAATAAAGATCATCCTTTAAAATAGATGTCATGAGAAACTTGTAATCAAATTTTCCTCTAAATTTTCCTATTAAATTCCTTCTGTAATGGTTAGACTTGGTTTATCTTTGTTTCAGATTCTCTTCACAGTCAAAAGGGATGTTGAAATACAGATTTCTTTAAACTAAAAAGTTCTGGAAAATGCAGGTAAGCATCTAATGACTTGTCCAACGACATCCAGCAACATAATTTCTATGGATAGGGGAATGATACTTTTACTCCATATTTCAGGCCCAGGTAGCGTTTGATACTGGACCTGACTTAGGGGATCCTGAGTTGTTTGAGGTATTTCAGCTCCCTGTGGTGACACCGTGCCCTTTGCAGCGTTTATTATTAAGGAGCAATGGGAAGACAGAGGTTGCCCTTTTGCAGAACGAGAGGTGAAACCAATCCATCCTCTTCTCCCTTTGACAAAGTGGCCACAACGCCTCAGGAAAGGGTCTGTCAAAGGTAGCCGTGAAGAAACTCCTGAAGTTGCAATTCACTGTTAGTTCTTTTTCTCAAGCAGATGATCCTTGGACTATAAAAACCTACTGTTTCTGCCTGCTAGTGTAGGAAATCCTTTGATTCAAGTTACAGGTGTCAGTGCAGTGGAACTGAAAGCCTGGATCCAAACACAGCTGATGACTCACTTGAAAAGCTGCTAAAGCCACTCACAGCAGCACTTGTAATACCAACCTTCTTTTTATTTTGAAAAAAAAAAAAATCCCAGCATTTTACATGCAAAAAAGAATGCAGATTCTCCTTCATTTATGTTACTGAGTTCTATATTCAGTCGTCTTTTTCCCACACAGTGATTTTTTATGACTTTAATCCCTGAAGGTGAAAGACTAAGATGTCATCCCCTCACTCTTGCTACAACTACAAATTATATGAAGTGCAAATAGAATTCTTACACTGGATGTGCATTTGGTTTGTATTAATTATACCTCTGTACATCTGCCACCCAGTTTGCTCCCAATATAACCACACAGCTTCAGAGGCTTTACACAATTGAAAGGAGAAAATAAATCATCGCTCTAATGAGAATTCAAAACTTTGTTAAAAAATTTGCTGGAAGAAATATGAAAATAATTCTATCTGGAACAACTTTGGAATAAAAGAGAATATTTCAGTATGTATTGAAACTTGACCTAAAAATGCCAGTAAAGCACTCTTCTTTTTTCTATTATTTGAACTGTTAGAAGTCTCTGTACTCTCTAGAGTAAAAGTAAGTTTTCATTCCTGGTGAAATCTCAGCATGTGGATTTTTCAGTGTTGTATGTTTTATGTTACCGAACCTCAGATTTTTAAATTGTCAGTTCTGTTTATAAAACACCAGAATCTACTCAAGAAATGTTCGAAATATCAACATTTGTCCTTTAAGGATGAGACCTCAAGAGCACTAATTAATCAATAGTCAATCTCTCCAACCAAGATCTTATCACTTGGGGAGAGAGAGAGAGAGAGAGAGTGAGAGAGAGAGAGTGACAGAGAGAGAGTGTGTTCTAAGATACTAGCACAGGCTTTTTGTTAATCAGCTTGGCTTGAGGAGAATATAGAGATGGAAGAAAAGGGGTGATATTCTGTGTGAAAAAGACAAAAACTGCTAATGTACATCATAAATTCACATTTGGTTGTATTTGTTTGCTATTGGGCTTGTTCTGAAATTCTGAGTTTACACTAACTTGTTACAAATAAGCATACAACAACTGCAGAAGTGCCAGGTTTCGAACTGCTATTGTAAGGACGTCAATTGTCCTACATATGTAGGGCAACCCTGGATGCAAGAGATAAATTAGCATCTCTGCTTGTGACTTTCTGAACATTGCACAATGAATGACGGTTTGGGGAATCACTCCCAGCTGCTTGCTTGTTTTCTTTTGGAGATAGAAGGCATGCTTGACACTGTTATGTTATCTCTGCAGCATAGCTGCAAAGCAATTCCAAAAAGCACAATAAATTAATTTTTAAGGGATAACACATTTGTCTGTGTGACAAACTGAAGACAAGTCACATTTCAGCTTTAAATTATCTTACAAAAGCTGTCTTTTAGTTATAATAAGTAAGATTTTTAACTGCAAAAATACAACAAATAAGCAGAGGAGGCCACAATGACTTATGAAGAGTTTATAAAATGGCAAGTTGAGCTTGGCTTTTGGCTGTTTTGTCACATGCATCACAAGTGCAATGGGTCATTTATGGTCATGCAGAGCAGGTATGAAATACTGCAACCTAGCCCTGAACTTAAGGAAAGAAACAGTTAAAGAAAGTATAATGTGCCTGTACAGTAAAACCAAATAATCATATCAAAAATTATCACAGAATGGTGCAGTGCTCTTTCTTCCTAAAATAAGTGCTATTGGTTCACCAGTAATTTCAAATTACTGATATGACGCAAACATGATAACACTAAAAAAACCTTACAGTGTTCTGTACAGAATATCCAATTAATTTTATGATTTCTGTCATTCATTTAAACAGAGTGGCTTACTGTTGCACAGATAAGCTGCGGTTTCAGGTGCACAAACAGCAACACATCTGAAAGGAGCCTTATTCGCAAAGGAGTAGCAGCCAGTATGCATTGGACTAAGTCAATATATCCTTTCCAAGTTATTTTCTCTTTCAAAAGAGTTTTGGTTACATCCTGAGATTATCACAAAGAAAAGAGGGACAGATTCCAAAGGCTTTCAGAAACCTTGAGTTTAAGAAACATAATCAACAATACATTGTTTGATGTTCATATAATAAAAACTTGGAGTGCATGACAGAAACTCGCTCTCCAAAAATCAACAAGAGATCTTCAGCTATAATGCCAAGATTGTGAAATCCATGCTTTGCTTATGTATAGTTACAGTGAGTGTTTCAGCGAACAAAAGCAACTGCCCAGAAGCCAGCTGTGTTCGTGTTTTTGTCTCTAAAACAGCTGCTGCATTTGACTATGCCACTAAGAGAGAAAGAGTTTCCCCCTCTCCCACTGGCCACTATATTAAGTAGCTTGCTGTAAGTGCTTCACAGCACTTGGCAGTTGCAGGCATGGTAACAGCTAGCATTAGTAAAAGTAGAAACTGCTTTCACAGTTGTGTGTTTCACAGCCACATGTGTGAAACATATCACGGTCAGCGTGGACAAACCCGACATCTCCGGCGCGGATGACTGCAGGTTGTGACAGAACAAATGGGTTCAGCAAAGTGTGTATCCGTGTGACCACATACAGCATTGAAATTAAGTAATTATGCAGTAAGAAAATAGGCAAGCATGATGATTACTAAAATCACTATTTATTTATTTCATGTTTCAGAGCTCCGTGTTGCACTAATAAAAATTAATAACTTTGAGACACTGTTTTCATTTAAACATGAATGCCTTAGTGCATGAAAAATAATGTGTCTGTAGGCATGTTTAGATATATTTTTCCTTACACCTTCATCTGTAGGGAGAGAATGAGTCAGAGGAGACAGCATATAACTCTATCTGTACCTGTCTATTCCCAAAATATCACAACAAATATTTAAGGATCTTTTCAACTGACAGAAGTAAAGGTCAGGGTCACAGCAAAGGGCAGTTTGTGGAGGAGGGGTTTAGCATTTCTCTAAGTGATTTCTTCTTCCATCTACTTTTTTATATCCTCTATAAACAGTCCTCTCTAATTTCAAACACATTTTTTGAATTCTGCAGAGAAGTCAGTTCTAAAAAGGTATCGTCCAAAATAAATGTTTTTCTTGGCTCATATATCAGCTATCCTGTCTTTTCTAGTATAGATACGGGTGGGAGAAGGCATATGTGAGTGTATATTCTGTATATATGCAAATATCAGTGTAGCCTCTATTCAGCATTCTATAATCACACACGACTTATGCAAATGTATTGACTGGAGCCTTTGTTACTAAGACTTTTTTTTAGTCTCCATTTCATTGAAAAATAATTATTTAATAGATTTATTAGATTAGCATTTATCTGCTTTATCTGACTAGTAGGCAAATGCCAGAAGAAAGTTCCAGGTGCTCAGCTCCGTTACAAAACAGATCTTTATTTTGCATATCCAAACAGAGGGCAACTCTCCAGCATCCCACACACACATTGAATTCTCCTCTTTTAAGCAGCTGTAAACTGTCTGCTAGGTCATCTCTGAATTCATACAGACTACATTCACTTTTCATTTATTTTTAAAGATTGCTTTTAGATCAGAAATTGATAAACAGTTCTCTGGAAGAGTGACCCCTCCACTGCTACCCTTTGCCTCATCACCATCCAGCAATAGCCAGCTGCTCCTAAAATAAAGCTAAATACAGTGTTTCCTAAAGATGGTAATAGAGAGTGCTCATTTAAATTTTTGTTCCTACATGTGTTTTGGCAAAGTTTTCCAGGTTTTAGATTAAATTCCTTGGTAAATACTTTTCTTTCTAAATGTGTCCAAAAAGCATAAAGAACCCATTTCTTAATAGCTTTTTAGTTCAGGTCCTCACCTACCATTTTGCAAAATGAAGACAGACAGGAAAACAGAATCACTGATGTGACAGCAACTCACAGGCATCTCATACAGGTATAATTTATTCCCATCAAAGCTGCTGCCACCAGTGGCATTCAGCCCCATCCCTACCTGGCTTTGTGCATGTTGGAACAGCCAATTACAGACACTATGTAAGAGACTGGAAGACTCAGCGATGTGGAAGGACAGAAGGCTGCAGAAGCACCAGCCCTGGCCCAGCACTGGCCATCGGCACCCTTGGGGCAGCAATAATCCATCCACACCACTGGCAAACCTAACAGTGGGATTGTTCCCCAAACTCATCACTGACAGCACCTGTGCTTCTCCCTCAGCCCAGGAATGCAGGCTGTGCCCTGCCTGCTCATGTTTCTGAGGACTCCTGGGGATTATTTCCTCTGGGCCTTCACCAGCTTTTAGCCCCATGCTGTCCACAACAACTGATCAGTGCTGAGCCCAAGGAGAGCTCAAAACAGGACAGTGGAGGCCCAGCCCAAGACTGCAGGAAGATTTTTCTCCACACCTTGGATTGTACATGTGACAAAGTATGTAAATGAACCTAAACACATAGACTAGAAAAAAAAAAAACAAGCTGTATCAGCATAAGAGAAAGACATACAAAGTAATTTGGGAATTTGCTCCTGATTTCAGGCAAAAAGGTAAGAATTTGGGACTTTCACCATACAGAAAATATGTGTAAGAGGTTTTGGAGAGGACGAGGAGAGTAACTATAAAGAGGCAGAAGTCAGTTCTGGAAATGAGTTTCTGTGCTGTTTGGCTGACTTTCAAGGGATCTGATCGTTTCAATACTGTAGGTATTAAACTGTTCTGTTAACGATGTGTTAAGGCAGTCATGGATTTATTAGAGGTTCTACACAGATCAAGGCTACATCATCCCCACTGGGCACATGAAGTCCTGGACAGGCATCATCTAGCTATCATTTAAATCAAGGAAAATATAGTAACTGCTTTCTAGAGCTGGATCAATTATTAACATCAACTGTCCTTTTTTTGCACATAGTTTTTTGTGAGAAGGATGACTGCAGAAATGTTTCATTGCAAATTTTACATAGCTTTTTCATCTTGGGTTGCCTTGGTGCATGGCTATATATTAATTCAGGTTATAATATTCTCTATTGGTCATGAGATATAGCCAGAGGCATTTTGAATCACTTCTTCAGGAGTAGCCTTTATGGATATGGTTTTAGCCAACTGGAAATAAAAGACTGAAACCTACTTGTTAGTCACAAATTGTGCTGTTCCTTTGAAAGAGAATGAGTGTAGACTTTTGAGCCTGCAACACCATCAGTAATGATTTACTGAAGGCAACAATCCTGTATCAATTATCAGACAACTCAAGAAAAAAACAGAACAGTAAATCATCTGCAAAGGTGAGATGACAAATCACAGGCTATCCATGATCTCCTACAGATGTTTTTAGAGTCACACAGATATACAGAATGAAAAGTCAAGATAGGTTTCTCTTTACTGGTCAAGAAGATGGTTAGTTTAATTGTATGCTCAAGAATGAAATTGGCCTATCCTAGTTCTTAGGTTAGCAGGATTTTTTATTATTTACCTTGAAATATTAAGAGACAGATTCTTAGTACCAAGAAATCTGCAGTCCTTTTCAAAGAACAGGCCACCAGCACGTATAGAAAAGCAGGGTTTCTCATGTGCATAGTTGCAGACTGGAATTTGGGAGAATTGCATCCTTGTCCCAGGTGTATAACTGCTTTCCTGAGTAACCATGGAAAAGTCATTCCCTTGTCTTCTACCACAGCTTCCCCCCCAGAAAAGTATGAATAATAATGTAAGGCTTCTTTGGAAAGAACTTTGAAATCTCTGAGCAGAGAGCATTGTGTAGGGACAGGGGATTACTGGTAATTCATTTATTTATTTATTGTTCAGTTGTGTGGATACTGGTCTACTTTTATCCACTGCTGCACTACAGCAGTAATCACAACAAACATTACACTCTTGGCAGCCAAAGTACTTCCCTTGTGTTCACTGCCCAAACTCTTGTTCCAAGGCCTCTGTCTCCGACAGCTGACAGGTGGAAGACCCATAACAGGTTCTGACCCATTCTAGAGCTGGACCTGCCTTCACAAGTCCTGTGTACCCCAGTCCCCAACCTCCTCTGGCTTGGGTGCTTCCTTTCCCCCTCACAAGATCCATTCCTCTGTAGTGTCACCTGGGCAGTGATCCCCACTGCATCACCTGCACTATGCCTGAGGCAAAAAAGCCTTCTGCTTTCTCACTCTCTGTTGAGGGCTGTCACAGTTTGGTAAAAAAAAAAAAAGAAAGAGAGAGAGAGAAAATAGCAAAGTATCAATGGTATTTTCTTTTCTGGAAGCACAGCATCTGAAACATCTGATAAGGATGTGCTGGGCTACAAGACACTGACAGCAAACTGGAGGAATGCTGGTTTCCACAGATGTCCAAGCAAACAGTCACTATATCAGGGTTGGTTCCCCATCCCATGAGTAAAGACTTTCAAATAAGTAACATTCTCCAATCCAGTAGAGTTCACAAGTATCACTGAATTAAAGAGGATGACAGGATGGTTTGTATATCTAACCACTGTCAAATAAGTTTGACGGGGAAGGGGTGACCAGCCATCCCAAAGATGACTGCTTCATTAACTATGTGAGAAACCTTACAATTTTAGGGTGAAGCCAATCTGTTTTACCTGTAAAACAAATTTAAATATACACAGGATGAGGCCTTGAAATAGCCATTGAAAATACTCTTGGAGCTCAAAACCTATGTAATAATTAGTCATAGTTTGATTAGGCTTTCCCCCAAAGTTTCCTCTCTCTTTTCAACTCCTGCCATTCATACAATACAGCTTACTCTCTACCAACGGAAGATTAATTAAAGTTCTGGTCTAAAAATTAAATCTTCCATCATGTTTTTATTAATTCCCAAGTCAATTCCTTTAAATTCTTTCTACCTTACTCTTATTTCACCTCTACATCACCTTTGTCTTCAGAACTGCCCAGTTTACTAACAAAATATTTACAGTATTTTGATACATAGTACATCATCACAACAGAGTCCTTCTTGGTGGTAGGTCTGTGCTGCCTTCCTCCCTATTTTATTTTTTTTAAATCAAAACAATTCTTTGCCATAGCAACTTTTCTTGGCTACCTACTCTTTCCAATAACTTGTGAGCAGCAAACGCTTGACAACACTGATCAGACCACATTGTCCTTGTGCCAAATTGAAAGGCAACTCCTCCCTGGAACAGCAAATGCAATCCCAAAGTTACAGGATGAAGCTGTTGCAGGCCTCTCAGAAAGCTCGTATTCTTTAGAAAGTTATTGAACATTAAGAAGTTGGCTGTGCCAAAACTTTCGGTACTTTAGAAGTAACTCAAGGGAGCAACTCCTCCCTAAGCCTTTTAATTTATGACAGGAAGCAAAGAGCTATAAAAGCTAACAAACTATTCATAAAACTGGTAAGGAAAAAAAAGTGTTCAACTCAAGAAAGTATCAGACAAGGAACAAAAGGTACCAAAAGTCATGCTGAACCAACTTTTTCCAATAGTACTTAAGGCACTGTCAGTATGACAGATTTTTAATAATATTGGAAGGCAAGAACCCACTTATTTAATAAGGGTAGTTATTTTATCTATCTAATCATAAATTTCCAAATTACACTTCATGTAAAAATATCACAATACTGCATTTTCCTTCAAAAGTTTTCTGCATAAATTTCCTCATGACTTAAAGCTATATATGTTCCAACATTCTGGGGAAGGAAATTATTCCAATATTCATGTTCATGATTTCATACCGTAAAACTTTATCAAAGTTAAACTACAAGCAAAGGGACTTTGTTTTTTATTGAATGACTTAAAAATTATTGAGAATTATTAATTATATTTATCCTATCACACTAAGAAATAGCATTGAGAGTCTCAGTAAGTCATTTCATACTTCCAAATCAGCATGTATAAAATAGTTTTCAATTAGTTTTATACTCCAAAACCAATAGTCTTCAACTTATCTTTGGTCAGAAACGCCATGATTAGCCTCTGATTGCAAACCAGCAACTTAAAGAAAAAGACTTTATCTGCCATTGGTAGAATTGGATAAAGCTAAAAAATATTCAAGAATGTAACATTTCAGTGTAGCCAAGAATCTGTGTAGTTATTAAAACTGAGAGATTCTGAAGAGGAAGTAGCTACAATGTAAGCACAATAAACAATATCACCACATAAATATTATAGAATGCCATATATTACATGGCTGTAAAAGGTGGTAGAGGTTCTTTTATTGATATAATCTTAGTGATACCACTCATTCCCTAACTTTCCTAAAAATTACCATGCTGTTGAAATTCTTCCAAGATTCAGTTTCTAGTCTTGTAGCTAGAGACTTGCATGCAGAGATAAGACAAATGCTGCAGCAGTAGTACAGGTATAGTTAAAGATATAGAGCAGTCATGCTTCTTCATTTTGGAGCAACCTAGTTCTCACTGCTCTGGTCCACATCTGGGGTATTTGTTCTTTCCAAAGCCACCTCTAATCCTGAAATATGCCTTTCCATCTCTGCCCTTTCCTATCATTTACCAGGGCATCTTTCCTTCCTTACTGAGTCCCAGACTTTGCTCTTTCTATCTGTTCATCACCTCAGCTGGCAACTTCAGTTGTTCCATGAAACTTGTCAGGCTCTTTAGGACATATCTTCCCCATGCCTTCAAATGCAGCTAATACTGACTGTCTCCCTGGTCCAGGAAAGTTTCTGTTTGCAACTTTACTTCTGTTATGTGTGAGAAAATGCTTCTGCGGGACTTGTCCTAAAATTCTCCAAGTTAAACTAGTATCAGTCAGTGCTGCTTGGAGGGATTTTAAATATACAGATGAATATTTTTGACAGACATCGTTAATGTACATTTACTGTAAGAAAAATAATTATCCTGTCTTCTGAATGATGAGTCTTCCAGGTCTCACTCTTCAACTTTGTTTTCCTACCATAAACATGATCTATATTGGTTAGATTTTTTTTTTCTTCTGTGTAGCCCAGGAATCCACCTCTGCCACTCCGTTTGTATTGCTAATGTAGGGCTCCCTATCTGCTCCTCTTCAGCAACTTGCATGCCCTCCTATTCCCAAAATAAAAAAGGTTTCTCCTCTCTCCTCCTGTCACAGGGAAAATCTGCTCATTGCACATAGATAAACCAAACTGGAATCAAAGTGTTTTAGTTATTTTTTTAATGACATAATCAGTTGGCAATGAGTGATTCCTTACATTCATTCCCAATATCAATAGTAAAACACATAAACCATAATATTATATACCTATGAAATGCTCATAAATACCCAAAAATTTCTAAACTCCCTTCTCTGAGAAATCCCAGGAATTACCCTGTACATCAGCTAGGTACACATTCATTCACATACACACACACACACATTGGGGGTGTGGGTTACAAACTCTTGTCCTGGGAGCCCAGGTACTTGCAAGACACCTCCAGACGGAGATGTGGATGCTGTCACTTCATGAGGAGCCCTGCTGTACCCTACAGTCCACTAATGCACCACCTGCACCTGGTGAAAAAGCATCCCAGAAGGGTGCACAGGTACACCCTGGGCATGAGGCTCTGGTTGCTGCACCCCACGCCATCAAGCTGCTGGCTGGGTGCAAGCTACAAAGCCAGTTATTAAAAGCTCTACTGAAACTTTCACAACAGCATGCATCTTATTTTAACTATTTTAATATAATTTATTAACTATTTTAATCCAATTTTAATGTAACGATTTTAATCTTTTATTCAGTATTGATAACACCTGAATTATTGCAACAGACTCATGCTTAGGCTATCAGACTATGGATGCCTCCTCTGCAGCCTACAGAAGTTACCTTGTCTGAATTTTCCTCAATTCACAGTCTAGTATTTACCCTTCTCCTTGTATAGTCGAGACATGCAGGGACATTGGCAACAGCCAATTTGAATAGCTGCTAAAAGAGAAACAGCCCTCAATCTATAACCCCAAAATTCTGTGTAAAGACCCAAGTCCATCAAATCAGGAACTTGCTAGAAGAATTCAGTGCTTGTCAATGTTTCTGTGAACTGTTCCAAAATGTTAGCTGATCCATTTCAAACTGTTTTAGACATTCCAAGGTTGTTTGGAGTTGTTTTTCTCAGAATGACAATGGAGCATTTTGAAAGAGTATTGCCTGACATACTTTTTTACATGCTGAAAAATTAATAGATTAATTCAGTGAGACCTTGCTTTGTTTTTGGCAAAACTTACTGTGTTTGCATTCTCTATCCCCCTCTTAGTTTGTCTATATTTCTTCTTTCAATCAGTAATATAAAGTCATTTGAACCCCATATAATGAAATTGTTTACATTTTATCAATACCCTTCAATCAGTCCCCAATTTCATCTTTGTTCCAGCCTCTTCTCTGACCTCAGATATTCTGCATCCTCACACACCTATACCTCTCATAAAAATCAATGGCATATGCCTCGGAAAAAAAACATCTGCATTTTACCTTTCCTTGTCTGACATTTTTGTTTGAAAAAAAATATAACGTTAAATCCTAATTAAGACAGAATTTTATAAATAAATAAGGTATGCCTTTCAGAAATCAAATCTTGCTTGGTAAGCAGCAATTGATTCCTAACTTTAATAATGGAAGATATTTTAAACCACTAATACAGTTACCAGAAGATTATTTGTGAATCTATTAAAAAAGATCTAAAATTAGGTTCATTCAGAAAACATAAAAGTAATTAGCTATATAATATTCACAAGGACTTAGCTGCAGCATCTCCTATCTGAAATATTTGCACTATATTTCTAAACCTTGCTGATTCACATTTTCATTTCAAGCTCGAGAAGAAAGCTTACCTCCTGTCCTGTATCTTGTTTCCTCATGTGATGTCCTAAATTGCACTTGAAGCTTTGCTTCAGAATTTTTCTAAAGACAATCACTTAACTTGTTTTGGCACTTTCTCTTTGCAATTTTTCCAGTTGTCTTCATGCTTTCACTAATATTTTTTAAAACATGACTCAAGAGGATTCCATCATGCCCTATAGATGACAGAGATCATATCCTATCAGATGAACATTTCTGCTGAGAAAGTATGAATGATCCAAATTTCTTTCACAATTTGGCTGCACCAGACCTAAAAAAATCAAAATTCATTAGCTGTCCCCATGAAAAATGTATGTGGAAGATGTTGCTATTGAATTAACTATGTTTCTTTCTCTGGTCTATTGTGTGCTATCTTTTCCTGACATTTACTGAGCTCAGTAGTTTGGATTTAATTCAGTACCAATGTTCCTTTGTTGTATTGCACAGCATCTCTACATGGAAAGGGCAAGATTTTTCTCCTCTCCATTATTCTCATGTTCACAATTATAACTTCTTTTATACTGAAATTATAATTTCTCCAGATGCCTTTGTGCTGGCCTACAGTCAGGGTATCCCACTGCAGTGGGGCAGACAGGCAACTCACTGCCCCAGCAAGAGTTCACAGACCTGCAGTCTTCATGCACACAACAGGAGGGCCCTGCACTGCCAGCTTCTTGCTTGCTGCTGAAAAGGGATATCCTGGGAACTCTCAACTTTCTGAGAAGCAGCATTGTTTACCTGAACACGATCACTAGGAGTCAAAGAAAGGATGAAAAATAACATGCGGCAAAGCTGATCAGAATGTGTGAACCTAAGATTCCAGAGAAGTCCTTGCTCAGAATTTTAGTCTTTCTTTTCTCACAGTACAGTTTGTAGGACCTTTCTCCCTCCTTAGTTTCAGCCCATACAAGAGATGTGCAAACATTACATTTCTCAGCAGCAGACCCTGGCTCATTCTTCTATTGACTCCTATCAGTGCCCACCACTACCTCTTACATATTCACAGGAAATCCACTGTTTTCCTCTGTTCATGCTCTCTGTTGTCCCACTGAGACTTGACAATTACACTTAGACACAGAAAGGCCTCTAAGATAATCTCCCAGACATGGTGTCTGATCTAATATCTGATCTCCTAGTCTCATTGAATGGGAAGATTTTCCTCACCATCTATTCAGTAGCATGTTCTCTTCCAACTGGTACAAACATTTGCATGGCAGAAAATCTGCCAGCGATCTTTCACAAAAATCTACTCATAAAACAATCTCCATCCACGTGATAGATTGAAATGAGGTGCTTTATATGGTCAGTATTATGTTTCTGGCCTCTGTTTATGGTCTTATTTCAGTGTAAAGAAAAACAGCTGAAAACATAATTGAATACAGAGTTGAAAAGCACCACAGATTAATATAACATGATAAGAACTAAACAACTCAGCTTCTGTAACAGTAAACATGTGTCTATAACTTATTAAAATTCTTAGAAAGAATTAATACAATGATAGATAAAACAAACTGAGAAATACAATTAATTTGTTCTTTGCAAAGACTTTTAAAAACCAAATCTCTTAGATGTGGCTCTTAATATTTGGAAATCATTTGACAGTGCATCCACTTCAGAGTTTTAATTCAAATCACCCCCACTTTCTGTGGTTTGGGTTGCATTGTGGAGCTGCCTCAGAATGAACAAAAAACTTTCCTTTCAGACAGAGCTAACTCAGATGATGCAGGCCTAATAGCAGACCTGTGACACTTCAAATGCTACTGCATATTTAAACTCCAGACTGTATCAGAAGAAATCTAGATGAGTACAAACTCCCAAAATGCATGAAGCATGTACATGAGGGACTGTTTTGGCCTACAGACTTGCTCACTCTGAGCTATTCTGCTGGATGATGCAGACCTAGTCTGAGGCTCATATTCACCATGTGAAAGTTACTATATCAACTCATCTACCCTAAGTTAGGATGTCCCTTTGGGGCAGTAAAAATCAACCTTATGTGAGTTATCATCTATCTCTCCAGTGGTTAAACTAAATCACTCAAAGCAACTTACTATACAGGGAGAACTGGTAAGTACTGTGGAAGGAAGCTGGTGATGGGAAAAAACTAAGGTGGCTCAGCACACCAATGGAGTGAAAAGACTTAAAGGCAGCTAGCAGACAGTGGGGCAGATGGTGAGCCTGGGAGAATTTGGAGAGACCTTGGGGGATGAGGGTCAAACTGAGATGGAGCAGAGGAGCTTTCTTCAGGTGTCTATGAAACAGGGATTAGTGCTGCTTGTCTTTTGGCACTCTCATCCCTTTCTCAGCCACAGAGCCGAGGAGGAGGAGCAGGAGGAGGAGAAAGAGGCAGGACTTCGCTGTTTATGCAGCACGTTCTCCTCTTACAAACAGCACTCATGCCCTTTGGTATAGGCAAAGCTGTTGGCTCTCCTACTGCTGGCTACTGCCTACTCTGCCTGAGCAGCAAGTTGGCCCTGTCTGTCTTGAATGATACATCCAAAGAAAAAGGATCTTCACTGGAGTGCCAGGTTGACAAGCTGCCTTGCCAGCTTCCCTGACTGAGACAGACTTCAATGGCACCTGTTACAACTCCCCTCTCCCTGCAGGCATATCCTCTAGTCTATGGTTCTAACATTTTGATGAGACTAATTGCAAGTATCACAAATTACTAGTGTCCTGAGAGAGTTCACTGCAGTCAGATCATATCTAGGCACTAGTCTAAATGATAGAGGCAGAGAAAAATGTATGCAAGATCAAGAAAGTCACCAAGTACCCCTGACACCAGGCTCTTATATTATTATATTAAGAAGCTCCACGTGTTCTTTTATTGTTATCCCTGCATTTCTTTGGTATTTAAATCTACACTTAAAACACATTTCTCTTCAGACATCCTCAGTAAAACAACATGTTCTCAAGACTGCAGTTTTATCTTCAACATTTCCCTGGTATTTTGCTGCTCTTTGGGTGTTACCTATCTGGCAATACATCCTGGCTAGCCATTTAAAAAGGGAATTTCAGGTACTGTTTACACAGGCACTTTACTGCAGCTCTCTCCTTCATCTCTGATATAGCTCCTCTGTGTTCAGCATCAAATTACAATATCCTTTTTTTACTGCCATATTGTATTGCAGTCATAAGAATTTGCTACCTACATTTAGGCCTGTTTCAATACTCCTTCAGAAGTCAGTATTAATAATAATCATTAACCTTTTCAATATTAATTCTCCATAACAGACTTCAGCAACTGCCTACATGTTCTTTGGAACGCAGCTTCATGACTCTGTGCTTTTTCATAGAAAATATTTTACATAAATTCAGTATACTCTCTCACTGCTTAGAATGAGAAACAGCAGTTGAAATAGATCTGTGAAAAACAGGAGAATTAACTTGTTTTGATAAGAACAACCAAGAAGCTTGACTGAATGTCCTACATCAGCATCTTCGGTGCATGTCTTCCACTCTGAGTACTGTGACGTCAATTATTCTTTTGTTTATTGAATATCTTGATAAAGCAAGGTTTATTTGCAGCAGTCGTTATTTCAGTAGGGTTGCTTCCATGAAAAAAGGAAGAAAAAAAGGCACATAATGTGCTGTGGTAGGTTCCCACAAACTCTTTCTCTCTCTTGCTTCTGCTCTATTTTTAATGTCTCCTCTTGATGCCTTTTTACTGAGGAAGCATAGCCAACTGCAAGATACCTTGCTTTCATTTGAAAAAGCAAACCTGGCCACTCTCCAGGATTTCTCATTTTAAGTTACCTGGAACATCGTTTTAAACAGGAACCACATGTGTTTACTGGTAGGCAACCCAATAATTTCACTCTCCACAGGAATTTGGGGATGCATACATTAATGGTATAAGCATGGGGGGGGGGCGGGGAAATTACTCTGAATGAGAAACTTAGTGTTTACAAAAGCCGTGTTTGATACTTCAGGGTGGAATTTGGTTTCATTCCCCAGCATGTTAAATCATAACTAGGCATGTGTGATTTAATATAGCAGAGTGATTTCCTGATTTGTTTTTAATTGCCAGTATACACAGACTTCATTTTCAGCATGAGTTATTTTTATTTTAGATGAAAGAAAATGGGAACAATAACAAAGTCTTCATGAGAAAATACTTTTCTGTAGCATATCATATTGACTGTGTCTTGCAAAATGTGAGTTTCAAGAAATGTCAAGATGCCCAGAAAAGGAAAGTAACTGCCTAAGTCTCAGATCAAGAAAGGATTCAAGCACAGTTAACTTTAATGGGACTTAAATACATGCTTTGTTTAAGCACGTAACTAAAAGTCTTCATAAATCACAAGTTTGTTTTATATATTCATATATATAATATATATGTATTAACTGCTGTTCATTGTAAAGGATTTACAAATAAGAGAGCCACGTGAAACATACACTCAACATGGTTGCCATGACATGTTTATACATAAGTTTTATCCTGTATTTGCCCTATAGCTGAAAGTAGCTTGTTAGGAGGGGAATTGGCATTTGTTCATTCTCAGCCCTTCATCTGTATTAAAAGATTCACATTCTACTGTAACATTTTCATTTACAACCCCTTCAGGCCAATAAAAAGCATAATCATTTTCCTCCCCAGTAACTGCATGAACATCAGCTTTAATTTCAGCACACTTTTCTCTTCCTAAACCTTTTTGTCTGGTAACAGCTGGTCAGTATATTTCTTCATTATGCTCTTTTTCCAAAAACAGCTATGCCATAGTTCCAGTAATATACTTTCTTGACAATACCTTTGTCCTAATTGTTTCATCCTTAGTAATTTTATGCACATCCTGCTGGGATGCAGAATGTCTTGGAGGCATATATTACAAATTCTATATCCTCTACCATATTTATCCAGCTCCTGTGCAAAATAAATCATATCCGTAATAAATCATAAAGTCTAGAAAGACTTCAATTAAAGTTACCGGTATAGTGGACTCTGATACAGAGTTTGTATTTGCAAATAAAATTCTGCTTCATTTTCTCCAGTGCTTTTTCAAATGTAAGCACAAAAGCCTTTTTTATCTATTTGATCCTAGGAGATAAGCAGTAGTTCTAACATGCTTTACTGAGTGCGTCTGATATTGTTTCAAAACAATTGTGGACTGTTATCAAACAATTTCTTCAGATAATCCAGAAACAACCAATAAACTCCATGAGTTTTTGATATTCTGGCCAGTCAACAAAGCTATGTGCTGGCACAAGTACCAGCTATAGCTAACTATATGACTGATTATTAATCTCTGCAAAATCCAGACGTAGTCTTTGTCTCATTTATGTGTCCTGCAACAACATGAAGAATTTCAATCCCATTCATTTTCTGTCACTTTGCCACCCAGAGCAATTACTAAAGCTTCAAACTGCATTCTCAGAAAGCAGCATATTTTCTGAGGCTGCTCTTTCAAAAGTCCTCTTATTCAAAGTAATTCTGCACACTAACCCATGACACTTTTTCAGTGCATTCTGTTCCATGTTTTAGAGTACTTGAACTCTTCCAGTTCTGGACATAAGACCTCTGGTATATTTGTTTAAAGAAATACTAAGCTGCTGGCAGGTTGGACATCTTAACACTGGGTAGAACCTCCTAACTATTGTCATCTTTGTCAGTGACCCTTTTCGTGCTCATGAAAAATCAGTGATGATGTTTAAATTAAGGCAAACAGGAAAAATAAAATTTCCAAGAAAGTGCTAAAAGACTGTCTCACAGCTTAACCTGATGGGTCAAATACTCTCATTGCTCAAATCCCTGGCAGAGAAGGAAATAATCTTTTGCAATTAAGAAAAAGCTAACAAAATCATACAGGCAAAAATTATACCACAAGTAGAACTAGTAATTTTGGTTCCAGTTCAGCAAAACTCTTTAAGACACTTAATTTGTTTGGTTTTTTGAATCAGAGTAATCAGTAAGATGTTCTTAATCACCTCCTTTGGTTAGTGAATGAAAATAACTTGAAGACCAAATCAACTGGAGATTGCACCTAAAGAAGTAATACAAATTATGAAATCGAGTGATTGGTGGAAAAAATTGAATCTAAAGTTTAAAACATTTTAGAAACACATGTTAATAAATAATTATCATCTAAATCTTACAATACATAAAAAACTCCACCTTCTTCCTACCTTCTCCTCCGGTTAGCCATTATTAGAATAATTGGCTGATTTTCTATATGCATCTTCCTTATGAGCAATCTTAAGGCAGAAGGTCTAAAGAACAGCATGAGTGGCTCTCTAAACAATTTCAAGGGAGGCTCTCCATACACACAGAGCAGCACAGGACAAAGCTTAGTGACATCTGTACCAGAGACTAACTAATGCAAACTCTTGGTGAAAAGGATGTGGCTGCCACAAGGACTGATAAAGTAACCAGGAACTCTCATAGACCCATGAAAGTACAGACAAAAAGCATGGGGATCCAGAGGAAGGATTTAGTTCAGGCAGGAAGCTGAGGCAGTCCTTGCAACCTGATTGTCACTGAACCATCAGATTTCAGGATAAAAGCTTTGTGAGGCCTTTGCAGGTCTACATGAGACTCTCACACTTTCTTCCTCTTCCATGCCAGGGAGAAGTTGCACCTCATTCTCTCTGCAGTGTATAAAGAAAACATCAACGAAAGTGTAAAAATCTCAGTGCCATTATTTTGATTCTTGTGCTCAGTAAAGACATGATAGCTGAAGTCTCTCAGGGCCCTGAATACATTCAAGGGTTTTACAACTTCCCCCTTTGTCCGTGCCTGGGGGCTTGGCTGCCTGTACCCAAGGACAGCAGGGTGCAGCAGTGTGACTTTGGGTCAGACTTGGGAAAGAGCTGTGAGAGGCCTCCATGGGCCTTGCAAGATGCATTCAGGCTTAGGCCCTTGCTTCTGGCCGTTGCTTGAGAGGTGTCTCTGTTTTATGAAGGTTTGTGGCTAGATCCCAAAATTCTCTTCTCAAAACTGAAGACAGCTGAAAACATCCAACAGATCCTTCTACCTGCTTTTAAATCAAATCTCCAGGTGCAGTAGCTAGACTAGGGAGTATGTTCAGACTGAAGGTTTATCTCCACATGAATGGAGAATTTCTTAACCTCTAGCTAGTGGTTAACCCAAATCCCCCCAAATAAGCTCAAAGCATTTCTGTCAGTGGATAAGGGTGTGGCAAGACATCAGGCTAGACACCATACCTCTTGAAGTCATGAGGGAGAAAGGAGACCATAAAACCAAGAACTTCTAAGGTTTGCTTTCTGGATGTGTTTTATTCCTGTTATCCAAAACATAAGTCCATATACGTTTTCATTCATTGGTAGGGTATTAGCTGTGCAGTAGATACAAACATAGACACAATATGTGTTTAGATAATAGCCCACTCAGAACTGAGTAGCTACCTCTTAACATGCATAGCCTTCTTGCCCCCATTTTCCATCTCTTTGATCCCTGAAAATATTTACCTTACACTGAAAGCCAAAACCTCCTTCTACTTAACTAAACTAACAGCCGCACAAACTTCTGAAAAACAGTTCCAAAGTTTTTTCTACCAAAAAAAAAAAAANTGAACTGTTTGGTAAGGGCTATTCTCTATAAATTTGCTTTCTCTGTTTATGGATCTGTTTCCTTCTGGAATGCATCTGCTCGCTTGGTTGTAAAGGGCTTCTGTGTGATGAATCATTCACATATATGTCTGTCCTGCATGCAAACTGCATGCTGAGCTGTATCAAAAATTGGCTTAACACTTTAGATCAGCAGCTGCAAGCTTGACTGGGAGCTTCTCAACACTTCATACTTTGGCCTGTGTCATTCTTATTGTTTGTAGATAAATTTTTGAACTACTACAGAGAAAGAGAAAAAGGGGGGAAGAAAATCACCGGAGTATGTAAAATGGCACATTTAAGTTAGCAAACTGGCTCCAAATAACTAAGAGTAAAATGAAGGCTGTCACTGCATTTTGAGCATAAATGCCCATGGTCCATCGAACTGTCTCAGGTCCAGTTGCCTGAAAACAAGACTGTATCAACTCAATTAGCAAAAACAAAAAAGAAAATAAAATATCCCTGAAGTGGCTGAGAGACTGACTAAAATCTTCTGTGTTTTGCAGTAGACATAAAGGGAAAGAAAAAGATGTATCAGGAAACAAGGGAGGAGAATTGGCACAAGGGGTGGTTATTTTTGGTGGTTACAACAGAATTCCTGCTACGAATTTACACTTCGAATTTACTCATATAAATATAAAGCATTCATGTGGTTCATCTGTCATGTAAGCCATGTGGCTGTTCTGTCAAATCCGTCTACGGCAGGGATTACAGTGGGACGCCTCCACAAGTAGCACTGATCTCTCCCTCACGCAAAGCAGTATGCAGTTTACTATCAGTAGTCAAGCAAACCATGTTTTACCTCCATTTATCACAGCATGCTTCAGCCAGGAATTGCGGGTTTCAACAAAATTGAATATTTTTACTAGTAAGGCACACAAACTTGAGATGTCCTTCACCGGTCTCAAAATATCTTGTTTTCCTGGACCGCATCCATAGCCTGTATGGCAAAGGTAGATGTGGTCTAGCTGAAGAGACTCACTCAGATCCAAAGTATAAAGTGGGGAGATTAATATAGATGTTTATGCTGAACCTGCGATTACTTCATTTTCACGTAAATTTGCGGCACCCTGGGTGTACTCCGGAGCCAGCTCTGATCGCGTTCGCGGCGCGGCGCTCCCTAATGTACCCCTGAGGACATAAATTCTAAAACCAAGGCATACCTCGCGCGCCAGAAGACTTTGCTTTACACGAAGAGCCTACAAAAACCCAGCGGGGCTGATGGAAAAACCCCGGGCCAGGCGGGCGGGGCTCTGCACAAGCGGACGATACCGCGGCTGCGGGCTCGGCAGCACCGCTGCCCGGAACGGCCCCCACCTCTCCCACGGTCAGCTATTCGAGGTACAACAAACAGGAAGGCAGCGCGGCGGTGCCGACAGCAGCAGCTCCAGCTCAGCCCCGGCCCCGCCCCAGCGCTGCCCGCCCCGCACCGCCCCGCCGGGACCGCACGCACCCCCACGGCGGGGAGCGCGCCCCCTGGCGGGCCCGCGGCCACCGAGCCCTGGGAATGGCACGGGACGGGGTGGGAGCAGCTCCCGCGTGGGGGCTACTTGGAGCTCTCGCCAGTCCAGAGTGTCCCACGAGTTACACTGCCTTCCCTGGACTGCGACCTCAAACCGCAAGGGCTTCCTGAACTGTGCCAGTTGTTTGTGGCAGGGGGAAGCCCCTCGGTGATACCGTGTGAACATACGCTCAAACCCAAATGTGAGTAATTCTTCACAGAGAGAAAATTGCATTTCTGGCTGAGCAGGATAAGCAGAGTGTTTAAATATACTTCTTTCAAAGAACTCTGCTTAATCTTCTGAATATATCATTTCAGAGAATAACAGCAGTAACAATCTATTCATTTTAGTATCAAAAATAGCAAGAATGTATTTTAAACCAAGTATTTTTTCTGTCCCTGGAAATGGCCTGCCTACCTCCTTTTTTAAATACTATTTTTATAACTCCCGGTGGCCTGGATTCAGGATGGAGTTAATATTTTTCTCCATGACGCAGTAGGCAGAACATTCTGAAACTTTATGAACCCAGAAGTGTATTCTCTATGATAAACAAAAACAAACTAAAAAAAAAACTCTTAAGAGCTCTGCAACTCATATGGCTTTTACCATCTGGCACACAGTCCTGGCACACTGTAAATCTTTGCAAGTGGTATCTCCTTTACAGACCCTAATACTTAAAAGCCATACGCCAGAGGCTCGTAGAGGCCAGCCCCTCAAGTTGCAGGCATTGCATAGTGGTGTGAGATGAAGACAAAACTTCTGTATTATTTCACATGGACAAAAAAAAAAATCTGTCATCCCAAACTGTAAGAGTATGGACACTGACAGTGAGGAAACTTTCAGTCATGATTCCTTTCTTTAGAAATGTCACCAGTCACGCTCAACACGGAGAGCTGGGAGTTGAGCAAAGGCAAAACAGGAGAGGGGGATTGAATGTTGAGTGCTTTAAAGATAATTCCAGGGTTATCTCTGGAAAAAATTAAAACAAGTCACATTGAGACATTTAGTAATACAAGATACCAAGGTTACATTTGATGAATACCAACCCTAATGACAAATATACTCTGTGTAAATCCGAGCTCCATGACTTTTGGCAAGGATATAAGCCAGCAGCTCAAACGTCCTGGCACAGAATATCAACATGCCCATAAATTTCTGCAGGCACAAATACATCTGTTAAATCATTCCTCCAAGCTTCCCTTCAATATGTAAAGTCATAAGTGTTGACCACTTCATCACCGTGCTCTGTCATAGGCTATACCTGAACTGCCTGGCACAAAGGGACTGGAGCCCTGAGGAAGCTCTGAGCAGGTTCCCTGAAGCAGTATGGCTCTTCCCCAGAACCTGAACGGACACTGAAAAGCCAAAGGCCCTTAAAAAGTTATGCTGAATAAAGACTGTCCTTATAGATTACTACTAGATTTTGATGCCAGAAGGCATAATCAGGTCTAACCCTATGAATAATACACACGGTAATGGGTACAGCATATCTTCTTTCTAGACTCAGAATCTTTTTGATCTGCTAAAAATGAGGCTGATGAAGATACAGGATGTCTGCACCTTCCCCATGTCTTGTTTGCTTTCTCTGAGGAGTCATCACCGTTTCTGACCTGAACTGGGGAAGCAGTAGAACTGTAGTAGGATAATCACAAATTATTTTGTCATTTACTCTATTCTAGGGGGCATTTTGCCCAAATACTGATGTCACACAGCAGCTCTTGGTGATGGAATCACCTATGAAGGAACATCCTATTTAGACTACTGCTGCTGTGTCTAGATTATCCTGGAAGGTGGAGGTTGAGCAAAAGGGCTTCCACCCAAAGCATCAGCCTAATGTCTGTACACACACAGGGGGTTACACAAATTAAAGAGCATGCTCAGGGTGAGGTATAGTAAGAAAAAAATTAATCCAATCTGGAAAAACAGTGTTAATTCTCTATTCATGAATCCATTTAAAATTTGCAATTAGTTACATTTTTGTTCTTAGATAATTAGGTAACTTGATCTCTTCTTTTCATAAATATAAAACATTATTAGAATTACTACCATAATAATACCAGCAGCAACTTTCATAGCCATTCACAGCCATTTTCTCTGACTAAGGGTTGTACCACAAGAAGTGGAAGAAAGCATTTTTTCTTAACAGGCCTTCCAGTGACTTTTATCCCAATGTGCATTCTCCATTGTTCACAATATTCAAGTATAGAAACTCTAACAATATTTTGGTACTGCTATAATATTTTTAGTGAAAGGATAAAGAGATTTTTAAATAGGTAAAGAGATTTTTAATTTGATAAAACCCTAAAATTTGTGTGGTTGTAAATGTAGTGCTAGAGAAATAATAAAAGAATTTGTTTGGTTATGGTATATTATTTTTTTATACTCTTAAATTAGTAAATTTTATTCTGTTATAATAATTGATTCTTCTTACCATAGCAGCTGCAAACTGTCATAGACTAAGATTTCAGTGTACTAAGAACCGTACCATGGAAAAAAAGTGGGAAAAAACCAGCCCATTCCCCAAAGCCTTTAAATTTACGGGTACATACAGCAAGTCCCTTCTTTCTTGAACTGGGACATTCAAGGAACAGTAAAACCAGTTTGATCAATATGATGGATTGACAGACATTGAGATAATATAGCTGCTTTCAAGAGATTTGCAGCAAATTTTGCACAGGACAATTCTAAGGAAGTGTTTACAGGCAAAAGACATGGCAACTGTGCATTGGTTTACAGGTAGAACCTAAGGCGTTCTCACTACATGAAAAGCAGACTCAGAGAGGCATGTTCCAAAATGTTAACGGGTGGATGATAAATGCTGGAATCTTAACGTGACAGGAAGCAGAGGCAAGATCTTAGACCTGATCTAAAGAGATGAGTGGGAGAAACAATGTGGGAGGAAGCCTGAGGGGGAAGAGCAGGACACTGCTCTGTAGGGGTTGAAGAACAGGGAGGCCATGTGTTGATGCACAGAAAGGGATGAGTCTGTCAAAGACAAGAATGAGAAAACCAGTCTTTGCAGCAGAATTTTCAATGAATCTCCTTCCTTTTATCAAGTTTAGAGGGAAAAAAAGACGTAGTTTTGAGATATAGCAGGTATTTCACAAGGTAGAAAGAAACTGCATTTTGCAGACATTATAATGGAAAAATCTGTGGGATTTAAGCACAGCACAGCTCCAGAGAAGTCTGAGTAAAATGGTGTTACTTATTGTCTAGGAGAAACATTCTGAGTAAGGATAGAGGATTACATCTGAGCCTGAATATGAGAAGGTTTTAAGAGTTTTGTTGGGATTATGATAAGTGGAATCTTTTTTTTTCTAGTAAGTATTGAACTGTGATTTCTGTTATAAATAGGAAAATATATGTATCAATATAATTTTGGCAGTAATATCTACCTATGATAGAGAGCACCATGGTAAAGTGAGTGATTGAAAACAGGGACAATAGCTGAGGAAATAAGAGGAGGTAAATATGATTCTGGAACTTATGTTCAACAGATGTAGCGGAAACTGCAGTGAAAAAATATTCTATATATCCCTTGTCATTTAAAATTACTAGGCAAGAAAAGTGAAAGAAAGCCCAAGTCAGAGTTGGCTGGGAGATTTCGTATCATCAGCATTTTTTATTGAAGTGAAGAAACCAAAGGCTGTCTGTTCATATCATCTTTTTTAGGCATCTTGTTTAAGTTCAGTTTTATCATGAATTTAAGCTGATCTAAAAACAGCCTGATGCTGAGAAACATGGTCCAACTCTTGCCACATTTCAGCTGCTTCTTTTTTATTACCAAGGTAAACAAATTTAAAGTTAACCTTGGAAGAACATTACGAGTTTTAAGCAATATTAGTGGATTGACCTGATCTTCCCATGACTAAAAAGGTCAATATAGCTGATGCAATGGAGTGGGCAGAAATGATCAGTGCTGGGTGGGATGGAGAAGCGAAAGACAGGACTGCTCCTGTCCATGGCAACAGTATTAGAACAACTTTAAAACAGTAATACCAGAGAGTCAAAACTGGTGCCAAAGGTAGGTGCTCTGAATGATGATTAGAAAGTCTCTAGGTTTTCTAGTCTTTGTGCATTTCTCTCCACTCTTCAATGGTTTTACAGTAGAGGAAAAAATTGTATATATAAAAATTATAAGAAAAATGCCATATTCCATGAATTACCACTTTTCATGGGAAAAAAAAATGGCCAGTTTTTCTTCCACATTTTTCATTCATTTCTGTTCTTACATACTGCAGAAATGCAGCCTACATAAATTACATAGTTCAGATTGTTGGGGATTCAAGGGCTGTAGTAAATTTTCACCTCTGAGGAATTTCTCTATCCTTATTTTATTTGCAGATTTAGAAAAATACAGTGTCTTTGTCTGAGCAATTGAATTTGCTTTGTTTTTCCAAAGTATCATAAAAAATCAGGTTGTTCATATCTTCTGTGTTCTGGTTTTTGCTTCATTATTGGTGTTTTTCCACATAAATAATTTTGAACTTTTGCCTAATACAGTGATCATGCAAAAAAAAAAATCAAAAAAACCCCCCAACATGCTAATAACAACCAAAAAATACCCATTATGTAGCAAATAAAAGCTTGGCAGGGTATTTTTGCAAAAACTCTGCAACTATTCCATCACACATGTTTAAAAAAAAAAGTAAATAATAAATACAGCCCCAGCACATATTTTCTGGGATTCTGCAATTGAAATTTACTGACATTCATGTTTTCTGAACTTAAAAAGTGCAGGCCTGAGCTTACAGAAGTAGACTTTAGACCATTCATTATTTTATTAATACCTGTTTGCATGCTTACCCAATCAGCTAACATGAATAATGTGTGATTTATCATGCTTACTCAATTAAGCAAACCAACTCATAGTTTAAATATCTAATAATGACACTTGAGCAAATGATAAGTGAATTTAAAAATGTACTGAATGCATTCCCATTGTGGGTAATTTGAGGAAGACACTGTTATCTGTTGTGGATAAATCTCAAGGGAAAAGAAATACATTTTTCACTTGAATTAAATGTTTATCTCCAGCAAAATGACACTGAGCTGATTTTAGTTGTATCCATAAATGCCAGTGAGGAAAAGCATTGTCCTTTTCAACATATTTTATCTGCTTTGATTTGCTTTCTAATCTTAATTCCTTTTCCTCCTCCTTTTCCCCCTCCTTTACTGTTACATTTCTAACAATTGAGGTCTCAAGTATGTTGCCCATAGTTTGCATTTTGATTTTATATCACATGGTATTTTTTGTATCTTTCATATCAACATGTTTTAATACTGTGAAGGTTTCGTAAGAAACATGACATCATAAAAAAAGACTAAATTATAAGCAGGAAATCAAGTGGGAAAAAAAACAACTTAAGAAAAGTAAACAAGGGCTTCAATTGCACTGAAAATTGTGCAACATATCCATTCTTAATGAAACAATATGCTGAACAGATCTGTTCCAATGATAGACGTGTACACAATATCTTTCCTATTTTAGGATTCTATGCAACATCTAAAAAAAGATGTTCAGAAATCAAACAAATAGGGTATGTAACTCTAAGCTATGCAATTATACAGAAAGACGAATTAAAATAGAATTGCTGAAACAATTCAAACTTACAACAACATTTATTAGAACAATTAATATATCCAGACAGTACCAGCAACATTGTTCTGAATTCTGTGCAGAAGGAGAGCTATTAAAGAGCAAAACCAAAAAGGCAAGATCATACTTGTCATGAGCTGAAACTAGGCATAGATGCAGCACTGGCTTTGCTTTTGCTGTTGTGATTCTTCTCGTGATCCTGGTGGTAAAAAAGAGACTGTTGGACATCACCTCCTAACTTCTGCCCTGTTTTATTTGGGACTCTAGCATACTTCACAGCATCCTGTATCCCATTCTACAGGCCCATATTAATCCTTAAAGGCTTCCTGTTCAGGAAGGTTAACTATAAGCATGTGCTTAATCACTTTCCTGAATCAAAACCTAGAAAATCGAGTTTGTTAGTGTAATTTAGAACAGATTTTGTTGGCAGAGCAGTTTTTATCATATTAGTAGAAACAGTCCACCTTGATGCCTTTATCCTTTTTAATAATTGATATTCTCATCTAGCATTTTTAAAATCCTACATTAAGCGTGAAGATTTCCTACCAAAGCTATAAAATAGCCCTTCTGAAATCTATGTGAAAGGAAACACTCCAACAATATGTTTGCTGAAACTATGCTGATTCTGCTCTGACATTCACCAAAGATAATGAGATACAGTTGCCTTCCTATTTCTTATAACTTTAGTTATTACTGAGGTTGAAGGAGTTTTTCCTCCAATAAACCTTCATGTGCTTATTTACATGAAATCAAAAGAAATTTTTTTTTTATTTTTAAAGGACATTAATTTTCATGCAGTGCTTATGATGTGATTCTTGGGTCTGCCCTGTGCAAGCCCAGGAGTTGGACTTTGATGATCCTAGTGGGTCCCTTCCAACTCACAATGTTCTATGATTCTCCAATTCCATAGTACTTGACCCATTCTATCAGACTAAGATGATCTATCTATCAATAGAATTAGATCTATTACCTAGAACTTATGACATATGGTAGGATATAGAATAGCTATCCCATGATATGAGATGTTGTTTAAGCAGTGTTTGTATAACTGGAAAAGAAAAAGGGTTCATCAAAATATAGAGTAGTCTGATAAAATTATCTCCTTGATCCCTGAGGTGCTGATTACTTTATTATCAATCCTTTAAAACTTAAGAAAAATTACATCCTTTCAACAGTATATAAGAAATATACTTCTCTTTTTAAAGAAATTCTTGGCTGTCAAACTTTGCAAAAAGCAGCAATACCCCATCCACAGCATCTATCACTAAATTTTGCTCTTTTCTACTCACTCAAATGTGAGAAATATTTCCAGAGGCCTACATTTTATAGAGTTGACATGCCAAAAGTTCACTGACCACACTGTCATCTTCATAATAGCTTTGTTTGCTAGTTAGTTGTTTCTGAGTGCACTTATTCAAAAGGATTTTGAAGCTGCTGATGTGTTGTATTTGGTTCTTTTGAAATGCTGAAAACAGTGTCTTATTATGTTTAGCTTTTAGCTTACCTTTGTAACCAGTTCTAATTGTTTAATTTACTCATGTTCTTTTAAGGTGGTCAGCAGAAAAATCCTCTCTTCAAATTACCTGAAGATTATCCTTCAGTCAAATGTCATTACATCAAATAAGTAAATAAATAGCTTTTTCATTGCAACTAAAATTACAGCTGTGAGGTTAATGCACCCAGATGGAAATTAAGAGTTCAGGGCTTGGCCAAGGTTCCCTGCCCAGCATTGGGCAGGACTCTCCATCTTCCTGCATCTAAGTTTATCTTTTGTAAAATAGAAAAAAATAGCTCATATCTCCTTCCCTGCCTTTGCACATTACTGGAATTTTATGCAATGAGAATCAAAAGCTTTCACTAATAAAACAATTGGAACCATAATTTGTTAACAAATTTAATATATTCTGATTTTAAGAATAAGAGTACTCTCATTTAGACGCTCCCTGTGTGGCCTGTCTTTTCAGGGTTGTTAGGACTAGCCACAAAATGTAAAGATTTCCGTGGTATTTTTGCAATTAGATTGCCTTTTTACTATTAAATTGCCCTTTTGCTCCCATTTTTAAGAAAGACTTTGAGATAGCTCCCAACTTAGTCAGCATGATAATGACCAAAATAGAACAAAAAGAAACTGCATTTCCTTTGCATCATGAATCCAGGCAGGAGGTTAGATCTAGCCTACCTTTTTATGACACTGAAAATGATACATGTTGATCTCTAAATATCAGGTGCACTTTTCCTCAGCTGTCAGTTAGACTTAATTCTGTTGTTTAAAGATTTGGCAGTTTGCGACTATTAAATACAGTTTGCAAGGGATATTGTTGCCCCTGTCTGAGTTTTGCATTTTAGCTGTATCCCTATTTTAAACCTCTGTATTTTCCATGTCACATGAATTGTCAAGGGTCGTCTTTCAGAAGAATGGACAACAGCCTACTCTACAAGCATACAGAGTATACTTACCTTCCCAGTATGCTGTTCATGTGTTTTATACATTTGCTTTATGTTTACTTAAATTCACATAAAAGAAAATAATATCTGCCTGTAGCACCAATAAAAATTAGACTATAAAATCATCACAAAATGAAAGTAGAATGATAGAGTGTTCTTTGTATATTCACACCAGCAGCAAAATGTAGAAATAACCTAAATTAAATATTCCCAGGTCTAAAATTTCCAAATAAAGGATAACTCAGGCTGTTCAACATTTCTCATTTTAAAGTAACATGCCTTGTAGGAGAACAAATAAATTTAAGCTATTTCAGTTTGGACAGAAAATGAATTCTGATGTGCAGACACCTTCTCAGTAATTTCTATTCTTAGCAACACAAGAAATTCTGAGTACCTCTGTGACTTACGTTATCTGATACCTAAGATTTCTGAGCAGTTTTTGAGGGGGTGGGATGAATTCCCACATGAAGAGACCATGGGTATGCAAGTATTTGCTCCATCTATAATACAGTAAGTTTCCTTTAGAAGTGGAGTGTCTAAAGTTGAAAAAATGTTTTTCTTTTTAATTGAAATAAATTAGCCCTATTGATTGATTTGAAATAATTAATTTCTGCTTGGAAAATATGCACTAACTGCATTTGTATTTTAAATAAGATTTAAACTGATTCTTCTGATTCTTCTCCTACTCCCCTTTGTCATAAAGCCCTTACAGTGAAAAAGAATCATGTCTTATTCTGATAAAATACCTGTGTTCCTCTATGTTTACATGAGTAAATTTTACATACATGTATACATTTCCAAGAAAGGCATAATTACAAAATAGGCTCAAAAGATTTCTACAAGTCTCTTACTTTCTTATATGTTATACCCTTAGTAGAGAGAGACCTCTCAGTCTTTAAATATCTAAACCAATATCTGTCAGCATTGAGTATGAAGTTAACACCAGTTATGAATACAGCCTTCCCACTGGGCAGTCATTAGAAAGTTGTTCTTTATGATTCCTGTGTAAATATCTAGGTTAGATTCCCAATAAAAATTCTGTGAACTTTAGCTGAAACAAAAATAACAGAACTATTTGAGGTTTGTTGCAGTCACTTCTATATCCAGCTGACCTTGTCCCAATTTAGCTTTGTTTCCCTTTTCTGTGTGACTTCTGGGAAATTGCTTTGAAAACAAAAACTACTCAGAGGGTCAAATCCTGAACATCTTACTCTGATAAAACCTCTATCTAGCTCTGCAATGCAAACCATTCTCTTTGCTTTCCTCATTTTTTTCAGAATCAGAGCTAAAGTACAACTGCTAAGACAATGAGAACCTAGAACAAATTAGGATATACTGAACACTGTCAGTTTGTGCCAAACAAAGATTCATAAAGTTGAAAAAATTTTCTACCAGTTCAAGCATACAGGAATCTTAATAGTAAATAATGACTGTATATTTAACATTAAGAATTTGAGGGTTTTTTTAAGATGTGGNAGAAAGAGGGGCTAAGATGTAGTAGAGTAACTTTACCTGAGAAGCTAATATTAATTTCAGCACAGTATTTTCATTTCAGACTATATGCCAAGGACTAGACTATGCCTTTAAAAAGCAAGCACAGAGCACTTTTTCCAGGTTTTCATCCTGAGATGAGAGGGGAAGAAAGGGGTAGTGCACACGTTGCTTCCTTCCTCCATAGTAGAATGTTACATTGTGCAGTTTTTAGCATTGCACTGGGCTGTAAAACAAGAACTACATAACTATCTGCCTCTTTGGCCCTTTGTGCCCCATACTGGGAGCATGTACTACTTGTGTTACTTACCTGGTAACACTGTGAAAATCATTGGTTTGGGGTCTGGGTTTTTTTTCCCTCCCTTAGTTTCTTGCTCTTCCTCAGTTTCTCTATTATTATTGTCTTGACCTATTTTGTAAAGCGCTTTAAAATGTTTATCAAAAATGCTACATTGTTTATATTAATTTTTAATTGAAACAATAGGAAACAGTTGCAGGATCACTGGCAATTTCTACATCAGTTTTGGTTTTAAGTAATACAGACTAACAGTTTGTTCAATGATGGTCAAGTATGTACCAGCAAAGTTTAAACTTCTGTCCCTGTTTCTCAAATATATTAAAAATGTATATTCTGCTCTGGTAAGCTAAAATAATCTCAAAATTTACATCTCAAAGATCTCATAAATCAGAGTTTGCCCAGGGGCATAATATATATTTATTGTGAAATACTGTAATAAAAAATCAGAAGGCTTAATTTGTAGCCACCATTGCATTATGAGCATTTTGTAAGCAGAAGATAGACATCAAACTCATAATTTCCACATAAACTTTTCTGATCATATAAGTGGCTACAATAGCCAAGCACAAATACTCCTGTGTGCAGTCCTTGCCCCAATAAGGGTTGCAATACTCCATTAACATGGTTGATTGCTAAGCCTCAAATGCTGCTATTCAGTACACTGTCAGTGGCTAAGGATAGATCTTTCACATCCTGATGAAGCCACAGGAAATGAAGCACTCCCCTGTGCAGACCTGAGCTGCACTCACCTCCACAGTTGCATAGGTAGACTATACAAACTCGCTGGCTGTCCCTGGCTTTTTCCCAAGTCATCTGCATGCTATGATACAAAAAACTTAAATTCTGAGGATAACATAATACATCTGTGAAAGCCATACTTTGCAAACCTCTTCTCTGTCTCCTGTTGTTTTTACCAGAAACATGGAGGGAAGTATAGCTTTTGCATCCTTCTCACTTTACCCACAGCAGTAAACTCCTAAGTCTAATAGAAATAGCCACAGGATTAAGACAAGAAGGATCCGTGGGCCAGTATGTCATTCTCATCTTTTCTGATGTTTGTTTCTTCTAGTAGTATAGCTGTTTATATTGTGTGGAACTATCAACAAATACTGAACTGGATGTTATCCTTACTGAAGTAAATGTTAATATTCCCATAAGGCAAGCAGGTGCCAAGAACTTGTGAAACAGGTGCTACAAAACTTATAGCTAAATTTGGAAGAGATTTTTGGATACCACCTACATGGCAGAGTGTGCAGTGTTCATTTCAAACTCTTTAAACATTCTTTTGTGGAAATGTCACACAATAAAATATTTTGAGAGGAAGTCTGGAGCAGGATGGATACATAGTCAGAAAAATATGGCAACAATTTTATAAGATGATACTCTAGTAGATGAACAATAAACCACTTATTCAGGATATAAAATTCAGCATTTTTCATTTTATGGTCAGAAAATATTTGCAAGAAAAACACTGACATACTTAGAGTTTTGAAAAATTACCATCTTGAGCAGCCAGTAGGATATCAGTCATTCCCAAGTGCATCATAAGTTCTAACATCCTATAGAGAACAATAGATGAACCTTATAATGTACATCATAGGTAAATTGTGGTCTGTTAACTGAAGTAGTAGACTGTAAAGCAAGCAGGTACACTTGATTCCAAACAAAAATGATCTTAAAAGAACGCTGAAGTAGGAAAATGATAAAATAACTTTGATTTGGCCTACTTGAACACATGCACTATAACAGTCTTGTTCTAAAGTTCCTGGCAAGGTAAAGCTTTTTCAGGTCTCACTTAGGCAAAACCAAGTAAAGTAGAACATTTCTTTCTTTCATTCTATCTCTTTTGCTTCATCCACTATCTGTCTCAAACTCTAAATGGTGGAGAGGAATATGGCATTAATTAGGCATATAAATTAGCCAAATGAAGGTTACACAACATGTTATGTGCACAAAATTAACAACACCCACTTGGAAAGCTTAGTCAGAAAGTTCAAATGGAAGTTTTGAGACTCTTACCAGTAAGTCTTCAACTCTACTGATGATATAGAAATTATGTTCTGAAAGTTTACAATTTGGACAATTCCTCCTGGATGTTCCTTAGTTTGCTACTTTCATCGGCCTTATTTCAGGATTGTTCCTGCTGTCTTTCAAAATGATCTTGTTACAAAACACTGATTTCTGAGAAGAGAAGATGACTGAACATTTGCACAGACAATTCTTTAGCTTTCATTCATTATTTTTCTCTTGAATTTAAGTTAAAGTATAAAATCTGCTTGGAAGAGAGGATAAACTTAAAAAATAATTGTTGATATTGGCAAAGATATAGGCAACTGTAATTAAAATAACTATGCAATGTTAACTTTGAATACTAGTACTAATTTCATCTAAAATACATCAATTTCAGTATTATTTACTCCATAATGGAGAAATATGTCAGAATTTAGGCTGACATTTATGGAATGTTATAATATATTCTCAGTTATTAATTATTAATGCAATTCATTTTAAAAACTGTAAGGATCAAATTCCTCCCAGAATAACTGAAGCAAGGTCAATTGCAATGGTCAGTTTGTCCAGTATGCTTACTACTGCTTCTGCAACAGTCTTTTCGAAAACGCAGTCTTGAAGGATGGAAAGAATGAAGAAGAATGAAAAAAGACCACAAGGTCTAACACTATGAATTCTTCATTTCCCTTCTCTGGCTTGTTTAAGGACTCTTTCCTTGTTCTTAGAAGTGCATTCCCCAGAAATTAAGTAAAATAATTCCCTATTTTGCTTACCAGAGTGCAGAGGGAACCCAGCCAAGGTATGTTCCCGTTCTGCTCCGGCTTACAAAGCAAGTCTTAATTCTTGATGGAGTCAACTGCTCCCAAAGGCATGTAGCAGTACCATAAATATTTCAAATACCAACTGTATGCTGGGAAGCTCCAGGAGGCATTGGGGTCTCAGTGGAACAAGATGCGTCCCCTGGGAAGTCATGAGGTTGTGTAATGCTGAGCTGTGCTTATAGGGATAACCAAATTTCCTGTGTTGCTTATTAAAACTTAGATTACTTCTTGTTCCTTTTAAATCTACATTTGTGGCTTCTTATTAACTGTTCCTTAGCATATTATCAAAGTCTGATGATAGAAAGTTCAGTGTGTGCACTCCTTTGCATTTATCCAGTTTCCCTAGGAATGTGGCTTGCAACTGCAGCATTTGTAAGCCTTTGAGTCACCTATCTGTCAGAACCTAGTAAATCTGTTACCTACTTTTGCCCAAATTCAACAGAGCTGGAAGATTCATCTGCATACATTTCCTACAAGTCTCATGAAAAATAACCAGACTTGGACATTGGGTTGACCTTGGCTGAATGCTAGCTGCCCACCCAGTTGCTCTGTCACTCCTCTTCCCAGACAGAAAAGGGGAGACAGAATAAGATGGAAAATGACTTGTGGGTTGGGATAAGTCAGTTTACTAAAGCAAAAAGCAAAATCTTGTGCACACAAAACCAAAACAAAAAATAGAAAAGTTTATTCTCTACTTCCCATCGGCAGCAATGTCCAGCCACTTCCTGAGAAGCAGGGCATCAGCACATGTAATGGTTTCTTAGCAGGCAGCCATTGGAAACAACAAATGGCCTGCTTGCTGTTCCTTTCCTTAGCTTTTATATCTGAGCTAAGTTATATGGTATGGAATATCCCTTTGATTAGTTTGGGTCAGCTGGGCTGGTTGTGTCCCGTTCCAGGATCTTGCCCTCGACTGGGGAAGGGATGTTGGAGTGCTGATGCTGTGCCAGTGCTGCTCAGCAGTAGCCAAAACACTGGTGTGTTATCAACACCCTTCCAGCTACCAATGCAAAGCACAGCACTGGGAGGGCTGCTGTGCGGGAATGAACTCCAGCTCAGCCAGACCCAATACATGGGGATACAGACATTGCTGTCCTGGCAGCAAAGGCTGAACTGTGAGTGCAGTCATGGTTAGGCATAAGAGAATCCACGCAGAAATTCACCTTCAAATACAAATGGTACAAAATTACACTCCATTAATTCCATGCTTATGGAACTACTTGATTTAGATAATATATCTACAGTTGGAAATCAGATGGTAGTAATATCTTTGTTAATTTATGGATCATTAACAATTTTGTATACTAATGTATCTAAACAGCAAGACATATCGATCTCCTGATCCAGCTCCCATCAACATCAAAGGAATCCTTCCACTGAGTGAAGAGGAAATTGCACTAGGCCCATGCATAGTATTATCCATCATAAATAATTATAATAGAAACATTTTAAAACATAATTATTTTGCAAAAGACTCAAATGCAGAAACAAAAGAAATATTTTAATCCAGTTTTACATGCCATGGTAGATTTCAGTTATTTAAGCGGCAGCATAAAAGGAAAACACAGAGTCATATCCATAAAGGCATAAATGAGTGTACCATAAGTGCAGGTAATGTTCACTTCCTTCACTCTTCCTGCAACTTTATTATATTTTGGAAATGAAACTTTCCATTATGCTAGTTCTTGTTCAGTTACACTCTGCTTACAGAGGTGGCTTTCACCGAAGTACAAGATGGCCAAAGTTATTCTGCTGGATGGAAAATTAATGTATATGAGGTATGGGATTCCATGACTCCTTTTTTAAAAAACATCTATATAAATTAACACAAAAATTTTCAGTAGACTTGGCTTTTGTGGATTCATGGAAGTCCTACAGAGGCTTTGGTAAATGCCTCCATTGAGGAAATATTTCATATCCTCCAGTAGACTGCTATTCCACCCAAGAGAGCATTCACATGCTTTTGAACCTAAGTTAAAGCTCAGTTAAGAAGCCATTAACTATCCAGATTAATCCTGAACAGGAAAATCTTGCATGGGGAAATGGAAAATCCATGGCAAACTCTTAGCAGAGTTTCCACTTATTGTTCTTTTAGGGAGAAAGAAGGGTTGTGTTCCCACAGAATGGTCCATGGGCTCTGTCCAACGTCCTCTCACAGGATTCATCCTGGTCTAGGAGCAGCAATCACACATCAAACTTCTGTGTCTTCTGATTGCATTTTGGATCTCCATCTCCGAAAAACTGTACTATCAATTCTCCCTCTCTTGTTGTGACTGTCACAGAAACAAGATTTGGAAGGTCACTGAAATTTAGTTAAAATGTGCTCAGGGCAAAGCTAATGTTAGTTAAGAACTTCTACCGGTAGGTCAAGGTCTCTGATTTTGCTTCTCCGCAAAGGAAATCTTCAGGCCTATGAAAATAGGAGGATAGGATTTGTCTTGGGGTTATGTTTTTTTGCTACTGGAAAGTGTTTAGACTACTTAAGCCTACATTAAGCTGCTCATCATTGTATCACTTCATATGTGCACTCACTAGATACTTTTTAAAAGGAGAAAAGAAAAAGGTTTAAATACAAGTTGTAGGAATAGTTTTCAGTCCTGGAATGTGCCCTGACTGGATTCTGAATTAATAGCAGGGCAACTGCGTAAGTTAGCCCTTCTCTCCCATATGTGTGCTCTTCTTGCCTTCGTGAAAAGAAAGCACATACGTAGGCCAGACCATAGCATGGTCCCATGAAGACCCTTGAACTGGGTAATCATGGGTGCCTAGTAGCACTCAAGTAAATGTTGGTAGAGCCTGACTGTCTTAGGAGACTACATCCTGAATTCAAACCAATACAGTCATATAGGGTTTTACACAAAGTATATTCATCACCTACCGACATTTGAAAATCTAAACTGTGCCTTGCTTAAGTCAGATAGGATGTAGGTTCTTCAATAGGTGCCTTAATTAGCCAGGGCACTTTGGAAAATTTTAGATATCATTACTCTGATGGTGCACTTTTTCAATCTCTTACTGAATGCATTTGTCATTTCCATGTTTGTGATACAACTACAGTCTGTGAATTCTCAGAAGAAAGAAATCTTAAAATTCAGTGTCCATTAATGACAATATTAATTTTGGTGTTAATTAAATAAGACCAAGAGCAGGGTATATTGTCATTGAAACTGTGACTCTATGGTAAAAAAGCAGATCATGACACACACCTGCAAGTCAGTTTCTTCTGTAAAGATGAATAGTTGATAAGTGGTCTTTTGTTTCTAAGAGGTAGAGATACTGTTGCTGATTTTAAAAGAACACAGTATGTTCCAGTTCAGTGGATTTTGAATTACTAAGTATCCACCCTAACAGATATTTTTCTTCAGAGACTTAAATTATAAACCAAAGGTTTGTAAACTGTCAGGCACTGACTGACGTTGCTTCCAGCTTGGATAATGTATTTTCTTTTTGACACTCCTTATACTAAAATTGGTAGTTTGACTCCTTGTTTCTTACCTGTTTTTCTCCTATGTAGGGCAACTCGTTGCATAAAATATTTTTGGATGATGATTTCTACAGAAAAATGTCTTTGAAGTCTTTTCATGTGCACAACATAAATTAACTTCATTATCCTTAAAATTAAGCATTAATATATTTTCTATGCACTGTTTTAGATTACTGTAGTTACCATGCTACAGAAAGAAAGGAAGAAAAACATGCTGCTACTTCTGTTTATTTCTTGAAATAAAAATAGACCTGTTTTATTTATTTTTTTAACAATTTCCAGACAAGCTCAGCTTGCTAAATGGAATGTATAAAATTATATTAAAAAATAAAAATTATGTATTTTGCTTAAAGTGTGAGTATTGGAGATGTCTGGTCTAAGAGAAACTCATTACCTGATTGCTAGTTTTGGTTGAGACTCAATTAGTTGGGAGAAAAAGCTTTAGGTGAGAAGGTCACAGAATCACAGAATATGCGGAGCTGGAAGGGACCCACAAAGATCATCAAGTCCAACCCTTAGCCCTGCACAGGACCATCCCCAAGAGTCTCACTACATGCCTCAGAGTATTATACAAATGCTTCTTGAACTCTGCCAGGCTTGGTGCTGTGACCACTTCCCTGAGGAGCCTGTTCCAGTGCCCAACCACCCTCTGGGTGAAGAACTTCTTTCTAATATCAAGCTTAAATCTCCCCTAATAGAACTTCAGGCTATTCCCTTGGATCCTGTCACTGGTCTTTTTATAAGGAGATCACGATCACCATGTCCTGCAAAGAACTGAAGAGGACAGCATGCATTCAGTGCTTAGGAAACAGACCACTGCACCACAGTTTATGTTACCCAAAATGTGTCAGAAAAGAGAAGACTGCTGTAAAACAGACTTGATCTGTCACAAGAGAATACAGTAGAGAAACTGGATCAAATTATTACCAAAACAGCAAGAAATCAGACCGCATTTAATTAATTAACTATGTCTATGAGTAACTTCCAACAACTAAATCTGCAGATGACTGATCGACAAAGATCGTGTGAATGATCATTTTTCTGAAGAGGGCAGAAATAGAAATGAAGTATTATAAATTCCTGAATTGTGCTGGGTGACAATAATTCTGTAATTATTCTCATGAAAAAAAAAAAAAAAAAGCTTTACCTGGATAGTAGGAATATAATTCAGTACAGTTTTTTGTTTGTGGAGATCCCTCTTATATTTCTACCTTTCTGTAATATTTTGTTAAGAAACCTGGTTTACTGTCAGAGTTTGTTTACCATCATTTAGACCTACCGTAGCAGTTTTGATACACAGGAATTGACATTACTCATTAATAATATTCTGGGAGGACGTCATCAAAGCATACAGAAACTGGTCACCAGTTCAGTTTGAATTTGCTAAGCAATTTTAGCAGAAATGTTTTTAAAATATCAAAACCTAATAATTGACATATCTACAAAACAAATTGTGTCAACATTGTAGTGTTTATGTATGTGACAAACAAGTCAAAGAAAAGGAGGACTACATCATCCAGATGAGAAATGCAGATGCATGTTGCATTCCATCTTCTTGAGAAGTTTTAAAGCACTGTTACTGAAGAGTTGCACTATCCCCTCACTGTTCCCCAACACAGTATGAACTAGGCTTTCTTAATGTCTTTAACTGATACTGTTCATTGTAAGAGGCCTATGTAGGAAAAGAGAGGCATAGAGAGAATATAGTAGTTGGCGGCTAACAAAGACATGAAATATCTGAGCTCAAATGCAAAGTGGAAGTGTCTCCATCTAAAGAGACAGAGGATCTGCCCAGAGTCATCTGTGCTGTGCTGTGCTGTGCTGTGGCCATGCTGCTTGGGAAGAATAAAACAGATTCAAGTCCTCTCAGGTGGAGGCAGGGTCTCCTCACTCTTCCCTCCTTCCTGGCCTGTCTGATATGAGGAGAAGCTCTGTCAGTAATACCACTAGTAATCTGATTGTCCATTGCCCTGACTTTTATCAATGTGTACCTAAAAACTGAAATACTTTAGAAATGGCAAATAAATGCTACTAAGATATTTCAGCTTTGGAGAATCAAAAATCCAACTTCCCCAATCTGGAGGAATTGGGTTCAATTCAATTTTCTGGATTTTAATCTTGGTGGCAAGAAATAAAAATATTCAAATGGCCTTATTGTCTGCGTAATTGGTTTGACAGCTAAACAAAAAACTGCCACAAACCAAAACCCAAAAGTAAACAGAAAAAAAAAAAAAAAGCTCACACCACAAAACCCCCTCAGTCATTGCACCCCAAGCAAGGTTCTTTGTGTAATGCAGCAGAAATGAGTGTCACCCTTCAAAGACAAACTCTTTCAGATTGTGCTGAATAATTCATTTTCTGTTTTCTGACTGAATTTCATAACAGTTGGTTGGCTTGTCAAGAATCCGTGTGATCATGTAGAGCACATTTGGATACATGTAAAGATGTTCAGCTTTCTCATCTGTGTTGCCGTGGGATGAAAATTGTCTTATTATCCATTAGATTTCCAGCTGACATTTGCTGATGGAGGTGAATGGTCACTGAGGCACAGTGTTATCATTACTGCCATACCTCCTGCACCTTAAAAGAATTTCATTACTACATTTGCTGCTGTTTGCTTTTGTATAAAATGAAAAGACTTGAACTAAAAACGTCATCTGTTGAGCACATATGCTTCTATTTCCAAGAATTTGGATAATTTAATTATATTATCTGTTACAAAATGTGCTTCATACAAAAAGTGGTATTTGAAAAATTATTTTAATTAATACTGAATTTTAATTCATGTCATAAAATGTCAACATTCCCCAGACAAAATATGCTGGTTTTGACTGATGTGATATGGGTAAATTCAAGCGAAATGATAATTTAGTCTATTAACTACCACTTTTGCCAACTGGCAACATTCACTCTCTACCTTTTTATGTGTTACGTATTTGGTGCCAGTAGATGCTGTATACCAGAACTTATCTTTAGTCACTCTTCTGAGCTACTGTTCTTTCTTCATTTACTGCTACATCCTTTGCCTACTTCCTCAATTTCTTTACTAAGGTTACACTTTTAGACTGTGCTTCAAATAATTCCAAAAATCTTTGAGTGAACTTACATATAGCAGAGTTAACTCAAACAAGAAATGAGCTCTGTTAAATACCCAAAATATGGAAATATTTTTCAGTTTTTTCCCCCAGGTTTAATGTAAATTCAGTTTCAATTTCATAGGACTGTGTCAATAGAGATAGCTACAACTCTATGAAATCTGTAGAAAATGTGTGCTTCTAAACCTGCCTATCAGAAACCTCTTCACACTTGCCTATCAGAAACCTTCTTCCACATTTATGAAAAAAAAAAAAAAAA
>VXBX01005740.1:191722-221106 GCA_013400415.1 Scytalopus superciliaris
CAGGGGGAGGCGGTGGCAGCGGCCACGGCCGCCGTGGGGCCCAGGCTGCTCCTCGCTTCTTCCAGCCCCAGGATCTGGGGCTGCGCCGGGGGCGGGAAGGGACGGGGCGGGGTCGGCCTGGGCGGCATCCACTGAGAAGGCGCGGCCGGGCAGCCGGGGCGGTGCGAAGGCGGTCACCGCCCCATGGGGGAAGGGCAGAGGGCGCACTCGGAGCGGGGCGAGAGTGAGGAAGGAGGCGAGTCGGAACTCGGGCAGCGATTGGGACGCAGCACCCGCTCTCACCGCCGCAGCCTCCCTCGCTTGCACGGACGGCGCCGCGGGACTGGGAGCCGGTGGGCGAGGGACAGACGGACTGAGAGACGCCGCTTGCCAGAGGGGGCAGCGGGCGGAGCCGCCGCCCGGCGAAGTTTGACCGAAGCGGCCGCCGCCGAGAGAGGAAACTTTCCTCGGGGGGCCGGAGGCGGGGGCGGCGGGAAGGAGCCGCGGCACGCTCGGGTCCGCCGCCCGGCGAGGGGGCTTCCGAGAGGCTCCCCCCGGCCCAGGCCGGGCTGCGGCGGCTGGGATGTACCTGGCAGCGGTCTCGGCGGGGAGGAGACGCCCGGGCGGAGACGGCGGCTGGCACCTGGCGGCGACGGGGTGGCTGTTCCTGCTGGCCCTGCTGCTGGGCGAGTCGGGGACGCGGGCGCTCGTCTGCTTACCCTGCGACGAGTCCAAATGCGAAGAGCCGAAGAGCTGCCCCGGTAGCATCGTGCTGGGGATCTGCGGCTGCTGTTTCATGTGCGCTCGGCAGCGGAATGAGAGCTGTGGGGGTGTCTANAACAAAAAACAACCCAAAAACCAAAATCCCCTACTTAGAAGTTTTACTCTTAATTTTTTTACCCTGAACTTTACGACTCTACCAGTTCCCTCTTCCCATGGCACGTTGCTGGTTTGCTAATAGCGTATACCAGCTACTGATGCCCAACTAAAATTCCTTGATAAAGGACTCGGGAAGGGTTTGGCAGACAGATCGGCGGAGGTCAGTCGTGCACACATGCCTGTTCCGGATTCCCTCCTCTGTAAGGAAACAACAAAGGCTGATCATATGTTGTAAAGTTTTCCTTCCTGTTCCTGTCACTTAATATCTCCCCGCCTGTCCTGCTCGGTATATGATGATAAGGGGTGTCTTTTTCCCTGCTGGAGCATCAAGGGGGTGGAAGAAATACTCACGGCAGAAGTCCACTCAAAGTCACTTCAGCTCCCTGCCGGCTGCTTGTGAGGTGATGAATTGGTATGAAATGGAAAAGGAGTTCACCCCCATTTCGAATTTTTTTATGTATCAAAGCGTTTAAGATTTATTTTTTTTATATATGTTATAATTTAACTAAAGGCCAGAGGCAAATTTTTAGTCTCTCTTTCTCTTGTACCTCCAGTTCCCTTTCCCCCCAAGCTGAGGGAAACATGGCGCTGTAAAGAGATTACAAATAACCAGTAGTTTAGGATATGTATAAATGTATATGTGACTCGGAGCGGGAGCTTCGACAGTTCTGGAAAAGGAGAGGGAGGCGGTCTCTTCTCTGCGGGTAGAGGGCAGTAGAAAGTCCAGAGAGCTGGTGAGGTAGCATCTGTCCTAAAAACTTGCATTTAGAATGATGCGCTATTTTGAGAAAGCTAAAAACTCCGTCATTTTTAGTGGGCAGCTGACCTTTGTCCTGGCTTTCATTATTAGTTTAAAACTCCATTTGCCTCCGTAACAAATAAATTGCAAACCGCAGCAGAGCAGGGCAGTTTGTCCTGCCTGTGCTACAGCCAATGGCATGAGCCTCAGCAACTGATGCTTTAGGAAGGACGAGCTCCAGGCTTAAAAGCTGTGTTGTTAAACAATTAAAAATGACCCTAAACTGTTTTGAAGACCTTGGTTGAGAGCATGTCGGTGAATGTGTACATCGGTGTAGTATCCTTCTCTTATTTTTAACGTGTATTGAAAAAGTTTTCAGAATTAGAAAAGTACAACCAAAGGTACTTAAAAAAACTTAGCTAGTTTTGAAGGAGTTTCTCTTGTTGCGTGTTTTCAAGTAAAAGCTTGGCTAAAGCAGCTTCTCCATTCCCCATGGTTAAGGGAACTTAAAGCCTGCAGTCATTAAATGCCTTAATGTTCGAACTCCCTTACTGTATCACAGTACGGATGTCTCTGGCAGTTTAGGAGTATTTCATTCCTTTGAAGTGATGCAATCTGTACGTTGCTGTAGTTCAACTCATAACACGTCCCATTTACTGTTGAAAATAGTATGAAGCATTTGTTGGCAAGATTGCGTTTCAATTAGTGTTGTGGTTAGGAACTAGTTCCAGCTGTCCCTGTAGGAATAGTCAGGGAGATAACTTATCTATTTAATTTTCATTTTCATTCTCGTAAATGAGAAGCAACTGAGCTGAACTGTCAGCCTAATAAATAGCCCTGGAATACCTATTACTGAATTGTCAGGAAACTGCCTCATTCTAAGGAACAGAAGTAACGTGCTTTTCTTCATGGGGTGTGTTGTGCACATGAGGTGGCAGCAAGAATGAAAGGGGATTTATTGTACTGCCTCTGATCACAAAAATGAGGTTGAATAGCTGTTTTTTTTGATCGTGATGACTTAAACAGTTGTGCCATTTACAGGCACACGTGCAACAGGCTAGGGTGGTGATGCTTGACGTGTGAGTGGTACTAAGCCATGCCTTGATCCATTAACAGAATAAAGGCTGCTTTTTGTTGTTGTCTTGTCCTCTGGGAGTGCAAATCCTTTCCTACCACAGTTTGGGAAGGAGGAAATGGAAGTGTTACAGAACAGTGTGAATAGAAATTGGTGTTTTTGCTCTTCCTGTCTCTAGCCTTTTTTTTTCACTGCAGTTTTTTACACTGAAATGACCCCTACTGGCTACAGTTATAAGCATGGTTTTTTTTGTATCAATTTTAAAGCTTTATGAGTGGTCTTATTTCAGAGTATCAACACATACTAGGCTGCAGAAAACTTTGAGAGCTGGAATAGCAACAGGTAGAAATACTTGTCTGGTAACTTAGTATTTAATACACTTGACATAAGTAAGTTCTGTAACACCTGATGGAGGAATGTCTGTGGCATCTGTTAGTGGTAGCTTCTCTTTCTGAAATTATGAATGGAGTATTCTTTGTTAAAGCACTGTTTATTAATGCAATCTGTTGCTGGTTCTGAGGTGCTTTGGTTTTTGTTTTGTTTTGGTTTTTTCCATCTTTGTCTTTCTAAAACCCAAAGGAAGTTCTTGTTTGTCTCACCACCTTAACTCTTCACATCTCTGTGCAGTTCTGAGGCTCCTTTTGTGTCATTATGCTGAAACAGGTGTATGCCCTTCCTAAATGCTGTTATACCCTTAGTACATAATTCTGAGGGCAGCTTCCCTTGGTGCTGGTGGCTACCCCTCTTAAAGGGCATTCTTGAGAGACTTTGCAGACCTGAAGCCTCTGTTGGCTTTATAGAGATGCTGCTGGATTGGTTTGATGAAGTGTTGAGAGCCTACAGCCCCTTCCAAAGAGTCCTAGCATTGGGAAATTTTGAGTGCAAAGCAGGAACTGCCCTCGCTTTCTGCCTTTGAAGGTAGTCCTAGAGCCCCCCCTGAATTAGACTGAAGTTTTCCAGAAACACCTTAGCCTTGGCCTCTACAGCTGGGCAGGACTCTGGCTTTCTGGGGGATCAGAGAGCCTTGAAAAGTCCTGCCGCATAAGTTTGGTTCCTCTGTGAAGGTGTTTCTTGTGATGACTCTCTTCTTATTTCCACTTCAATGCTTCTGTGGTTTCTGGTGCTGATAGATGAAGGGGCATAGATTGCTTTGCTAAACTCTTCAAAGGCATGACAATAGCATATAATATAACACTGAAAATGAGCTGAAATTAACTGAGTAACAGAAATGTAAGTTTTTGTAATATATTTGAAATGTTAACAAAACTCCTAATCTCACTGTGTTCTTACCTTTCTTTTAGGATATATTTCCATGTAAATTAACCTCTGGATACACATGGAAAGAAAGCATTTCTGTGCCAGTAACTTACCAATAATATTTAGTACTTTGTTTGGATTTGGTTATTGTTTTGTTTTTAGTGGAGTTTGGATGTGTTTGTTTTTTTGTTTTTTGAAGGAACAAAGGGTACAGTTGTTGCTGTATTCTTTTTGCTTACTGTAGGTAGTTTAAGGTTTGCCTTGAATACTTGAGGCTTGTCTGCCTAGGGCATAGCTTCTTAACTGGGGCTCTCTTGGGATCAGGAGAAAGCTGTTATAGCAGATTTTAGGCAAGTATTGGGAAGTATGTGGGTTAATCTCCTAGGAGGGAAGCAGAAGCATGCCTTACTGTATCTAGTCCTAGTCTCATTTACTGAACCACATTGTTTTGGGAGCTGGGAGGGTTACAGTCTACTTAAGTTCTTGTTTGGGGTAAGCTGGGGAGCTTGGATGTGTCTGTCGTCCCTTTCCCCACCTTTGAGCCTGCTGTGGACTAGTTTTCCTCACTTAGAAATATGTAAAGGCACAATATATTGTATGTAACCAAAGCACAGGGAAACTCAAACTGGCGAGAAGACAAGAAACTCTGAAAACCTAGGTTTTCACAAAATTTGGAAGAGGAAAGCTAAGCTTGGTTTTGTTTTGTTCAGGCACTGGTTTACATGTACGCTATTGGAGTTCTTTCCTTCTTTGCTGAAGAATAACTTCCTTACAGACTTGATAGTATTTTTATCACAAGTAATGCTGGTATTTCTAATTTCTGTAGCTAGTTGGAGAACCTTCTTTTCAGTCCTGTGGTGTTTATCTAATGGATCAATGGACTCAAAGCCCTCAAGTTGATGCTTTATCTCCAGGCAGACTTCTATACAACAGGCTTGGTTTCTTTCCTGTGATGTGGTCTGGACCCCTAAAAATGAGGCGGTATTCTGCTTTTAGTACAAGTTACTGAAGTTCAAGTAATTTCGAACTCGCATGTGGATAACCCCGTTGTTTATATCTGTTTGGACTGGAATAGTGTTGCCCACATTTCTTAACTTTTTGTTGGTTGTTGGTTTGTTGTTTTTTTTTGGTTTTTTTTTCCCTTACTTTGTTATGTAGTGAATGGCTGGGGAAATATCCAAGTGGTTCTGATGTCCATGTTTGCACAGAGAACTTCCTCCAGTAAATCGAGTATTAGAACTGATGATCTAGTTGGGGACTTCATCAGTATTAAGTGGTGCACCAAATGGTTGTTGGCATGAAGACAGTCAAAACACTTTGTTCAAAAGGCTGTCAGCAATCCAGACTACCAGGGAAACAAATGGAAAAATAATTTATATTGTCTAAAAAGAAAATTATCAGAAAAATTGTTTAACTTGTGAAACTGAAATGGGAAGTATTTCTTTGATGGTGAATGTTCAGCTTCTACTATGCTAGTCTTGATCAAATTTAACAGTCCCCTTCCCTTACTGCCCCCCAGAATACACAAACTAGGAGCATGCTGTCTTCTTACCGCAGACTGGGTAATTTATAAGCTATTTCTACTCTGTATTCTGTCATTGCGGAAATCTCGACATCAGTAAGAACATGTAACTTTGAGTGTGACATGGAATTTGAATTGATCAGGTGCTTATTTGACTTGGAAATGGTTTCCCCTCTGTTTCTGGGCATCATAGTTTGATTTTGGAAGTCACTTGGTTCTGGTATTTCAACAAAAATTAAATGGAAAAGTCTAACAGGTATGAGGAGGGATATTGATGCAGGAATTAATAGGCTTTTGGTGTTGTGGATCTTTAGTTTTGCTGATGTGGTTTCTTTAAAGGATTAGTTTAAAACAAGAAATCTCACTGTGGATATGTGGGATTACTAGATATTCTAACTTCTGTAAGAGGAATATTCTCTTTTTATTTATTTTTTAAAACCTTGCATAAGCATCCTCTGATTATGTGAATTTTTCCACATAGAAAGTGTGGTTATTTCATCAGGTTCAACAAAATCATACTGCTTATAAAGGTTTCTCTTTTTTAAGCTACCTTGATACTTGCCCCTAGGCATGTTTGCTGGTTTAAGTACCCTCTAGCTGATTCAAGGATTTTTGCATAATTTAACTTCTTGCCTAGAACTTAGTCAAGCAAAATGTCATTTTACTGACAAGCATATTATGCAATAATTAATCCATTAATATAGTTCAAAAATGCTTTCCTCTTTCCTTTCTTCCTTTGTGCCCCCCTCAAACATTCTTCATCTCAATAAGTAAAGTTTATAGCATCTTGCAGACAGAACCAAATGTTTCTCTGTTTTAATGGATTAAATACTTTGTAGAGGTGACCTATTAAATGTCTCTTGTGACTTTTAAACTGCCTTGATTTGAGAATGCATTTAATCCACAGGGAATGTAAACTTGGAAATGGTGAACTCAGGGTTTTGTGTGGCACCAGTTGTGTAGTCTTAGAATACTGGAATTTGGAAGATGACTGACATAGAAAGTTTATGTATATGGAGAATTTTACCAACATAACTTAAGATAGGAAGATAACTTTGTCTAAAGGATATCTAGATTAAATTCCACATAAGCATAGGGATTAAACGATGGTCCCTGAGGGAGCTCTTGTCTGAACAGACTAGTTTGGCCTTGTCTGGGAAGGGGGGGCCGGTGTAAAGTAAGCCCTTAGTAATGTTTTGAGATGAATGAAAGCAGTTCACACCTTTACCAGAGGCAATATTCAGTCCCTAGTAACATTCACCGGGTATACTGGGAACTTAACTTCAGAATCTGCAAATCATGTTAACACCTTGTGGGTCATGAGTGTACAAGTCTTGAACAGGAAAACAAACGGGAACACAGGGTTGTGGGCAGGAGGAAAAGTATTGGCTCACAGGCATGCACCAATTCCCATGTTCTTACTCATTTCCTAAACTTTAAGTCTTATATAGCCAGCCACTGTGATACTGTTAGGCTTCAGCTGTTTGCTTGGTTCTGTGTTTTTTGGGGGGTTTTGTTGTTGTTGTGGTTTTTTTTTGTTTTGTTTTGTTCCTATTTCATTTTGTTGTTAATTAGTGAAAAAACTAGCAAATGTAATGTTTCTAAATCCAATAAAGCCCATTCTGTTGGGTTGCTTATCCTTGAATGAATTACACTTCAGTGTTTTGCTACATACAGGCTGTGGGGTACTCTCCAGGATTTTTTCAGAAAATGCTACATGTGAGCATGTTGGAGGTATTTCTTCTCCTCACTGATGGGCTGTTGATAAAAATGCTGAAGTCATACTGATAATGGTCTTACACGTGCTAATGTAAAATGTGCTGCTTTCATAATAGAAAAACCAAACTTGATGTCTGTCTCTCAGGTTTTAGAAAAAGAAAGAAGCCTGGAGGCTAATTCTATATCCAAGGTAGAGTTTTTCCTGTAGTCTCCTGTGACTAAGAAATTGGGTGCAATTCCTCTGAAACATCTTGTAATGATGGTGTTTAGTGATGCTGCATTAATGACTGGGGGGAAGGTGGCAAAATATTGAAGATACTGGGTTTCTTCTAATCGTGTAGACTGTTCTTGGTATAGGTTGCTTAATTCATAGCCTTGTTCCAGAATTTCTCTTTGGGAAAACTTGTCCTACTCCTGTCAGCTTTGCTTCTGTCTAGCAGCTGCAGCAATCTGCCAGCCAACTACCTGTTTGCAGTGAAGCTGATGCGTGCTGCTGTACATGCAGACTTCTGAAGTGTGTGGATGCAGAGTGCAACTTGAAAAAAAAATTGGAATTTTAGCCTCCTTTGGAAAATGGTTATGAAGGTTTGGCCCTTTTCTGAGGCCTTAGCAATTTTTTTTGTAAAGAGTTTTCTAGAGCTAGGGGGAAAATCTGCTACAACAGCTGAAATGCTGCTGTCCGTGCTCATTCTAATCAGGGGAGTACTGGCAGAGGCTCTCTCTGATCAATTAAACCCTAGGACACTGTGTAGTATTTTTAGTCGGCTATTTACAAACAAAACATGATTCTGGTAATAGATTTAAAATAATTTATTTGTAAGCCTTTTTTCAAGTGTGTAAATGTGTAGAGGTCAGACTTTGAAACTAATGATTTATGATTTTAGACTATCTTTGGGGAAGGAAGTACCATTCAGTTTTGTTATGAGGAACCCTATATAGTGAAAGTAACAAAAAAACAAAAACCAATTAAACACACTTTTCCTCACCCTGCCACCCTCCCCATAAGCCCCCTCCCCCCATCCCTACTTCTCCACCTCCAAATATAAAAGATGGGAGAGGTATTTTGAGAACTAAAATATTCCAGACACTATGGGGAAGGGAAAACTTTAAAACCTGAAATAGTTGTCCACATCACATGCTTCACTTAACATTTCCATTTATCTCCTTGCCTTACTCAAGGCTTCTGTGGAGTTTCTGATAATTGAGTGGAAAGCTGGTCTGTTTAAATACTTTCTGCATTCCTTAGTATGAAATAACTGTCTTGAGACACATGCAGAGCTGCTGCAGTGAAAATATTTCTCACTGCATCGGGGATTTGATCACCTGAGATAAATGCTCTATTTTGGATAAGATAAAGCAACCAGTCAGATTTTAGACAAGCCTACATGTATGTGTTCCTGAGGTATCTAAATGATACAGTTTTGCTTTCTAGCTTTGACAGAGATTTTCTCAGGAGGCTGCAAAATCCTTTTGTACTGCTGTGCATTCCACATGAAGACTTGGTTTTGGAAAGCAGACCCTTCCAAAAGGTGGAAAAAATGCTTTCTCACAAAACTTTCAGCTGTGTGTCTTACCATAAAATTTTCTGCCAGCTGTGGTCCTTGATTCATGTCTTCAGTGAAGGAATAAGTTGCAGGAGGGGAAAGGATTGGAGCCAGTATATGATCTCAAACTCACTTCAAGGCTAGTCTTCCCTTCTGCTGCTTTTCAAGGTCTGGGGCTGGGTTTCAAGCATTCTTTAGTGGTGATTAGTCATTTCTATTGTTCAGCTCCTCCAAAACATGAATTTGCTTTCCATCGTTCTTTTTTCCTGTTCAAAGAGAAGCCAAAGCCTACTGGCAAGAAGCATTTCCTTTTTTTTATTTTAGCAAGTCTGTAGGATCCTTTCAGAGTCTCATACCATCTTAATGAATGCCACTGATTGGAAAATGCTGTTGTGTATACCCGTGTACTGGAGTGGCAGGGCTCAGACCTTGGGTCTAGTTTGATGGAGGAGCTCCTGAGAGGTTCCCCCTCCACCAGTTCGCAGAGGGCAGTACCAGTCTCAGTAAGGATTGCTTCTCTGTCACTGTGAAACCTTTCTTCTCCTTTAAATGCAGGATCTAAAAGGATGCAAGAGTCTGTAAGATGTGACTTGAACTGTTTCACTTTCAGATCAGTGAAGTCTCTTTGCTCTTTCACCATCCTGAGAGCTACCTGTCATGCTAAAAAAAGGTGGAAATAACTGAGTAACATGCTACAGTTAAATGTGAATTATGGGAGTTCACTCAATTCACCCCCGTTAAATTACTGTTCAAGGGTAGGGGGGTAAGCATAAGATTATTGTGGGTGCAATGCTTGTATATTACTTTTCAATAGTAGTATTTTAGTGGCCATTTCAGTGTGTTGTTTTCTGGTTTGAGGTGTTGCATTATCTTTGTAAACAGTGAAGAAGAGCAGCATTGTATTTTCCAAACAATAGCTGATAATCCTTAAATGCCCAGAAAGAAAGAGAAGGGTTGGAACAAGATAGGAAAGAGAAGTGTCTGTGCTGGGCATAAGGAACAGAGAACTTGAAAGAGGGGAAAGCAAAAATTTAAACAATGGAGAAGGACTCTCTTAAAAGGTCTCTCCTTGTACTTTTAGCTGCACCTGTTTTGAGATGATCCTTTGCATATGGAGACAATAAACTATAGTGAGATGCTGTGTGCCTTAAAAATAAGGCTCAAAGCTAGTTTCTCAGTTGCATGCTCTTTTGAAAATACAAGCCATTCTTCAGGTGAAGAAGATGAATACTTCAATTGTGAGCATCATGCCTTGCATGGTGCTATGTTGTGAGAGCTGGTATGTAGGATTTAGTACCAAAGAAGTGATGGAATGCTGCTTACCAGAGATATATTTCTCGGACTGTTTCCCAGACTGGACCTGTTTAAAGACCTCTTGTTCAACTTGTTAATGCCTTAATCCTCCCTACTTTAGATGTATGCTATGACAGGACTTGGGAGTTCAGCACCCCAGAGCAGTGTGTGAATTTTTAGCAAGCTGAAACATTTGCTTTGCAGAAAGCTATTGACTATATGAATGATAGAAGAAAACAAAAAAAGTTTGAAATGAATGTGAAGTCTCTGCTCCTGTGGCTTCCTTATGGTATGAAAGCACACTTAGGAGACTTAAAAAAGGTATTATGTCCAGGACTTAACTTTGATCTGAGTAAATGCAGAATCACATTATTAGCTGAAAAGGGAATCTGCCTGAATGAGTTGGAAAGAGTGGGGATCTGCATGTAGACAGAAATTATTTGGAAGAGAAGTGACTTTGAAGCTGTAGTTCCCAGCCTGTTATGAGTGTTTGAACCACTTCGAGTCATGTATGCAAAAAGTACTTGTGTGATTGTATAACAAGAGTCCAGTGACAACTCAGGCTGCTAAAAAGTATGGCCCTTCCCTGTTTTGCCCCTACCTGATCATGCTGGCACAATGACATGGTGAAAATCACAGCTAAACAAAGATCAGTTTGGATGAAAACTGGCAGTTTACATGGACTTCTTTTCAGCTGGATTGCTTCTAAAAATCAAGAATATTAAATACCTACTTGATTTTTGTATTTTTAAGTGTACTAGAAGTCAGCTAAGAGACAAGATGTGCATACCAAGGCTCAATAAGCTTAGATTCTTACATTTGGGTTTTGTCAGCCCTGTTTGGAGAGAAGTAAAGCTTTCACAAATTATTTTATCTGTTTGTTCCTTCACATCATTCGGATTTTTGAGACATAGGCATGAAAGACAAGTATCATGAAGAGGAAACCATAGAGGAGATGAAGCAGAGCATGCAGGAAAATGTTTTTGTTACAGCCTGGAATAGTTCATGAACTGTCCCAGGTCCCAAATCACTGGTGTGTAAAAATTTGTTTTTTGGAATAGTCCACAGGCTGTGATGATTTTTGGGAATAATAGAGCCCAGGTTATATTTTTTTGTTCAAGACATGATTCCACTGTCATTTGAAATATTGCTGACCTCTAAAGGACCAAGTTTGCTCTACTGGACCATGATTTATCTGCATCGAGGACAGCCCTAGATGCTTTTGCATCAAGTAACCAAAGTTTTGAATTCAAGTGAGGCACTTGATCTGTCCCTGTAGCTCATGTGAATGCTTTTATCTGGTTGTACTTCCCATTCCAAGGAATTCTGTTCTGCCTATATGGATGTGACATCTGAAGGTTTCTTCTAAGTGGTAAATAATTATTCATTTAATAGGACCTTGAAATTCTGTTCATAAAAGGGGAAAATCAACTAGGAAAAGAAGTCTTAAGTCTGCGTGGAAATTCATTGTAGACTTTGCTAAGATTTACTAAGCTAAAATAAGCTCCTATTACATTTTTGTTCCTTCTTTGATGGAAATCTTTTTTCTAAATGAACTTGTGTGAAAAGCAGGCTGGTAGAACATGTGCAGGCTAAAACTGGATTTGCATTCTTCCTGTCTGTATGTAACTTTTTTTGTATTCACACTGAGTAATGAAAAATAATCTTGAAACAAGGTGTTAGGAGTATAGTCTGTAAGCATTACTGAGGGATTGCTCTTCCGTGCTGTTAATGACTACTGAGTTAATTTTTGAAGTGTGTGGCATTGAAGACTTAGGTGCAGCTACTCCTGGGCCATGTGCTTTCTGTGTCCTGCCTTTTTGGGAAAGTCATGAGAGGCAGCAGGTGTGGTATCAACCACTAACCTGTCCTGGAAATCAGGATGGGTAGTGCCACAGCGTGCAGTGCATCTGCATCAAGATGTTCTGCCATAGATCAGGGACAACTGCTTTCTGTGCTGGGTGGGTCCCACCTTACCTGGGGTGAGCAGCTCTTGTGTGACAGGGATCCTGCTGATCTGTCAGCCTTGACAAGATCTAGTGCTGAAATACCACAGGACAGAGCAGCACAAACGCTCTGAACTCTTTGCTAGAAGAGCACCAAGTGCATCACTGTCTGTGTGCTCTGTCTACTGCAGTGGCCTGGGAGGCTCAGGGTGGGACAAGAGTACACCCACTGCCTCTGACCCTGCATCACCAGGGCAGGTTGGTCTCCTGTCCTGCATCCAGGGGTCTGGGAGGAGAGCCCATCTGTCAGAAACAGGGAGCAGCTAAAACCCTTTTGTTAGACTGATCTGGATGAAGCTGTGGTTCCTGTGGTTACAGAGTTTGAAACAGTGTGTCTTGGACTGTAGGTGTAGCTTTTGTTTCTGTTGTTACGTGGATTACTGCTGTGATTTCTAAAATACAAGTTGTCCAGGCTGCATTCCGGCTTCTCAAAAACAGGATGTATTATTGTTCTCCAAATTCTCAGGATTTTTTTTTTTATTTTCTCTGTATGCACGGCCTCCTCACAATGGAAGTGTTTCAAGCATTACTGAGGGGGCATCTTCTTTTGAAAGAATTTTAGTAGTTTCTCTTCAGGAACTTCTGCACTTCCTTTGACTTTCATTGATACAGTTGCTGTATGGGATGATAGGTTAACATTAACTAAAAAGAAGAAATTACTTCCCGAGGTTAATGACTACTCTTCCTTTGCTATTTTTATAGAGTAGGAGAACCATGAGGTTCCCATGGAGATTCCCATCTTCATGTCTAAAATTGACTTTGTTTTTCAGTGCTTTATTTGAGCAGGATACTTTGCCAGCTCATAATAGAAAGCAAGCAGTTGGCTGTACAGGGATGACTATACCGGTAAGAATCTGCTATGACACCTCCTGTAGATCATGTGCAGTATTGAACTGGCCAACAGCTCTTTTCAGGTGATGGGTTTTTATTTTCCCTAAAACAGAAAAAACTGTAGGTCTGCAGATATTCTGCATGTTCCTGAGTGAATGATACTTGCATGCCAACCTCAGCATATGTGTGTATACACTGTTATTTACTATCAGGTTTCAGGCTTCTGTTGAGCATGAGACTACTGAATAACAAACAGTTTGCATTTGGCTCTGGCCTCTCCTACTGGAGGATAGCTTTTGATAACCCCAACAGCAACAAAAAAACCTACCCATCAGAACTTGAAGATGTTTTAACTTTTTTGAAGTATTTCTTGGCAGGGTATGCATTGAAACTTGCTTGTCGATAGTATATAAAGTTGGGGTGAACTATTTAGAATATACCATGTGAGTGCTGTTGTTGACTGTAAGGATGTAAAGATTGAAAATATCTGTTTCTTTTGTCATTACTAGAAGTCAGTGGATTCTGTGACTATTTTGTAGTACTTCTTTTATAGACAGACAAGCTTGGAAAATTATCTGGTGCTCTATAGCAAAGACTACCTCATGCCTAGTTTAGTTTTTTTCAATCTTGCTTAAAAAGCAAGGGTGAGTGGCTTTAAACTGAGAGAGAGTGGGTTTAGATTAGATATTAGGAAGAAATTCTTTACTGTGAGGGAGGTGAGGTACTAAAACAGGTTGCCCAGAGAAGTTGTGAATTCCCCATCCCTGGAAGTGTTCAAGGCCAGGTTGGATGGGGCTTTGAACAGCCTGGTCTAGTGGCAGGTGTCCCTGCCCATGGCAGGGCCAGTGGAGCTAGCTGACCTTTATGTCCCTTCCAATTCACACTGTTCTATGATTCTGTCTTGCTCAAACTTCTCTGTTGGTGGGATGTTGCTCTATGTGCACTTGACCTAAGGAAACTGACATTTTGTAGAACTGGTAATCTTGCTGAAATTCTGGATCTACTGGATTTATACCTCTTTCTGCAGGGAAAGAAAAAGAGGAAAAGAAACCCAAAAAACAAACCAATCTTGTTGCATGTAGCATCCTAAAAGGAAAATGGGCAGTTGTATACTGGGAACACCAGTTACATACATTTGACAGGACTGATTCAAAAGGCACAGTTATTTGAGCAGAGAAACTCATTCTGGCCCAACCATTCCTAGCCCCTTGACAGCAAGGAGTGCAGTGTGCTTGATTAGGTCTCCTAGAATATGTATGATATTCCAGGACCACTGGAAAACTCACTTTTGGTCATATAATGGGATCAGAGGCCTGGCATCTTGTGGTATTTTTGTAATAAAAGGTTGTCTCTGTGGAGTGAATTCTATGTGATGCATTTTTTAATCAACTTTTAAAATGCTCTCTTTCTGACACAATTTTGACTTCTATAACAGCTGCAGGTTCTAATGTTCTCACTTCAATTATAAATATAACTTCAACTATCTGCAAAAGTTATTTCTCCTAGAATAGCACTCATTTGTACTACAGCTATGCATTTCCCTGAGATGACATAGTTTTTCATACAGATGGAAGTAAACAATGCCAGTTGCTGTAGCAAAATGGGCAATAGAATATCTGTGAAACATGGTATTTGGCAAATCCCACCACTTAGATTAATCCATTATTTTTTTTAATCTGTTATCGTCTATCTAGCATTATGTTGAACTTGATGTGAATTGCACCCAACTCCAAAGCAGCTGAATTTATGTGCTGCAGCTGAAATCCAATAGTGAGCAAGTTTATTTGTTTGTTTTAGATGAAAACTGGGATGACGATCAGCTTCTTGGATTTGAACCATGCAATGAAAACCTTATAACAGGTTGTAACATAATCAACGGGAAATGTGAATGTGACACCATTCGGACCTGTAATAACCCATTTGAATTTCCAAGCCGGGATACTTGTCTGTCGGCCTTAAAAAGGATTGAAGGTAAGCACTTGTCTTCAGTAATTCAGAGGTAGTAATTTTTTCTGTGCAGTTGATGGAAAACTGGAGTCTAGTTTATTATGTTTTAGGATGACTTGTGTAGTTTCAGATACACGTGGTCTTGTATTTTCAGAAAACAGGTGTATGTTTTAGAGGAAGATAGTACCTCAGTAAGTTTGGCATTCCAAATGCTTAAGTTTAAGAATGGAAGAAACTTTGTGATTTGTGTGCTACGATGTTTGTAGATTTCAAGACTAAATGGTTCTGTTTGTAGTTTGTGGTAGTTACCTTTGCATATCTTTTGCTGTAAAGCAGTGTGGAATACTCTCTTTAGATGTATTGATGTGAGTGAACCATGAATAAATGCAGTGGATTTTCACAGTAAAGGTCTAGAAAAAGAAATGGGTATTGATTATACTTGTATCTTTCATTATATTAATGCATTAATTGCTGTTTTGTTTAAGTTTACATAATGTAACATTACCTTAATGCTCATATTTTACAGTTTATATATTCCTTTGATTAGATTTGCATTAGGCCCCATATGTTTATGTTTCTGCATACGTCCATGTTTGTTGTGGTTTTTTTTCTTTTTGTTGCTTATGGCTGAAATGGAAATGAGTTGGCTCAAATATAGCTAGCTGGAATTAAATTTCCACGGTGTATTTCTAGGATTGTTTTGAATAGTTATCAAAGGAGTGGTCTTGGACCCTTTCTATAATGTTGTAGTTATTGTTTATTCTCCAGAGTGTTCAGGAACATGCAAAAGTTGATTAGTGGTGTGGACATGCTTAATTAGTCTACTTTAAACCAATGTTTAAAGTCATATTGCAGAAGTGATTGTATTTATAAGGCTACTAACCATATTTAAAGTTACTAACTTTGAGCTAAGGAAGCGGGACATGATGTCATCTGTCATTTCTTTTGTGATAAGGAAGTTATTTTCAAGCTACAAATTTTAAGCAAGGAGATCTTGTGAGAAACTGAAGAAACATACCCGTGATCATTGGTTGTGATGTTGCTCACTAAAGGCATACAAGTGCTTTGTTTGGGCTTTTTGTGGGTGAGATGTTTTTTTTGGTTTTTTGTTTTTTTTTTTTTTTTTTTTTTTTAGATCTAGGAAGAGCAGAGGCAAAATCTTTGATCTTTTGTTCCTGTAGTAGTGGGCAGTAGCATATATGGGTTCGTAAGGATTCTTACTCACCAGTTCTTTTTTAACTTGTGAATGTGTGACTAAGTCTGTAGTAGTTCAGCAGGACTCCACTGGCATGACAATTCATCATGTGTTTAACTCGCTATGAAAATCTGCTGTGGGTTGGCTTTTTGTACTTTGCAGCCTCTGAAGAAATGGCCTTAGTTTGTGGAATGGCATAGCTAAAGCAGGTTGATTCTTTGAGCCATTTGCAATCTCCTGTTTCAGCTAAATTTCCATTTTAAAAAGGACAGCATATTATACTTAGTCACAAGTTTAACAATATTAAACTGATTGGTTTAAGAGCAATGGTCCAGTTACTTTTTCAGAGATGTAATTTTTGTTTCTTTTTTTTTGTTTTGATTTGTTTTGTTGCCCTGGGGAGTGGAGAGCTTCTTCCAAAGCCTCAGACTACAGAGCATCAGTAGAAGTGTTTAGGGCCTGTTGTCTTTTTAAGCTTTCACAGTTGTGAAGGATAGCTGATGCAAGTGTTGAAACTACAATGGTGCCCTTAAATACCAAAAACCTGACAGTTACAACTTCAGTGTTATGAAAGTCCAGCTTTTACTCATAAGACAATGAATTTGCATTTGCATCCTTAGACTATCAAACTGTACCACTGAGTGATGTTGGAAGTTAAATCCCTTTGTATTTCCTAATAGATGGGCAGAAGTCATAATGGAAATTTGGTTTCTGCGTTTGACAGATGTAGTCTGTCAAATCTGCCTACTGTGTCTTACACTGTAAATGCTTATTCCCTCTTTCTCCAACTAGGATTGGTAATTGAATGCTAACTGCTAACAGAGTGTGTTTCTTTAAATGCATTAGTTCTTGTTTTGGTAATTAAAACCAAAGTAATGCTTCATCCTGTACCTAAGCTAATGGAAAAGAAGAATAACTTTTTTCCACTAGTGCTTGCCACGTCCCTGTTTGCTAAGCAAGCCAAGTCTCTTAGGTAAAATGGAATAGACACTTTTGTGTGTCTGAGCCAGTATTTGCTGTTTGAATATTTTAGGCTTTCAAAGTTTAATAGTCTGAAAGTGGAATTCATCCATTTGGAAAGTCCACCTGAAACATGGTTTAGGTAGTATGCAAACCGCAGGGCCCTCTGAGTGTGTTAAAAAATAGAGAAATCTTTCTGTTTCTTTAAGGCAAGCTAAATCTTAAACTGTAGTGTCATGTAAAAAAGGATGATTCATAAGATCTGTTAAATATGTCAAATTAAGATTTTCCTGAAATCCAAAGTACTGATGTATACTTCACTCTTTTGGCTTGTCTGTTAAAGATAATAGCAGGAAGATTTGAAAGTAGTAATTTAATCTTGAAATACTCTAATAGAAGCTGTTGCCATGGAAAGTGGGACCAGGGGAGGGTAGTCTAACTTCCCTCTCCTCACCACACTTTGTGTGTATAATTAAATACACAGTGTGATTAAAAAGACACAAATTGAGCACCTGAATGATGGATACACCATAATCAGAGTTTCTGAAGAAAACTGAAAGACAAAAGGTGCCATCTAAGCAGCCAGTTCCACATGTTTTCTTTGAGGATATAACACAATTGAAAATACTGTGTTTTTCAGTGATGTGTCACTCTGCAAGACTTTTGATATTCATTATTAGTTTGTGTATCATTCACATGTTGATGAACTTGCATAACCCACCTGCAGGAAGGGAAAGTACTTAACCCTATCCTGCTGAGCAGAAAAATGGGTAAAGTAGCTCAGTAGCTTTCCTTCTAATTGTGAAGATAATTTGGAAGGGGGAAGGTCCTTCCTATCAAGGAAATTTTTATTTTTTTTTATGACAATATTATTGTTAAAAACACAGCTGAAATAAATTTATAATTTTACAGAATACATGGCAAATTGGAACCTAGCGAATTAGTATAGCCTCCTTTCTTTTGCTGGATTTTTTGTTGTTTCCTTGAAAGAAGGCAAGGTGCAGTTAGTCTGCCCCAACTATACTAAGTATACATATGTCCATTCTCAGGAGGTGCTGGGGCTAATGCATAGTGTTACCTCTATCAACCTGCACAGGTCACTGGAAGCCTGCAGATAAGGAATCTGTTCTGTAAGTACAACCTGACAACAAACAGTGAGCTGAAATCTGGAGTCCCATTTCCAGATGTGAATGTGCTGAGGGATTGGGGTTTTATATATATACTTCATTTTCTTGTGTCTTTTTGTGATCACACCTTCCCTTTCAAAGAGCCTTTACCATTATCTTCCATCTTTATCTAGTGTGTCTTAAACTTTTCAGGGGCTGTGTTGTCTTCCCTTCTGGTTTTGATGTCAGTTCTAGCTTTTTTGCTCTGCTAACCCCAAGTTTTCTTTTGTTAGCTTCATGTAGGATCTTTCTTGCCCTGTTGGCTTGTGTCTGCCTGCCTTTCTGGCCTCCTCATATTTCATTACACCTTTATCTTTCTGTCTCCTTTTCTTGCTTTCTTTGCCTACCTATTTCATTCTGTTTGCACCCCAGTTCACTTAAAGCAACTTTTTTTGTCCTTCCTGAAATCAGGCTGCACAGGCTCTAATGTCATGTTGTTTAGCTGTCATTGACAAGGCCTAAAGCCATGTTCTTTATTTTGTCTCCCCAAGTCTTGCTATGCCCTGTTCTGGGGAAAACTTGTAATGAGAACAGCTTTTTTAATCTCTACTCAAATGTGTGTAACCTCTGTAAGGGTGCCAATGTCTATTTGCAACAAAGTATGGCGAGGCTAAAGTGCAGTCTCAGTAATACAGGCACCAAAGGCAGCTGTCATCCCCACCCCTTGCCTTTGTTTTCCTGGGAAACAGTAGGATTAGATACATTTGAAAGGATTGGTTTTGTCATAGAACTTGGTAGCAAACTTCTGTACAATTTTCATGTAGACATGCTGCCAAATATTCAGAGTTGTTACTTCAATAGATTAGCATGTAGCATTAAGCATTTTTATACCTTAGAGGTCTCTTCCAACTCAATTGCCCGGCTTGAAGTGTTTGTTTCTCTACATGGTTTTTTAGAGAAGGTTTATATAGAGAACATGAACCATCCTGCTATGAGGAAATGCACACATTCAGGGCTAGACAGCAACAATCTGGAAAAGCTATTGCATACTATAATATTATTAATAATAATAATAGATTCCTGTGCTGGGGTGACTTTTTTTTTTTTTTTTGTTATTTTTTAAAATACTTTTGGTTATTGTCTTGATGAGTGCCTGCTCTGATATGGTTCAGGAAATCCTGTGTTCTTGAGCTTGGAAAGCTTGTTTCTATTCAGGAGACTGCTAATGATGACAGCTTGGTTGAACTTAGACTGCTGGAGTGGACTCTGAAAAATATGGCCAGAGGTTGGAAAGTGATGAGATGCCTGCTGTCTGCTGAGCCACAGTAATAGGCAGGGTCTAATAAGCTACATCTATGCATTCTTGCAGTCATGATCTGTGAAGACTTAGCTGCAGATGTGTGCGATACTGGTGATTGTGGGTGAGGGAATTAAGAGGAAGTTTGGTGGCTTGGTTTTTGGTTTTTTTTTAAATCCAGATAAATTTGGAGGGAATTGGTAGGTAGTAGCATTGAAAACTTGTAGTGTAGTCTCAGTCCAGTTAGGTCAGAATCTAGTTTCAAAGACTATTTCAGTTCTGGGATCTTCTGCTTTCTCTCCCTCTATGCCTGACTGGCACCAGTTCAGACAGCCCAGCAGAGCTTCAAAGAACAGGAGCCTAAGGATGTTCTTCAGCCTGTTCCTCTTGTGTGCTGTCCTGAGCTGCTTCTTCAGAGGCATCATCAGGTCTTTGCAATGATAGATGTCCTGACAGAAAACTTTTTTTTTTTTTNAAGCTATCTCTTCCACCCTCTGGGAAGTGAGGGGAAAGCTGTGGGTCAGAGGCATCCAGTCTTTCACTAGGTGGGTTGTACTTAAGTTTGGGTTTTCTTCACCTGGATTTACTAAAAACTTCAGTCTGCAGATTCTTTCAAAGATAAGTGTTTGCTTTGATAATACCAGGTACTGATGTGCCACCAGTCATAGAAATTATGGTGGTTTTGTCTTACAGGTTCTCTCAGTGTGCACTTGAGCTCTAGAGGGAGAAACAAGTTGACTATCAGTTGTACTCTACCAAAACCATAAGCATTTTCCAGTGTTTTAGAATAAATGTGAAGGATAGAATTTGTACCTCTTTTGATGAAAGATGTGATTAGTGCTCTAGGTAAGGGTAGGGCCCTTCACCTGCATCTCTGTATGCATGTGAAACCTGCTGCTGATACTAAGTTATTGAAATTGCTATTTTAAGGGTTGCTCCTTGGTTAACTGCATTGCACATTTCTGAGATATTCACTGCTGTCCTTCATAGGTGAAAGGAAAAGGCCTTTTAAAGTTGCTGGTGTCTATTAAGCTCGTTTATTGCAACACACTCCTTGCATTCCATTATTTTTTTACATGTAACTGAATAACTTTATGCTGACAAATGTTGCAATACCTGTTAGACCAGTCCTGGAATAACAAATATGAGACGGTAATTTTATTCTAAATGCTTGTTTGGTTGTTGTTAAGTCTGATTTTGTGTTAAACTTCACTTGTGTGGTCTTAATGGCTGTATTGAAAAACTAGAAGAGAATAGATTCTATGGTGATTTATCAAGCAAGGAGGGGAGTGAAATACTTTCAAATGTGCTTAATCTGATATGCTTTCCATTCTCCTTGCACAACAATTAAACGTATGTTTTTGCTCAAATAACTGAACTTTGAAGGTTGGCATGTGTTTGCAATAAAGAATGCAGTTGTGGCAGAGATCCAGATTTCACCCTTGAACATGCTTGTGAGAGCCAAGTCAGTGCATTTGAAGGCAAAATTTCACATGAAACACAGAGGAACACAGCAGTATAGTTTTTGGGCTTTTTTCCTGAGTGCATAGAGACAGAAGGAAAAAACATTTAATATGGAAGTAATATGGATTAGGAATATTAATATAAACTGCAATATACAAAGAAATTTTCCAAAAACAAAAAGGGAAGAGAACTCGATCATTAATTGGCGAGAGTTTTGTGACAGTGGCACAACTGGCAGTGCATGACAGTACAGTGTTAAATTTGCAGGACCTGTCACTTTTCTGATGCTAGTTCTTCAGAGAACTGCTCCCTGATCAAGGAAGTATGATCTTTTTCTAATGTACTGGCTCTTTTAGCATGTCCTGGTTTTAAGACAAGCTGTCATACAGACAACATCTGTGCCAAGAAATTTCAAGCTAACCAGAGGAAAACCAGAGAAGTTTCAGAAAGATATCAAAAGGGAAAACTGACTTTCATATTTCTGTATTGATGTGGCTGGATACCTAATTTTAGGCTTAATTGGATTATGAATAATGCAGTTTGTATTAATGGGGGGAAAGCTGCCTTGCAGGAGGGAAGGTTAAGTAAAGAACACAAAACTGAGCAGCTGGGCAGAAAGCCCTAAAGTGTTAGCATTACAAAAGCTACTTACAATTGTAACTAATGCTGTATCTTCTATGTTTTTCCTTGCTATTTTATGTAAATGTGCAATGCTTTTACTGTGTAGTAACTGAGCTTATTGCCTTGCTGTGCTGCACTTGCTCATGTGAGCTGCTGTATACAGGTGCCACATCTGCCTTTCCTTCTACTACGTCCAAATCCTTGGGTATGTAATGCTTGTGGAGAGGGTACTGGATCTTCAATTTGTGACACTTCAGTTTCCTTCAAACTTGCAGTTTTTGAGATTGCTGTGGACAAAAGTGTAACCTTAACTGTAGGCCCTGGAATAGAACTGTGTGACAAATGCCTGCCTCCTACAAAGCTAGCAGTCAGGTGTGGATGGTCAAAGCAGGGCTGTTCCTAGAGACAAAGGAGCATTCTTCTTGCCTTTTTCTGTTTCAAATGCTTACCTGCATTCATCTGAAACTGAATACAAGATAACTGATTGTACCTGGAGCCTCTACGAGAGCAGGAAAAGAACAGGGCAGGTATCTTACAGGTGGTAAGAGCTTACTCTTGATAAATTCAGTGCTTCCCACGTGCTTTTTTTTCCATGTTGGCAAGTAGGCTGTGCTGAAGTATGTCTGCTTTAACTATAGTGGCGAATTACACGTTTTAATGAATGCTTGACCTTCTGTTCAAGTTGAGGAAGAGAGTGAAAAATGAGCAGGTGACTTAGCAGAACGCTTCCAGATGCAGTGTTGATTTTAAGGATCAAAAGTTATCTACACGTGACAGGAGAGACCTGAGCAAAGATCTCAAATTGAATGGTGTGTAAACATTAGGGTAATGTTGCATAGTTGCAGGAAGCTATATTCCTGTGGCTGGGTCACAGGTCTTGTTTTGACAGGGCAAGTCTTGTTTGGATATATGCAGCATTGATGCTGACAGAGATAACTGAGTGTTGAATGAAAGTATTCAGTGATAATGGTATCAATGACATACAGGTCAATATGACAATTTTAGTAGGATAGTTATGTCTCTATAAATAATGAGAAGCTGTTTATTGTGAAATGAGGTTGATTTTTTTGTTTGTTTGTTTTTGTTTTTTGATCACCTTCAGTAACCAGTATTTTGTGGTTCTGAATGGTTGTATAGCATGGTGAGAAGCTACTTTAGCTCTTTGTCTCCGAGTTTAGGCCTTGAAGTTGTTGTGGTATTGCTGTTTTCTAAATAGAACAAATACTACGCAGCTTCCATATCAGACTATTTTTTTCTTTGCAGTAGAATGAAACATTACCAGCAAAGTGTTTATCTCTAAGATGGATGGATGGAGACTAGAACTGAAGTAAGATCCTGTGAACCATCTTAGTCTTAGAGAAACTTTGGTGAGGTTGAATAATCCCATTCAGAGAACGGAAGGTGGGAGGGGAAAGGAGCAAAAGAGCAGTGTTTCTGCAAAACTTCCATTAGCTGTACTTCTGAATACACTGCAGGTAGGATGCTTAATAAGCTTGGTTTGCCTTGACAACTTTTAAGTAGTGCGAGGATACTCCTATAGTCATTCCAACAAAAGCCTTTTCAAGATGCATGAAAATTTAACTCAGTCCAACTTAAACATTACCAGAAAAAAATGTGTATGAGCCCATTTATCTGTATTCACTACTAGAAGATTGAACACTTCTTCCTCTCCATATACAAAAGCACTTTCTAATTAATACAGTAGTAGAAGATGCACCTATGAAATAATTTGCAAATGTAAAGCTTTTGCTCTGTTAGAAAGCAAAATTATTAATATTTGCAATGGAGTTGTGATATTAGTGTGATAAGAAAACAAAATTATTCCCCAGTCAAATGTATGTTGGGTTAGTTGTTTTGTTGAATTTTGGGGGTTTTTATTCTTATAATACTTAGTGTTCTGCACATTAACTTACATAATATGGGACTTGATATGCTCTTCACTGTTGGCTTTTCTGTGCTGGTAAATGCAGGGGAATTTTATTTGCTGGTCAAACTTTTGGGGTCAAGCTGAGCTCCTGCCCCCATTGCCTTCAGTCCAAGGTTCCCGCCAGAAACGCTGCAAGCAGTGTTGCTGATGTGCAGGGAAGGAATTTCTGGTTTGCTTCCACATTCATGAGTATCAAAGACTTCAATGTAAACCTCTGGGAAATAATGTTTGATCAGGTTACTGTCCTGGATCTATCATGGGATTGTGCATTAAGCATTTGCATCATTTGCTGCATTGGTTGGTCTGGTTTAGTGTGTGTTATGAATCATTTCAAGTAGAGGACTTGGCCTGCTTCTGTTTGTTTTCGTTCCTTCCATTTTTGTTATCTGCTTCCAACAACCTTGTGAGTGGAATGTTTTGAGACCATTTTTCTTTCTTAGAACTGGCAAAGTTACCTTCTATGTCAAGTGATACTTCATCAGGTCTTGCTGGGAGGCACCTCCGTAGTAAACTGCCCTTTTATTATTAATGGGGGTGAATGTTTATCTGATAGAGGTACACCTTTGGAGAAGAGCATTATTATTATAGCAATTAGAAAATCAAATCTGAATCCCTTTTAGTTGTGTGGCTAACTACTTCTCATCTTCCCAAGGAGGTGGATGGAATTTTTTTTCTTTATGTGACTTTGCATTATTAAGCTTTCTTTTCCAAGTTACCAGTCCTGACTAATTTAGTATTATTAAATCTGTCTGGATGCCATGTGACAAATCCACAGTCTATCCTTCCCCTTTGAAAAAGGAGAGGTGGGGAGAGGGGGAAAGTGTGCAAAACCATTTCAGTTTTCCTGTAGCCATGACTGCTTCAGTCTAATTAGCGGTAATCTGTCACTGACAGCCTATTCTAATGATCTAGGAAGTTTTATTCTGAGTTTATTCCTTCTGTTTGAGCTTTACTCTGCCCTTTTAGGTTCAATATGAACAGGTGGAGCTTGATTGCACCTTCTTGACCCTAGAAGAACATTCTGCATAAAACTTAATAAATAAATAAATTATCTTACAAAGATATCCAAGAAGATTTTTCTCACCCTTCCTGAGGTGTTATGAGGGCTACAGCTGACAGTATAAGCAAACATCCAAATGTCTGTTTAAGGGTATGGAAACCACCTAATTGTAAATGGGCTTTTCAGGACTAAGTTCCACCTCTCCTGGTGACTCTGCAGTGAGATGGTACTCTGACCCCTAGCCTTAGGTGCTGGTCCTGAGTGTAGGAGGTATGTGTGTGTCCTTTATGGATGCTTAAAAATAAAATACCTGCTCTTCAAGTACCGGGGCATCTGTCCATCACTTTTAGTGTATACTTTTCGAGCACGTGTTTGCATTTTTATTTACTGATAAAGGATTCATCTCCATGTAATCTTGAGGAGAGGGTGGGTCTTTTATATGTGAAGGCTGACCTTAAGGCTGAATGGACTTCTCAAAAGAAAACCCAACTAAAGTAATTTTTAGCCGTAGAGCTGATGAAAAATAGCTCTACCCTTTCCTGAATTCCTGCTTATGTTCTCTTCCCTGTTGTTCTGGATTCCCTCTAGTATTCTGTCCTCAAAGTATTTTTTAAGTTCTTGCTGTTCAAATCCAACAAAATGTTTTCTCATACATCAAGTAACTAGTAGGATATACACTAAATAGCTTGTCTAGAATCAGATGTTATGCAAATTCTGCCTTTCTGTCCAGAAGAGGTAAAGCTTTCAATAACTCTTAGCTTCAATTAGGAAGAGAAAAATGGTACTTTTGTATGTTTTAGAGACATGTAAAAATTGTTGTCATAGTGACAAACCAATCTATATAATTTAAGGTGCTAGAATTGAAATGACTTGTCAGATACATATGCCAAAATTGCAGCTTCTATAAATCACTGCACTAATAATGTTAAATGTTAGCATGTTTGACACTGGCATGTAACTTCAGGACAAAGAAAACACTCTCTTGATTTAAAACAAACAAGCATGGAAAAACCCTCAAGCCCCAAAATTGGAAACTCAAATCTGCTTTTGACCCTTGGTTAGGAGGTGCAGTCATATACAGCAGCAGAGGAAATGCCTGACATTCTAGCCATGTGAGCTGGGCCTTCCAGCCCTTTTGGCACACTTACACGTGTAGGTCTGATGTCTTTTCTTCTCAATTGTCATACTAGGCTTCTTACAGAAGTGAATAGGGAACAAAGTAATGTCAAAACAACATGTTTCAACTTTCTGTAATATGTATTAATTGCTTTGTGGGAGTTTGGAACACAAGTTCCTAAACTCCTGTTCATTTTTAGAAGCCGGGCTGGAATGCTAGTATCAAGATTTTACAACCTGAGTAAAAATAATACATTATTTAAAAGCTAATCTAGATGTTTCTGAAGAAAACCACTTCAAACATCAAAAATTATTGAATAAGCTTGTGACTGATATACCATGCTAGAATGATGGATAGAAAACAAGATGTAAAATGAGTTGTTAAACTAAATTTTCTAATTATTGTGCTGTTATAGTTTGTGTGCAGTGTAGGTATTCCTTACTGGGTGGGTCATAAGTGACAGAAAACTAAAATAGCAATCTTGATGCTGTTGCTTTTCAGAAATCTTCTACTTTGTACTGCTGTATTGGCAATAGAGTTAGAATGTGTGCTTTAGTCTGTGACATCATTCTGGGCATCCAGTCCTTACCATGGTGCAAGCCTCTGCTTTCAGCTTCCAGCTTAGTAACTGGATACATTCTGCTGGGGCTTTGATGTTCTGCATCACAGCAATACTGGGTAGAAGGACAAACAGCTTGACCTGGAACTCACCTGCTAGAGCTGGAGAACTATTTGGAGTTAAATGCTGTCAGTGTCCTTGAACTGGACCTGGCCCTGAACAAGATGTGGCAGCAGCCAAGTCATGAGTAAGAAGAGCAGAGTAGGGCAGGACTCCTCATCACAGCTTTACTAGAAGCTGAAAACTCCAAGTAAGCCAAGCTAGATCAAACTGTGTGTGGACGGTGTAGGTGGATGTGAAGGAAGGGGCCAGAGTGGGGAGATGGGGATGGGAAGGGAATGAAAAGGGCAAGAAATACCTGTCTGCTTTTTCCAGGACATCATCTTCTAGTGTTGGAGAGTTAAAATGCTTAATGGATCAGCAAGCTAATGCTGTTTCGTATGACATTACGTGTGTTAGGCAAGAAACTGAGTATTTCAGGAAAGTAGATTTTTGGGAGGGCATGCAAGTAACTGAGGGTGGATGGGACTTGGAGCCTGACTCAAGGGTTGTACCTGGGTAGCAGGACTCTGTTCATTATAAAGAAACAGGTGATCTGACTGGTTCATGGATATGTCTGGAGCTCTTTCAAAACATGACACGCACAACACCTAACAAATGAGTCTGTGGTGCAGGAGAAAATGAGGAGAGGAGAAAATTGTTGCCTTTATCAATACCTAAAGTGTGCAAATGTCCAACTTTTTATTACTGCATAAAGTTATTCTAACTTTACGAAGTTTTTTTTGTTTTTTTTAAGTATGTTTACTTAGTCTTTTTCAAAACTCTGTAGTATGTTACTGAGATTCCCAAGCCAGGTCTAGAGGAGCTAGCACCATATAAGGGGATGATACACATTGATACTGCCTGAAAACAGCTTACTGGCTCCTTTGCCATTCTGTTTGAGCAAGCAGTTTATTAAAATGAAGGATAAGTAAGGACTCAAGTTAACATCTAATTAACAATCTCTTGTGAGGATTGTCCTGTGTGAGAGGCTGTGGTTTGCCACTGTATTCTGCAGGTTGCTTAGGTTGCAGATGAGTTTTGACAGAGCTTTTCAGTACTAATGCAAAGTGAGACTAAGTGGAACTTGAAAACTGACATAAAGCTGTATCTTCACAATAACACACCCCTAATCTTTTGAATGATGCTGTAATGTTCCAGTAATGTGAGTAGCTGTCTTACACATAGAGCAGAGTGTGAGTGTTCACTGTAAGAAAGCCTTACACTTTGTGTGCCACCACTGGTTTGGTTCAGGAAGCTGCAGACAGAAGGTGTCTGTGTCTGACTTTTACACAGTCCTGCATTTGTCAAGCATTACTTTGCCAGTGCGTTTATTCCAACAATCTCTGTTTTCCTTCTCAGTTCTAGGGAGTACTGCTATGAAAGCTACTAGGTCGTTGACAAGGAAAAGAGCTTTGCTTTCTAGCAGAAATCTAGTCTGTCTTTACAGCTGCAATCCACAAATTTCATCACTGTGTGGTCAAACATGGTTTCTCATCATGACACGTCTGCACCTCTTTTCATTGCTATGGTAGTTCTCACTTGCTTGATACTTTACACAACTGAAATTCAGACCTGTGGAATATGGGGCAAGAAATGAAACTTGCTGAAATTCTGTTACTTTCTCATAGAACTCCAGCAGAGATCTGTGAATCATTCCTAGGTCTGCAGGATTGGCTCACCTGTGATTCTCCTGTGGCAGATCTTCCTCTTTTTTTTTTTTTTTTTTTTTTCCCCCCCCCCTGCTTATTCTTCCCTACTTCTTAGAGGGAAAATTGTCCTAGACTACAGCTAAGGAACTTTCTAGGGAGTATAGGGATTGATACAGAGTTGGAGGGAAAAAATTGAGAAGGCAAAGGAAAAAATGTCAAAAGGATAAGACTCACAACTGCATCATCCTTGTGATCTTGCTTATGTGTTGGGCTTTTTTGTTTTGTTTTGGTTTGGGGGTTTTTTTGTTTGTTTGTTTTTTGTTTTGTTTTGGGGTTGGTTTTTTTTGTCTGGGCTTTTTTTTTTTTGCTTGGTTTTTTGTTTGTTTTTTTTTTGCGGTTTTTTGTTTGTTTTTTGGGGTTTTTGTTTGTTTGTTTTGGTTTTTGTTCATGGGGATTTTTGTTGTTGTTTCACTAGTGTTTTGTTTTTGTTCTTCTGGACTGAAACTAAAATATCTGAACCTATCTGTTTTTTACTAAGGTATTTATAGTAGGTACAGACCAGAAATCCTCATGGCTTACCAGGTTTACAAAACTGAAAAATGGGAGCTGGAACCTGAAGGATCTGTGAGGGTATAGCCTAGTAAGAATATGAGATCTCTAAATTTCTCTGTCAATACTCCCATAGAGGAAGTATATCTGTATTATATGAAAAAAAATTGTTACCTATGTCTGTGTGTTCTTTGAATGTGCCTTTGATAAGGCTTCTTCTCTTAAAAATTAATAAAAAAGCAATGAGCTTCTCTGTGCTTTGTAGTCCAGTGGTTTTGACCCATCCTGCCTAAATTGAATGAATTGATACTTCCTTTCTCATTTGTGTTTTGTGTAAACAAAGACTGACCTAGTTTAGGCATTAAAGTGTTTCTGGCTTTGAATCTCAAGTGGGAAAGGGGGCTTTTGAGTTTATGGCCTGGCAAAAAGTGAGATTTCTGCTAGCTACTTGCCTTAAGGAGTTTGTGCCTTTATGCTCCTGTGTCTCTTCTCCCTGTTGCCATGACATGACATGACATGCTGTGAACTGGGCAGGGGAATCCCTTAAGCTGTTAGGGCCAGCAAAGATTCTTCATTGATGAACTGTGATGCAGTATTGTGAAAAAGTGAAGCTTTTATCATGCTACTGCTTTTTTCTCTCAGTCTCTGTCCTTCCCTGTTTCCTGCCCACAATTACTTTTGAGATTTATCAGATTTGAACAGTTCCAACAAAGGGGATCAGGATTTTCAAGTCTGCAGGTACTGAAAATGGGCAGGTGACTATGAGAGAGACTATACAACATGAAATCACCATCACTATTAGGCAGCAGAGGATTTGTGGGAGCTGGAGGACTGATGAAGAGAATTATCCTATGACTACTTGAACAGCTGGAAGAACTTCAGTTGAAACTCATCTTGAGTGCTATGGAATGCAATTCTGAAATGAAGATGCAAGAAATCAGGTTTAGTAATTTCGGTGCTGGTGTTCTCTAACCTAAGCTGTGCTCTCAAACTCTTCCAGGTTAAAAAAAAAAAAAAAAAAAAAAAAAAAAGGCAAAAAAAAATATG